>JAHXMQ010000028.1:62614537-62685757 GCA_020466415.1 Ammodramus savannarum pratensis
AAAAGGTAAGTTCTGATGGGCTGCATTGTCATCTCCTGCCCTTGGGTACCATTCCATAAATGACTTTAATGACTTTCACACTAGAACTGAAACATTGTTCTGTTATCCATCTGAACTCCTCCTAGTTAGCATTCAGCAAATATGAGAAAAGCAATTACCATATGTCCCACACAGGAAAACCATAAAGGATTTATGCTATTAACTGACTGCAGGGATGCATGCTGGATTACCTGCCTTGGGTTTAGCAACCAGGCCTGAGCACCTGGGACTCTGGGTGCAGGAAGAATTGTAAATTATCTATGATTGAATATTATGAACACATGTGAACTAAAATGGGTGGAACCAAGCCCAGCCAAGTCACTCTGGAGCTCATTGTCAAGTTTCCCTGGTGGGATCAGCACCAAGGCTCATGTGAGGTGCCATGAAAGCATCTCCAGTGCCCAGGGCTCTGCACACTGGGCTGGGGTGGTGAATCTGCCCTCTGGGAGTAGCAGGTCAGATCTGCAACATTTGCTATGATGACATGCAAAGTCCTGTGGACTGAATCTAGAATAGCAGACCGTGGAGTTTCTGAGCCTTTGCTTTCAACCAGGCATTAATTCCCACGTGTGGATCTTGTTATCCACTTCTTCCTGCTCCTCCTCCCAGTTTTCATGCCTTATTTCCCTTTCTCTTTCTGCACAAAGAATTCACAGGTATTATCTTGGAAAACACCAGAGCCTTGGCTGAGGTGCCTCAGCAAGTACTGACACCTGTCATGTGCTGTAACTCTGCTTAAACTCTGCCTTACCTTGCAGTGCCAAATCTTGTGCTCCACACCACAATCTTCTCTGCTCCTAATCTCAAGGTCAGGTTATAAAAAAAAAAAAAAAAAAAAAGACAATAAAGCTTAGTACTTCTTGAAACGTGAGGCACAATTGCTCAATTTAAACTACTCAGGCAGCCTGAGACTTTTTCATTGATTAACTCTGTGTTTGACAGGAATTACTGCAAGCATTTATTTTATTTGGCTTATTCTCCAGTAGGA
Organism: Ammodramus savannarum pratensis; assembly: GCA_020466415.1. Taxonomy (NCBI): domain Eukaryota; kingdom Metazoa; phylum Chordata; class Aves; order Passeriformes; family Passerellidae; genus Ammodramus; species Ammodramus savannarum. The sequence goes on from JAHXMQ010000028.1 coordinate 62,615,565, forward strand.
TTTTACCACAGTGATACCTATACCAGATAAATCAAGAAGTAAAAAGCAAATATTTTGAGCAAAAGTCTTGCTTTATATGAAAGATGCTGTTTCATTTAAAAAAAAATATTTGAAGCTAATGGGGACTTAATATTATTTTGTATACATGTAAGGATTCCTGCCCAAACTGTGAATATCTAGCATTTCTGAACAACAAGTTACATCTGAAAAACAGATTCAACTGTGGTTATGGTCAGAAAAGAGAATATAAAAATAGCAGTTTCCATGTGTTTGGTCATGTCTGCTTGCTTTTCCAACCAAAATAAAGTTTTTTGAAATTTTTCACTCATGTAGGCAGTCCAGAGCAAATACATCTTTGGTAAAGTGTGCAAGTAACTCTTTTCTTTTAAGATAACTTTTACAGAAATGTTATGCTACTTTCCTAATACAGAGCTGCACTGATTTGAAAGCCAGGTTATCAGAGCAAGTTTGCAGAGCTGCCAAAGAAATTAGAAAAAAAAAATCTAATCAAAAAACCCAACAACCCCAAAATCCCCACTCTCAGATAAGCCCCAAATACAGAAATAGGGAAAGGATTTAAAGGTCCAAAAACGTGCCTTTAAAGGGTCAGAAAACAATATTCTTGCATAAAACCTACAACTTTTGAATATTGCATTTTAATTTTTAGTTACTCTATGTGTAGGCTGAAACAGAACGCAGAATTCTTTCTGACAATTTATTTCATGGAAATGAAATTTTTGCAGCTTTCCTTCATATTGAAAATTCATTTCAATATAACATTTGATTGAATTGATAAAATAATATGCTTCCACTGCAAAATAGATGGGGCATGAAAGCGCAGAAAAGGCTCATGCTACATTTTGCAGTGTATGATGTGGCACCAAAAAGCATTTTCCTTTCACAGATCCAGATGCAAATCTCAGTCTTGACTGCCTACAAATAGAACATCTGAATACAGAATCTGTAGGATTGTCATGGTTTGTCAAACCACCACAAGGATCTTTCATTTTCTAATGTACCTGCTGTCCCTGGCCCTCTAGTCCTTGTGTCCTGACTTCCTCTGAGGGGAGATATATAATGTATACATAATATATAATGGATATATATAAGATATGTAGGCAGAGGCATCCTCAAGCAGCTCCCCAAAACTGGACAAATGGAGAAGCAGGACTATGGAGTTCCACCTGCCCAGCACAATATCTGCAGCTAAAGAAGCTCATGAGCAGCACTTCAACTTTCTTAAAGAACTGAGACACATCATGAATAATCCACAAGATTATGTATTAATAATAGGATTCCATATAGCAGAATATTTCCTCCATTAAGGAGCCCTCCAGACCTTAAGAGACACAACAGCAATCTTCCTAAAATTTAGGAGGAATCTGAACACAGGCCAGATATTCTCCTCAGCGTAGTCAGTGGTAAAACACTTTACTTGACTTCTGCCCTCTGCAAAACATGTCACTCAACACATGGATGGGCCAAATGTCAAATACATCTGGTTAGCAGAATGTGGCTATTTTGGGCTCAGAATGGTGATATGATTATTTTTGTTGCTTTTTGTTTATACTTATGTCTATCTTTGTCAGGGAGAAAAACAGAAAACAAAAACTGTTAAATCCATGTTTTATCAGTTGCAGTGGACAAGGATTCCATGCAAGGTTGTTGGCCAGTGGAATATATGTTCTCTGTTTCTCAGGTAGTACATCTCCAAGAAATTCCTGAAAATTAATGTTTACTCTTGGGAGAAAAACGAGGACAGCAAAAAAAATCAACTAAAACCCCTAGAAATAATGCTCATTGTGAAACAGAAAGCATTTTTTCCGCACAAATGTGTTTTTCCTGTAATACCAAATGTTCAAAATATTTTTTTAACAGACTGTCTTTCAACTTGCTTTTGTCACCTTACTTTCATTTAGTAAGGCAGTAATTCCTAAATGGAAATTTTAACTTTTGCCACTGGGCAAAAGTAACTGGGTAAAAAATCCCACTCATATCTGTTGGAAATACTTGATCAAAAGTTATTTGTGAATTGGGAAAAATCTGTTTTCTTAAGAATACCTGTTTCACTCTAATCATCAATATGGGCAAAGGAGTCCAGGCTGGGAAGGAGACACATTTTTCTGACTCACATGGCATGGGGCCACATGTGGGTCTCTGGTTTTTTGTGGAAAATGGAGGGAAACAGTTTCCGCTGTTGTCACACACTCCTGCCCTAGATGGTAGGTGGATGCATGGGAGAAAGGAACAGTTTAAATTACAGCAAAACTTTTCCTCAAGTGTTTATTTTTGAACACTTGCGTGTCACGAAGGCCGGTCTCATGACTTTAAACAAAACCCAATGTCATTGCTTCCATGAGGTTAAAATGAAGTGCAAGAGAAAAATTACAATGACTTTGCCTGCAACAGAAGGAAGGTCAGGCATCGCTTTGGACTGAAGATCGTCTCCATGGAGCAGCGCCAGCAGCTGATACTTGACCTTTAAATTCCCCAGAGCTGCCACAATTTTGAGGAAGTGGCATTTGTCAGATGGCCAAAGAGGGTGATGGAAAGGCCAGGCTGGGGGCGGCCATGGGCAGGTCAGAGGAAAGGTGTTTCCTTTCAGTGAAATTGTCCATGTGGTGGGAGAATCCCAGTGAAATGGCAATGGATGGAGGCGCTGCCGGGCGATGAGGCCAAGTGCAGAAAGTGGGACGCTGTGAAGGGACAGGAAGGAGAGATCTGTTCTGGCTGCAGGTGAGATGGCAATGGGGACTGTGAGGGAACCCTGCCGCAGCAGCCACCAGCCCCGGAGCAAGAGCTGAGGGACCTGGCCCGGCCCGGCCGCTCCTCCTGAGCTTCTGAGGGATGGAGCGAGGCGGGGGGGGGAAGGAGGGAGGGATGAGGCGGGGGAAGCCCTCTCCCTGGGCTGGTTGAGGGGTGGGAGGGAAGGGAGGCAGCTCCTGAGGAGGGGAGGAGAAGAAGAGGCAGAGAGGGGATGTTGTTAAACAGTTTCTTACCGTAAGAGGGAGTTGGGACCCAGATCTTTCCAGTTAATCACACAACAAACTTAGATCATCGCAATAAAAAGCTCGGCTCACTCTGCCTCCTCGAGTGACCGGCGGTGCACGGGGTCCCTCCGAGGAGCCATCTCCCCTTCTCCTCCCCGCCAGCCGCCGGGGGGGCCGCCAGCACCATGCGGGCCACCCACCTCCTGCCAGCCTTGCTGCTCCACCAGCTGCTGCTGCTGCCCACCGCCATCCCCGCGGCAGGTCAGTTCTTCTATCACTTCGCTAGCGACCCCCGGCCGCCTCGCAGCCGCAGCACGGCCCCTGTCCCCCGCTCCGCCGCGGCGGGGAGGGCGCTGGGGCGGCGCGCCGGGCGCTGCCCTCAGGTCGGAGCCCGCAGGTCGGATCCCGCAGGTCTGAGCCCGCAGGTGGGGCTGGCAGCGCCTCGCCCTGCGTGTCCGGGCGGGCTGGCAGCGCCGCGGAGCCGAGCGGAGCCGGCCGGGACGAGGCGCGCAGCCCTGAGGGAGGCGGGTCCCGGCCCGGGGCTGCGGAGGGGCCGCCGCTCCCAGCGCCTGCACCGTGCGGGAGTGGGCGCGGGGCTCGCTCAGGACTGGCAGAGCTGGAAAGCGGGAGAGAGGGGAAAGCAAATCGCATCCTTGCCCAGAGGTGCTCCCTGCCGTTATCAGGGTGGGACCGTGTATCCTTAATTTCCAGCGGTAGAATAAATGTTAAATAACAGAAGTTGACAAGGAATACCCAAAGCACGGGATAGTGCATTGCTGAACAGGAATGTCCTTGCTGAAGTTCCACAGCATGAACGTGCTATTTCCAGACTGAAATACTTGTAATTTCATTAGATGTTCCCGCTGAAATCCGGGAGATGGGGGGGGCAAGGAACGAACAATAAGTAATCAAGTGCTGGATGCTCTTTAGCTGAATTTCTTTCCTGAAGTGTCCCCCCTGGACTGATTATCTGAAGAGCCAACTCTGTGCTTTCTATTGGCCCTCTGGGAAGACGTTTAAGGAAAAAAGTTTGTAAAGGTTTCTACAAACCTTTCCTTCCTTCCGGCAACATTGTTAGGGTCAGACCTTTGCACAGACAGAAACAAAGGACAGGCACAATTCAGGGAAAGAATCTGCCAGGAGCAGGCAAAGCAAGGGCAGGGAATTGTGGCAGCGGGTTCTGGGGCAATATCTGAGGGCATCAGCACAGTATGGCATGCTTATGGCTTCCAAGACCTAACTGCTTTCTAGTTAAAAAATAATTACTTTGAAATGGAATTTTAAAGTGGAATATTTTGTGATCTGAGTGGGCAAGTCAAAAACAGACTGGCAGCATCATGTGCAGTAAAACCTGTTGTTTTCCCCCTGCAAGGAAGAATGTGGTTCTGTGGGATGCTGAACAATCTCATTACAGCTTCTGTGCTCAGTCTGCTCACTGAGGATATTGTGTTCACAGGCATTCTTTAGCAGGTGACACAGAGATACAAAAACTATAATACTATACTTTTCTGAGCTCCTTTTCCATGTACATTGGAATTTCCATTTTTTGGACGTTCAGCTTCTCTGAAAAGTGATGAGTGGAGCTGGTTAGGAATTTTCTGAGAAAATGTTTTGGGTTTCTTTTACTGGAAAATGCTGATACATCAAAACTTTTCACAAAAATAATTCCTGTTAAAGAGAAACTTTCCTGGGTTTGTTTCCCTCAAATAAAATGGCAGAGAAATAGGCAGCAGGAGACATTGCCAATAGCTTGTAATTGCCACTAGTGGTAACCTGCTGTTGAGAAACCCTCACCTGTGACAGAAGCTCATCAACTGATGGGCTAGTTAAGAAAAAAAAAAAAGAGCAAAATAAACACTGCAGACACAATCACACACACAGTTTATTCCATGGACCAAAGGTACTCAACTATTCCATGGTCAAGCTCATAATAAGCTAGGTCGTGCTTTGTTCTCCTGGTAAGTCAGGCTGCTTTTCTTGAGTGAGACAAAGTCCTCGTTGTCTCTGACTGTAGGTTCTTCATGCTGGTCTGTGGTTTACCAACTTCAATGAATGTTGGATCTACTTAATATTTTGTGAAGGAGACTGAGAGACACCTTCTGTACTGCCTGTATCAGTGCTGGGCTGATGAATGGGGTGGTGCCTTAACCCTCTCTGGGCTCTCCAGTTTGGGGTGAATGGTTCACCTGGATGAGGAGAAAAATTAGATTTCCAAACCTTCATAGTTTTTTAGAGTAGGATTTGTTTTCTGACCTGCTCTCATGGTGACAGTTTCTAGACTACCCTGCCTTTATTAATTTTCCTCTCCCATCTTCCTTAATATTAATTAATCCTGTTGTTTGCCTTATTGGCAAGAAAGATTACTCTTAGCACACACTGCCATATTGCTTGCCTTGTTTTTGAAAGTACATGATCTTCAGAAATAGTGTCTGCATATTTACATGTAGGCAAGGGAAAGTTGTGCTACTTCTTTATGAAAATACAAATTTCTGGTCAATTTCTATAAATGATTGCCTTGTAAACATATATGTTGTCTTTGTTTGGGATGTTGGATCCTTTTTACTGGGATGTTTTTAGGAAAGATTAGGATTTGCCTATATATGCTTATTTTTGGATATGAAAAACAAGCTGAAGGATGAAAACAGAATTAAAACACAAGAAGTCTTTTTTTAATGCACATCCATACTTCTAGTGCTGTTCTGTCAAATCTGATTTCAAATGTACATAATGGTGAATTTAGTTTCTTCTGTGCATGAATATTCTGGGTTTGTAGTCCCATGCCCTAAGTTGTGTGCAAAGACAATGTCCTGTGTAACAGAAGTTGCTGACTAATGCAGTTGGGTTATATTAAGGGGTAAAGAAAAATGAGGGTGAAGAAAACACAAGAAATTTAAATGTCAGCAAGCTGTCTACGCTATCACTTTCTGAGTTCCTTTTTAATATATAAAAGATAAGACTGTGATTGATGAAAGATAAATGTGCATGGTTCCTATAGACTGCTTGCCTAGTCATTATCAATATCCTGTAAGTCTTTGTCACTTGCACAAAAAAATTAATCTGTAGCTAATAACTTCATCAAGGAGTTTTCTTGCTTGATCAAATGTTCTTATTATTCAGTATTCTTGGGAAGAGTCTCTTTAATAATGTTCATTTAGTGAAACTAAAAATTACTCTTTAATCAAAGCAACAAGTAGATTGGCATGTTGCAAAAGAGTGAGTGTTAAAGATTTATTTAAATTAAAGATACATTTTTCTGTGAGAAGACTGTCAGCCAAGTGTGTTTATTCAAATTTATTTAAAGCACATTCTGTAGTTTGGATGATCTGAAGAAGTTGCTAATGAAGATATGGGAGTTGCTCTTAGTTCCTATATATATTATCACTTAAAGAAAAAAAAAAAAATCAAATCCCATAGCCATAATCAATTTTTGAATGTTGTGTATTCCTGTGGTCTGCATAGCTAAGTATATTTTTAAAAATTAATGTGATTTATACTGTCCCATCCCAGCTGTAGATAATCATTATACTATATACTGTCAACAAAGTGAAATGATGCTGTGCCAGTTGGAAGAGTGTGTTCCTTCTGTTTAATGGAATCCTTTTGGTACTCAGTGCCAGGGGCTGCTTGTTTTGCTCTCACATGTAATACAGCACTTACCCTGCTTAACAGATTTTCTGTTTCTATTAATGCCATTTTCATAAGCAACATAGCAGGAGAATATAGAGTTGAAAGACATGAGATTAAAATGTTGCGTAAAACTCTGGAAAATTGACCACTGAAGTCAAGGAAAGGAAAGCCTCTTATTGGAGGAGCTCATCTGTCATTATTGTAATACTTCAACTGAGGCCAGGGTTGGAAGGGAAATGTGCAGTCTCCCTCAGAGAGCAGAATATCTCCCTTTTGGATCTTTATGCTCAACATTAGTTTGCCACTTAAGCATTTCAAACTTTTCCAAGGAGGCTTAAAACCAGGATAACTGGGCCTCTTTTTGAGTAAAAGCATGATGTGGAGAAAAAAAAAAAAAGCATTGCCCTGGATGTTTTACAATTACTTGTACTGGATGAGTGTTGGAATTTCACTTTCTCCCCATCAACATTAAGATGGGATGGAATGGCAGAGACTGGAAGGCAGCACAGAGGTGAGAATGGATTGATCATGGAGGTGAGAAAGGATTGCTCTCCATGCTTACTTGGGAAGCAAGGATAGTAGGACAACTGCCATAATGCAAGCAACATTTGAAACCTGCTGTGGGGAAAGTATGGCAGCTAAAAACCCTGGGAAGAAGGGGTGAGGACATGCTCACTGTTACCCCATCTTCTCCTGTCAGCTTTTGTGGCAGTGCCCAGAGGGTTTAGAGCTGTTCCCAAATGTGGTTAGTACCTCCATGCAAAGCAGCACTGTGGTGAAGCAGAGCTGGGAACATGCTCCAGATTAGTCAAACGTGTTGGCAAAATCTAGCTGTAGTTTTCAGTGGCTTGTGGGCCTCCACCCATGTGCTGTGTGGTGAGCCCAGCCGTGCCTGGCAGTGCTTGGTGCTGCTGGCCCAGCTGGGACTGGCTGCTCCCTCTGGCCCCCCTCAGCTCCAGTTCTCCTCTGACTCGCTGCCTTGGCCAGCAGCACTGTTTTCATGTGTACAACACGAAGCAAGGCTCTCCTCACAGGGGCTGCTTTGCTGCCCTCAGCCATCTGTCATTCTTTGTTTTGCCCAGTCCCTGCCCTGCCTGCTTGTGCTTTTCTCCTTACCCCTTGCTGCATGCTGAGACAGGGTAAGAATTCTCTCTGAATTGGGTGAAGTGTCTAGGAAAGGTGAAAAGTCTGTGAGACCAAAATTGAAGGAGAAAGCTAATTCCAGAGACAGCAAGACGACACAGAAAGAAAACAGAAGTGACCACAAGGTCGGCCTGCCCCCAACCTAGGAATTCCTGTGATAAAGAAGAACTGGGGATAAATGTCACACGAAATGAATATGTATGAACCTATTGTGAAACTGTATGCATATGCATTTGTAAGGGGAATAAAGGAAGGCCTGAAGTCTTTGGGGTATGCTTGCCATTTGGGGGAGGCTTGCGTCCGGCACGTGTCGTAATAAAGCACACCGGGCTTTACGACTTTTATGAAGTTGTGAGGTTTCATCTTTTCTCCGCAAAACAATGCCCGGAATTCCGGTTGGCTGGGACACCATCACACAGGAAGGGCACAACATGCTGGGTGCCTCAAAGGAGACACCAAGTGCTTGTAGAGACTGTGGAATGCAGTGGAAAATGGTGGGGATTTAATACATGTGCACAATGTGTAAGAGAGCAAATCTTACAAGGGAAAATCCTCTCAGTCATTTAGCCAGAGGTTAGGTACAGTAAGTCAGAGTACAAACTGCTGCACATTTGTTTCTGCCAGTGGGTCCCAGCATCCTGCTGAGCAGATAACCTTTTCTTGGAAGGAAAATATCTGTCCATTTGCAGCTACCATCCAATTTCAGAACATACTATCAGTTGTTAGCGTTACCCTTAGCTCCTTGAGTTTTCATGCTGACCATAGGAGTGGATTCCAAAGGCAGGACTTAGCATAAACATGAAGTTGGGCTCCCAGTTACCTGGCAGTCTTTGCAGTTGCTAATAAGGGGTTGTGGGTGTGTGGTGTGAGTTGCAGTGTAAAGCCAAAAAGAAATATCTTTTTGCATTTCCTGAATCTGCTCAACAGCTAGACTGAGAGCCAATGGAGAAATACGGAAACCATTATCTATTATATATAGATATTGTATGGATAGTTATATATACTTCAAACTACTTTCTAAAAATTTTGTGATTTTTTTCCCCATAAGGCTCTTGTGCCAAAAAAATAAATGTCAGAAGTTAAAATTTTCACATCATCCTCCAGGTACTTCTGAGAAACTGTTTAGTTTTGACAAGCTAGAGATGCCTCCTTGGACAGCTGCTTTTATTTTGGTGACTTTCCATCTATACAGCTGACTGCAGATTTTCTGGGTATGCTTGGTAAACTTCTTTTACGCCAAATTATTGTCTTACATAAATAAGTGCATTAAACTTAATCTGGCATTTTAAGCCTATCCGATCTACAAAGTTGTTTTCTTGGGCACAACTCAGATTGCTCCAGTTTCTCATTATGTTGGTCTGCCTTTCTTCCTTTTTTTTTCCTTTTCCCCCAAATGAGAAGTCATTTGGAAAAGGTGTTCACTTTTTGCATTCTAGCCAGGAATCTGGATATTTCTGGTACTGAAACAGGCAGAAGGAGAAATCAAAGTAAATGAAAATAAGTTAAAAGTGTTGAGCCCTAATTCTTTTTGTCAGAGTGACTCTGTTATGACTTGATTTGAGACAAAATTGCCCTGAATGTATTTATTGAAAAAGTGCTTTGGAATGGTTCACACAGATTACAATCCTGTGATGAACCTATTAATGATGTTAGGATCAACATTCATCTTTAGCATCCTTTCTTTCATTTCTGTGACCACACTGTTAACTTCAACATGTTGTATCCAAAAGCATTTAGTGACATCTACTTTCACCATCTGGTGAAGATTGGGTTTGTTTGTTTTTTCTTTTTTTCTTGATGAAGCCAGTATATTTATGTGATCATACTGAAGAACACACCAGAATACAGTTTACCCCAATGTTTTATATCATTTAAGAAGTATTGTCTTGGAAGAACTTTATTAAAACTATCCTTTCTATCATATTTTCTAGACAAGTTAAACACCTCACTGCATTTGCATACTGGTTTCAAACCATATATGATGAGAACTATTGCTTTTTTTCAAACCCCACTCACTGATTTTTTCTTGTTACACAAGTTCTGCCAAATTCTGTTTTATGCACATAAACATACTTTGTTTTTAATTTTCTTATTAAATTGTCAATGTTTACACTGGGATAAGCATTCTGCTTTGATATATCTGACACTGTGATAATACATTGTTTTGCAGATTTTTGCTTTGCACTTTTTTTTCCCATTTAGAAACTTATGAATAGAAGTTACCATGCATTTTTTGTCCATTATGCTGTCCCTCTAATAAAATATTTGATATGTTTATATTGAACTGTGCTTTCCTACATTTATTTCAGGTGTATTTAAAGTTGGTGATTTTTTTTTTAATTAAAGGTCTTTGATATGATGGTAGATTTCTGATTTTCCCCCACCCTGTGCCCAAGTTTTAAATCACATGATATTCCTCTCTCATAATTTTTTTCCTAGCTCATTGGGAAAATCCAGTTTTCTTTATCTTGCAGTGATGATTATTTGCAAAATTAAGTTAATAACAAATCTCATTTTAGCATTCTGACCTGGTTATCAATTATAAAATAAATAAGTCAATCTCTAATTAGTCCATCTGTTAACTTCTCAAGGTCAAGTGTCCTAATTTCATTACAAACATGATGCAAAATATTAAACAAAGATCTAATATTCCAGTTGATACTAAAAACAGTGCCTATGTCTGTTTTCTATTTCTGAAATAATTGTGTCACTTTATATGACCTTTTTTCTTCACTGGAATATATTTTGGGTCATCAGCTTCTCTGTGCTTCCTGCACAGCATGTGGACAGTTTCCCTATTTTAAATATTTCTCCTCATGTCATGTTATTTTGTCTTTCATTCTCCATTTGGAAGGACTGCAGTTGATTCCTGCAGTTCTCTGACAGAATCTGCTAGTCTAAGGAATTCAGGTATCTTAATTATCTTCATTTATTTTCCCATAGATTTCGTTTATTTCCGACATCTGACAAGCAAAGAACGCTGATGCTATTAGATGAGTGTTTATGTTCTTTAAAAACTGGAAGTTATAAAAGGTCCCCACACAGTTGAAAGTTTAGCTCAACAAAGCAAATAAATATTAAAATGCTCAAGTTCTGCAAGCCTAAATAAACAGAAAAGGGAAATAAAACTCAATCACAAAGAACCAAGTTTTCATTAAGAACCTCAATTAAAACATAAACATTTAATTTAAATGCATTTATCTTCCCATTTGGAAAACCTGTTGTTAAGTTTGGATGGTTTTGTTCTGTATAACAAAGTGGGATGTAAAATTAAAAAGAAACAAGAGAAATAAATTTTCTTACATAATCAGGAGACTTCAAGATGTGTTTCTTTAAGAAAGTACCAACTTTTGCATAGACTAGAGGGAAGTTTGGAAACCCTGGAGCTGACATACTGAGTGCATCATAACTGGTATTTAGTAAAAGATCTCTAGAGCCTGCAACATGTCCATAGAAGTAGAGATTTTTCCAGGGGAAGCAGCCAGTATGCTCCAGTTGCTCTGTAAGACCAGAACTTTGCAGCCTAAAATGTACATCTTCATTAGAAAAAACTGGAGTGGTAGAGGAAGGAGAAAGGGATTACCCATGAAGCAGATAAATTCAAGTAATCTCCTTGTAAAAAAAAAGTAACACAAGTAATGTTTTGATCTCATTGTAATGAACAAAGCTGATCTTTGGGCCCTATGACACCCTGTATGCTATTTTGATTACCACAAAAATTGTATTTGCTGTAGTAGGGTTTTTACTACTAAATAGATAATGAAAAACCGAATAGTTTTTGTGATCATACTAAGACCTGAGGGTGTAAAATATGAGTTGCTTAGGTGTTTGAACTCTAAAAAACCAGAAACTACTGAATTTCTATGCTCTTATATAGCTTAGTATCAGACCAGTTTTGTTCTGCAAGGTGTGAGTTGGAATTTGAGATACAGAACATAATCAGGTGGTTATGGAACTGGGTGATGTGGTGCTTTGGGAACCCAGAGCCCTTTTTTGGAGTGGGACACAAGGCCAGAAGGGAAAAAGCTACACTGCTGACATTTTTCTATTACAGAATACCTGGAGAGAAAGAGAGATCAAAATACAAACACCTTTCTGATTCAAACCAGTTTCTCTTGTTAATCAAGAAACTTTCTTTCCTTATTATTGCATACTGTGGCCTCCATTGCTCACAGTTCTCTATGTTACTGGTTCTGTTTTGTATAAAGATAATTAAAATTACAGTGAAGCAGGTTCTAGAACACAGGCACTGGAAATTGCTGGTGAGTTTTCTTACAAAAATGCTCTAGAATGTCAGTTTTCTTTATCTCTGATTATTGAGAGTTTTTGACATGGACTGGAACTGCTCCAAGAAAAGGCATTGTTGGAAATCTTTCCTCCAGGTGCCCCATAGCAATCTCAGTCAATGATTCTTATCTGAGAAGACTGTACAGAAACCTCATTTGAAAATCTTAGTAAGGGAACTGAAAGGTGAGTTCTGGTAGCTCCAAGGTAAATGTCTTTTCCTGTGAGGTAATTTTTTTTCTTAAATAAATATTAAAAGTTTTTTATGAAAATGGGAACAGCAGCAGGGAGACTGAAAATCCCATATGAGATTATGGAGCACTTGTCCAGTGCTGCATCCTACTAGAGAAGGTGTGTCAGTTCCCATTTCCTTGGGCACTGACTGAGATCTTCTCTGTTCTGTTCAGCTTCATGTTAAGAAACAGAAAAAGGCACCATCCTCATCTTTTTAAGATTTTTTTTAAGTTGACTGAAGAAATATTTTTGGATAGTGGTTGTTTCTGTTGAAAAAAAAAAATGTTGGTTCATATTTGACTGGATTCCTTTGTGTTTGAATCAGCTGCTAATATTTTCAAATTTAAGTGGAATGTCAGACTTCCCTGGTAATGTGATATGAAACTACAGAAAACATCAGAGGACATGGCCCACAAAATGAGAAGAAATCCTGATTAATCAAAGTTTAAAAAATTGAAATGAATGGCAATCACAAATTAGTTACATTGCATGCATACTGCATTCTAACCTTTAATGTGGAACATGCCTAAGACACTGTTTGAGTTAACTTTTTATTAATAAAGGCACCTAATTTGACACAAAAAGAATATTGTTTTCATATAGTTTGTTAGGAGAATTGTTAAAGTAGTGCTTTGCATTATTCTGATGTTTCTAACAGTCACACCACAGATGCACTTGGCCCTTTGCCTCTTGGATTATAGGCAAGACATAGAATGTTGTTGTTTGAAAGCTAAACTAAATCAGGCTGTTATGAATTGCTAAATGCAAGATCAAACCCATAATCCTCTTTGGACAACTGCTAGGAAAAGAAGGACAAAAAGAAAAAGCAGAACTCTGCACCATATTTTTCAGGCAGAACAGAATTTCTTGATTGTTTAAATCATATTCTTGCATGCTGGCTGCTGAGTTTAAGGAGCTGTTATCTTGGGAATTAAGATAATGGCACTTATCAGTAGATGGGAAATGTTAGTATCAGAAAACACTTTGATATTTCTCTACAGATTCTTACCACCACTTGACATAAAAGTCTTGGCTGAGACAACATAAAACTAACAAGTATGTCTTGGAAGATAATAGATTGAGAAATGCACCACAAAAGCTTTATGGAAGATTTGTTTTTCTATGGTTGACTTAAGGGGTAAATGCAATCCTTTTTGAAGCACTTGGTTTCTATCACAGGTATAACAAAACAAAACAAAAAAAAAAAAAAAAAAACAAAAAAGCAGCTTCAATGTAGACACAACCATTTCCAGGAACAGGTTCAGGATCCTTAAGATGAGAACGTTACCATAACATTTCTCTAAGCAGTAATTCATTTTGGGTGCATGTGCACTGCACATATAGGAGGCTGAAAATGCTTAAGAGAGCTGATAGGGGTCCCTAACACAACACCTAAAATAATTAGCATTTGATTTTTTGATCAAAAGCATCTTCATATGATAATAATAGTTATATTTAAAGATAAATAAATTCTTTTCTTAACTTTTTATGTGATTGGGATTAAAATTGTGAGTTGTTAGATACTGGAGAGTAGCATAGTTTCATCAGTTCAAAAGGAAAGAAAGGAGGATGGGAGGAAGATTATTTTATAGGGATGTTATAGCAGAGATATTCTGCTCCTTTGCTTTTGTTTTTCAAAAAGCTGAAGATCGATGAGATCTAATATAAATGACTTTGTTATATTTCTAGATGTTTTAGGGATAACTCACCACTGAGAGGTGTGATTTAGCTGAATCCAGTGAGAATGTGAACCCAGTGACCAGGATGGAAGTTCTCAAAGGGAGCTCTCCTAAGCTCTCTTTGGGTTTCCAGTTCCTGGAGCTGGCAGTAACTCCTCCAGAGCCTCAGCTTTTGCAATTTGCAGTTATTCTGAGCTTCTGCAGAGTGCACCAAGCAAAACTTCACTGGCCTAAGTGCACTCTGCATGTGCATGAGGATCTATTCAGAGCACTAGGCTGAGGTTTTGTCTATTGGAAAACCTCTGGTGAAATTTAATAAATTGAACCTGAGCATTTGTGTTCTATTATTGTTGCAGTCTGTAGAGAAAAATGAAAGGACAGCTGTGAATACAGTTACATGGAAAGAAGTTATGGAAAATACAATTATCTACTCTGTAAACTAAGGAGGAATTTATTCACCTAACCTTATGTGGATAAGCCATCTAATACAAAAAGATCATCTGGGATCACTGAGTGAAATAGGAGAAATAGATCCACAGGGCAATTTATTCTCCCTATGTTACTCATCTGACAGAATAGGGACAGTTACTCTCCAGATGTGCTCATCTGTCTTCAGAGACAATGGAATAGTCTTCACTGGTAGACTGGTTTTCATGGAATGTAAAGCAAAAATATAAATAAATATTGGGAAAATTCTGGCATTTTCTTGCAGATATCAAAGACCTTTCCCCTTGCACTTTAGCCAAACATCTTTAGCCAATCTTCCTCCCTCCATTTGATACCTCTTCCTCTGGGCTTTTCAATAGAGACATGGAAACAAGATGATTGTGTTCATTTTTGCAGGAATCTTTGCAACAGTGCAGACTGTTTCCATGCTATGGCCTCTGTCTGACCTTATAATCTTTTCTGTGGACTACAACTCTAGTTCAGTCACACTTAGACTGGGCACAACACTCACATTGAGTCTTCACTGGAGCAGTGAGATGATTACTTTGTGTCACTTCCAGAATCCATTTTTTTTCACAATTTGTGATAAGTGTATTGTTTTAAGAACTGCTTTTTGCATTCAGCAAATGATATTCCTTTTCACTCGAGCTTTTCATGGAAATATTTACAAGATCTCAGATAATTATTGGGCATATTTTGCAGGTTCTGAAAAAAATTAACAAAGCATAAGAAGTTTTCCTTTTACGCTTTTACAGCATTGTGCAAGTCTTATTTGAAACTGGTTTTGCTATATTTCCTACTATTTTGGTTTTAAAAATGGAATTCATTGTCTAAAATAATCTATTCTTCTGCAGTATATACTTATACCCTATTTTTGTGAGATTCTCTGTGCTTTAGGTTCTGAAGATAATTCCTAGAAAATGTTATCCGTATCTAATGCCATTATTAATCTCAGCATTCTTCTTAAGAATATTTTATTTTGTTGTGGTTTTTTTCTTATTATTCTTCATTTCTATTTTTAGAGGGCAAAGGCAAAAAGAGAAATCCTCTTCACGACTTCAAAAAAACAGGAGAGTTGATGCTCATTAAAGTAAACAAAACACTGGAAGTAAAAACAAAGCTGTTAAATACCACAGAGCAATGTGCAAAGAGATGCAGCAGGAACAAGGGCCTTTCCTTCACTTGCAAGTAAGTTATGTATCTCTTTTGTTTGTTTTTTTTCCCTAAGGAAACAGGTATAACAGGCTTTGATCAAAGATCTCTCTGTGATTGTCATCAATGGTAGCTTGTACCGAGAACAACCTGAAGATTGATTTCAGTGTTTTGATTTCAGTGACCTTGCTCTACCTGTCCAGAGAGTGTCAGTCTGAGGCTTCATCTGAGTTGTCTGTCTTCTTAGCTTGTGTCTTCTTAGCTTGTCCAATCAGTAATCTTTTCCATAACATAGCTGACAAAATGTATTCCTGTTAAGATGCTGATGACTTAGGCTACAATGAAGCATTAGGTGAATATTTCTGAGATTTTTATGCCTCTTATAAAATGACTATTGTCACACATCACAGCTGCAGTGTTTCAGCAGCACTTCAGACCATATTCTGCCTTCATTCTTTGCACATTACTCCTGCTGAAATCAAGGAGACCCTCACACATGGAGCACAGATACATGCCCTGCAGAAGTTCACTGGCAAGTACTGTGAATCTGATACAATGGAATCAAACCTGGGCTGTGGATGGCTATCCTTCAGCATCTGTTGTCTCTTAGAAACACATCATGCAGCTGATCACTTGTCTGCCTTTTACACACTCTCCACTATTTTTTGGAACAAATCACTATCATTTTTCTGATGTATTAGACTTACATGATCCCCTGGCCTCTCTTAGTCTAGACCTTTAGCAATCAATGAAAGGTATTGCAGAAGATCTTGGAGAGAGTGGATGACTTCTGTACTGGTGAGTACTGGGCTGAATGTGAGCCTGAACTTGAAACATAAAACAGTTTTGACAGTTGGTACAAATGGAAGCTAGATGAAATGTGACAACAAATATTCTTCCTTGGCAGAGAGGGTTCTCAACTGTGATTAAATCCTCCAGTAAACCTTTAATTCCATTGTTGCAAGATCTCATTTGCATCATTCTGTACTCTGTTTATATGTGTAAATAATGAGCAGAGATAACTTTTTTCAGATATAAAATATTTTCCAGGCACTAATACTTTTCACCTGGTACAAGACACACTTTTCCCTATTGGCAGGGCTTCCATTGATGTCATCACCAAAAGGATCGGGTTGTATTCAATACAGCCAGACATCCTTGAGTTCTGATGAGCAGCAGCAAGAAGTATTGCAAAATTAAGTATCACAGTATAAAACAAATTCTGAATAACTCCAAGAAAACGACAATTTTACATTCTAGCATCAGTTTAGGAGAACTGTCTCAAGCCACTTGTAGTTGCTCCAGATGCTATCTTTTGTGTTCTGAAAATAAAGAGCAAGTTAATATATGTGTCTAGTGTCTTTTATAATAAAATTAATTTAGAGTCTCTTAGAATTTTTAAAATATTTTCATGTTTTGTAGCTTTTTTTTTTACAAAGTGTCTGATGGATATCTTAGGGGGCAATTTCTCCTTTAATGAATCAATGCAACAACATAAAGGAGACATGAGGGACTTGGAGAGAACAGCTTGGAGAAGCCCTGCTCACAGATAACAGAATGGCAATCTGTCATGGAATTACATTACACTGAATCTGGAGAAGAATTGCAGATCCTGGTGACTTACTCTCTGAATTCCTGCTTTCCCTGGCGGGCTTTTAGCAAGGAAGGTGCTAAAATCCTGCTTCAGCAGAAGAGATGTAGGTGATGAGGTCTTGCCTGTCCTACCATTATGCACAGAGTACATGGGATTTTCTTTACAGGGATTTCAGAACATTCTTGTGGTTTCCCTTTTGGCCCCATATGGATCCTTTTGCAGTGTGAACTTTTCTTTGATGCTGCTGTAAACATACATTTTGCATGTGTTCCCTTTTAAAGGATCCAGTGTTTACTAATGTTTCCCCTTTATTTCCAGGATCCCAGTCTTTAACTTCATACCAGTACATGGTTATTACAAGGTGAAATTTGTTGCCAACTTAAGTGAAAACCAATTAGCTTCCTGCCTGCTGTGGGAGCATTCTAAAATAAGAAGTAACACAAAATGACATTTTAAATGCTTGAAATATGAGACTTGAAATTTCCTATGTTTATTGACATTTTCATGGCTTGATTCTTATACTCCATATCCACGCAGCAGTTCTCCATCACTTGGGTCACAGCACTGATGTTTTATTTTCTGTATGTAAGCTTTATGTAAGAATTAAAAATGGAATTGCTTTGTAATGTAATTGTGACAGTAGTACTGGGAGCAACAACATCTGTGCCTGTGCACTGTGAGGTACACAAGCAGGAACAGTGTTAAGGGTTTTTTTGCCAGAAGCTGGTAAAAGTAGCAGATTTCAGGTACTACAGACTTGTAAAAGTTCAGGTACTCCTGATTTTCTGGAGATGGGGGGGAAAATTAAGACAACTTTCTATTTCTTCATTATGAGTTTCTGTGTCACATGCAAGTAAATTTTGAGTATTTTATTGTTTAATCATTAATCCTTGATGATTTTAACTCTAGCACTTTTTGTTGAAGCTAATATATGTAACTTTTGAGAACAGATACTTACTCTATTCCTTTTGCTGTCATGCTTACACAGATATTGTTAATTTCCAGCTGAGTTACAAGATCCTTATCTAGACTTGTTTCTTTTTCATAACATCATTCCTATAATCCTCCATCAAAGAACTCCTGAGATTCACTTACACTGTGTTTTTGACTTCATAAATCTCTGAGCCTCTTTTTCTGCCTTCCCTATCAGTTTTCTCAAGCTGCTGCTGAACTGTTCTATTCCTTTGTTTCACAGCCCTTAGCACTGAAACTCCCTCTGTTTTCCTACAGTCATTCTTGGGGTTTTTCCCAAAACAAACCCTATGGATTAAAAAAAATCACTACAGTTATTTTATTTACTATACAGGTGACTTTTGCAGGTGTGTCAGTTCCTTAACTGCAAAGTTGTCACTGTCTTATCCTTGGAGTGTCTGTATTTACCCAGGAAGGGATTTCAGTATAGACAACAGAATTTCAGCACCTGCAAGAAAATCTACAGACTACCTCAGTACAAAGAGAAACCAAAAAAAAATTGTTGTGATCGGCAGTATCAGTAGAAGAAAGTCCAAGAATTTGCTCAAATATGTTGACTTTGGAGGTATAAAAACCCTCCAGATTTGGGTCCAAGAAAAGATTGTTGCAAACTTTTATGTGCAGAACTGGTTGAAGCCAAACTGGAAAGAAACCAAAAGGCAACTGAAAGGCAAAAACTGGAAGAATAGTTTGTAAACAGTGCATTCTGCATTCCCACTTTAGGAGGGAGGAGCAGAAACGAGAATGTAATTGGAAAGGCAGGAAAGGTCAAGGATATTTTTGTGAGTGATGGAGTTAGAGGCACTTGGATATGCTCGAATTTGAGAATCAGCCAGAAGAGAACAGAAGGCTGCACAAGGGCAGAGGGATGAAGGTTAGCAGGTTGGAAACATTTGGAGTCAACAGAGTAGAGAGAGCAGTTGGATGAAAAATCTGTTTGGTGATGGAAACGATAATGAAGAAGATGTTTGAAAGAGAGAAGACTGGGGAGATTGGATAGGATCTCTCAGCATTTTCAACTGAAGCCAGCAAGATCTCACACAGAAAGCTTGTATGGTGAATTAAACAAAGATCAAGGACCTTTTTGTTGAAGGATGCAATGCTGAAGAATATGGCATAGCCAAAGTATGGACGAAGTGTAAGAAATCTGTGTGACTCTCGGATATTATCAAGTAGTGTTAAAATGCCTTCTCAGATCAGAATAAAATATCTCAGAAGTTGTGGGATGAGTGACAAAAATGTAGATTTTATGGTAGACTAGAGGAAATAATGTCAGTTATTTTTTATTCGGTTCAAATGAAAAATTAAGGAAAAAAGTTGCCCCCTCCAAGGTGGTCAGTTGTGGTTTTAAAATCTTTTAAAATATTTTACCTCTAGTTAAAGACTATCTTTTCAAAACTGTTTTAGGAGAAAACGGTCTGCATTTTTAATTTCAAGTATTGAAATAAAGTGTTTTTACTCTGTGGTTTTGTTTGTCTTTCTTGCCCTCCCCCATATCTAGTCAATTTGGCACACATTGTATTCACTCCTAGAAAGCAGTTTGAAATAAGAGAAAAGAAGAGAAAGAAAACAAAAGTGAGCAAGGAAAAATTCTAGGTACACTATCACAGTTTATTTTAACAATAAAAATATAAATAAAAATAATCTTGTTTTTATACAGCTCTGTTGTTCTAGGCAAGAAACAGATCCCTTGTGTTGAATTTTCCTCAATCCATCAGTGTGAGATACATAACCATTTCAGAGGCATATTGTAAGGATAGCAAAGATGATGTTTGAGTCTTCAGAGTTTTGTTTTTTTTCCCAGGGAGCAGCGTAACTGAGGACACAAATGCTGTCTCAGTCACATTTATCTAAGTTTTAAAATAAAGATCTTTAATGACCAGGGAACTCTTAGATTAGTGTGAACAACCAAACTGGTATTTAATGTAATGACCACATCAATTTAATTTCTTTGTTTCTTTGCTCTTGTCAGCACAGTTGTGGGTTTAAATAGTAATTTGGACTGTTTCTCTGACTTTCCCAGTAAAAATAAATCTGATGTCATTGCATGCTCCTTGGCAGGCCATGTGTCATTATTATAAACCACACAGAGATTTTTTTCTCATCCAGATTTTCTTTGCAGGGCCTTTGCTTATGACAGAGTTACAAAACGGTGCCATTGGTTATCCTTCAACAGCTTGACAAATGGTGTGAGAAAGAAGCAAGACCATGCGTTTGATCTGTATGAAAAGAAGGGTAACTGATTTATTTACTGATTTTGTTTTCCCAGCTAGGGAGGGAAAAAAAACCCCTGAGGTCAGTCAGTGATTTTTTGGCTGTAGGAACATCCTGGGCATGGGTGCTTTCATGCATTTTGAAAGCTGCATCCTACAGTTTTATTTACACATATCCTGAGTTTGCTGTCATGCAAACTTGTCTATATACTTGCTATTGGTACCAGTTTTCAAATCTACATATTTGCCTACTGTCATACATACTAGTTTCAGTTTTATACTTCAGTTTGCTACTGAGCAGCTCAGAATGAGTTTGTATGAGTTACCATTTATTAGTTAATACTACTCTTATGTACTAATGAGGAAAATACATAAGTCCTCAGACATGGAGTTTTTTTCCATCAGATACATTGGAAACTTTTCCAGAATTTTTTGGGGGTCAGATAGTGATCAATATTTGGAAAAAAAAAAAAAAGATAGGCATGTATGTCAACAAATAAACAGTATTTTTAAGATTTAGAAAGGTAAATGGTAATAATTATATTATTTTATGTGAAAGCAGAAGATGAGCTTTAATTTTTCATACATAAACCAAATCCCTCATTTTCTTGTCTTTTATTTCAATAGATTATGTCAGAAATTGTATCATTGGAAAAGGAGCAGACTATAAAGGAACAATATCTGTTACCAAAAGTGGTATCCAGTGTCAGGCCTGGAATTCAATGATCCCCCATGAGCACAGGTAAGAGTTCAGGAGCAGAGACAATGGGAATAGTGCCCAGACAGCTTCCATAAAGCATAAGAATTTATGGGAAAACTGACATTAGAAAACAAAATCTCTTAGGTATATTCTTGCCTTTCTCCAAGAGATGCCATTCTCCAGATCCCAGAAAATCCCTATCTTGGACTTTCTCCAAAAAGTTCTCTCCTAATGCCAGTTTGTGTGTCTGTATCTCTTTCTTTCCTGTGGTTTTTTTTGTTGTTGCTGTTTGTTGTTTTTTTTTTTAGCTGTTTATATCCTTTTGATCTCTTAGCTACTGGCAGAAACAAAACATCTGCATTATTTCAGCCCAGGGTCTGGAAGTTCATCACTGTTTTCTAATCAAGTCCCAAGGAATAAGCAATTTTGAAAACCACTTTATTAGGAAGCAGGGGATAGTAGATCACCTATTTTGCTTAGTGTGTTGTTAGTATATTTTGCATAGTTACTGTCAATTCTCTGTTATTCATGAAATATGTTACTCTATGGAGCACTTAGGCCAGGCAACAAATCCATGGAAAGGACTGAAGAGGCTTTTCAAATCCTTCCCTTCAGATTATACAAGCTAAAAACAGTGGGAGCATGTACAGGACTTATCTTTTCAGAGCAGGATCTGGTACAGTGAGAAACTGAGGCCAAACTTAAACCTTGAGAGTAAATCTAGTTGAACTCTATTGGCTAAGGAAAAAGAGAAGAAAGCCAAAACCTGAAGCCAGTAAGAGTAATGGTAAAAACAGATTAATCCACAACAAATGTTCCCAGAAACCAGTTAAAGGACTGCAAAGTACTGGTGTACTCTTTAACCACTCCTCTTTAAACATTTTTGTACTGGCTTTAACCATGAAGATAATAAAACTTTAAGAGACAAAACCAAAATGTCCTTTCACCCATAAGTTTGCTATCCACATTGCTGCCTTTTGCTCCAAACTCCCAGGGACAGCAATTTGTTTAGGAGGAGCCAAACTGGAGATGGCTGAGGAACTGGGTTCTGCACTGCTCAGTCCTGTCCTGACCAAATCAATCCAGCGTGCAAGAGGATATCTTGGAACAACATTAGAAGGCAAAGGATAGTTGAATTCTGTCCTCTTATGATGTGTTACAAAGCTGAGCCTCAGGCTTAGACTTTGGACTTGGCTCTTACAGTATAGACAGCAGTGTCTGCTCTTCAGTTTGGGACCAGACCTGTTCTTAACTGGGAGCACACCATAAATACCACCAGATCCCACAGCAATGACTTCTTGAGACTCAGCACTTTGAATTAGCTATCATCATCTTTCAGAAGTGACAGAATTCTTAATCATTATAACCTAAGCAAAAATGAGCATTTATTCTACATAATATACATGTGATTTTATATAATAAGAGAAAGGAAAGTGTCTGGATAGCACACATATTATCTCTAAATTGCATTTTAATACACAGCATCCACAGTTTTATCACATACACAGCTGTATCCATTGCATTTGGACAGCCACTCTTCTATGATGGATTTTATGAGAGTGACTGTTCTCCTGCCTTGTGCAATGGGTTTAATTTTTAAAAGGTCACCGGATAAATGAGGTGGCTGCATGCTAATTTTGTTTTTCAACATCAGAAAATATGATTTCATCATCAGAGACATGAGGGAGGTGGAAAGAAGCAGACAGTAGTGGTGTGTTTGGAACTTATTAGTACAAAAGGCTTAGCCTTGTAGGTTGGTTTTTCTCAACAGCTGATTATCACAAAGTGCCATTGGAAAATAAATTCCTTTTTCATATTTAAAGGAGAAATGTATTTTAATGATTTTGAATTATATTTCTAGGAAGAATTGAAACATCTTGAAACTTTAAACTTTTGCTTCAATCTAGCAAGTCATATTTTTATTTATATTCCATCAGAACACAGAGATTCCCAGCAAAACTCTGCTTTCTATTATTGTCATCTCCATCCTAGTACGAATTTAAGACTCAGAGAGGTTTAATTTAAAAAGTACAATGTATAAAGGTCTAAAAGAGAAATGTCAAAGAGCAGACCAATGCTTTGTAGACTTTTGGCTAGTTTCCATGGCTTTTGTGTGGTTGACTCTGTTTTTACCATTAGTCCTACTGGCTTCAGTTTTTGGCTTTTTTTATTTTCTTTCCTTACCTAATGGAGATGAACTAAATCATCAGTTTTAGGAGTGGCCCTTTCTTCCATTTCTGGGTAGATCTTTCCTGCAACTCATCTTTTCCTCTCTCAAGATCTTTGCTTCAGTACCTGTTGAAGCCATTTATATATCTGACCCATCTTGCAACCCTAGTGCTAATAATTTAGACTTTTTCTTTTTTTTAATGCTCTTATAGTATATCTGATGTAATTTGAGATGCCTTTTCCCTATATTTTCTAATGAGCAGAAAAGTTAAATAGAATAGTCTAATAGGCACTGACATACCACTTTAACCCATATGCAGGTGTGAATGTCTCATCAAAAATGTTCACCTGAGAGTCTTTAATTAAAAAGGTTTAAGATACTTTCATTATAAGAATACAGAGGAGAAAAAAGAAGCACTACTTTTATAGGCAGCAGGAATGACATAAAAATTAATCTCTTCAAGCACCAAAAATAAAATAGCATCTTTATATGATGTTTCCATCAACATAGACTAGAACCTCAATGTAATTAAAAGTGGTATTTTTCACATCACTTAGTTCAAGTATTTCATTAATGGGAATAAAGCTTCAATAAAATGTCATGCCAAAGTTTTCTTCTTAATTCTCTCTCCCAAAGCACTCCAAATAAAATATTAGATACTTCTAGAATAAAAGGTGCATTACTATATAACATGAAGTGTGTGTGTGTCACTGTATATGGCATGGTTTCTCTAGATGTAAGCACATACTTTCACAGATACCTGAGACTATAACACCTTGATCCTGGATGTGTTAAGTCAGATGAGGTTTTGTTAAATGTCTGAACACACACAATGAGATCATGAGTGGGTGTGTAAGTAGCAGACCCTAAGGTGACAACAGTGTGGCAGAGCATGAAGGAGCATGCTAAATGAGCATGAACATATTTTAGCTAAGAACAGCTAAAATGGCATCTGGGGAAATCTCTTGTGCTGAAATACAAAGCAGTCCCTGGTTTCAGGCAGTGAAAGCCTCTCAGTGAGGTGTAGCACAGCCTTGGTCACACTCGCATGCTGCTGATGATCAGTTCTTGCTGCTGCCTGACCAGGGATGCAAAGAGGTTTCTCTGCTTGTGGGTTTCACGTTGTAAGTGAGCTCTGAGCCCAGCTGGACCTGTTGTACGTGCCAACATGTACAGGACAGACAGCTCTCATGTGGTTACAGACCAAATCAACCCCTATGCACCCAGAGCTCCTGAAGGAGAACACAGTGCAGGCTGGCAGGGAGTGTGTGACTGCCTCTGGCTCTGCCCTAGATAGTTGTCTCTGGACAGCTGAGGGATGGGAGTAAAACTCTCTTGAGCACGCTATGGGCTAGACAAATTGTCCCAGATTTAGGCCATTTAGGTTGAGTAATCCCAACTGAAGATGTGTATTTGTGTACGGACAGATATTTGGGTGTGTGCATTTGCTTAGACAGGGTGGAGGGAGAAGGAAGCAGAGATGTGATTGTTTCTAACTGTCTGTAAAAATAGTATGATTAACCCCAACCTTTGCATGCTCTTATACTGTAATGATTGTCATTTTAAAACTAGCTTTTTGCCTTCGAGCTATCGGGGAAAAGACCTGAGGGAAAACTACTGCCGGAACCCCCGAGGGGAAGAGGGGGGCCCGTGGTGCTTCAC
Source organism: Ammodramus savannarum pratensis (assembly GCA_020466415.1). NCBI lineage: Eukaryota > Metazoa > Chordata > Aves > Passeriformes > Passerellidae > Ammodramus > Ammodramus savannarum. Next base: position 62,640,432 of record JAHXMQ010000028.1, read on the forward strand.
CACCAGCCCAGAGACGCGCCACGAAGTCTGTGACATCCCCCTGTGCTCAGAAGGTAACCCAGCACAGCTCCTGCAGGAAGCTGCCTCTGCTCAGAGCTCCCAGCAATCGCTTGCTCACGGCCTTTAGAGAAAGAATTGGTGATTTCTCAGTAAGAGTAACTCATATGGCAAAAACAGAAGCTGTTAGAGGAAGAGGAGATCTTGTGACATTCCAGTATGCTGGAAGGTTTCAGGCTCAGCAGCTTTATTCAGGTTATGGAGGAGCTTCAACAATTAAGTTGTGCTGATCACACAAATGTGATTTTTTTTTTTTTTTTCTGGTCTAGTCTATAGTGAATCCATTACAATTTCAGTATTACTATGTGATAAAATCATCTAGTGCCATTCCATGGTAAAATCAGCTTTTCGTCTTCTTTTTGATGAAAATACAGATACTGGATTACAAGATGAAAGCTTAAGATAAGCATGCATTTTGCTTTTTGAATAAATACTGTAAATAAGTATAACTCTTAGCAAATCCAACCCCATTTGACTTTCAAGTCAGAGAATTTGAAAGATGCTTTATATGCACCATTGCATTTGTTGACTTTTAAGTTCTGTTAACCTCCAAATTAAGTTCTTATATCTTGCTAATCAGCCAATTCAGTTCCAGTCAATCAACCTATTTAAATTTTCAAGATAGGATGCCTTTAATTTTCCTGCTAATATGTCACATGCAATAGCTGTGCTGTCCTCAGGAAAGGGAGAGGGAGGGAGAGAAGGAGAGAGGGAGACTGGATGGTAGAGAGAAAGAGAAGGAGGAATAGAATAATTTACACAGAGCTTGAGAATTTGCTAAAATCTATCATTTAAAGATAAACTTATGTGAACTGCAAATGGGATATTTGATCTGGAGCTCAATTTAGGATGAAGACTTTGGTAGCTGATGGTTTGTGATATCTGTAATTCCTTGAAATAGTATTTTCTAAATGATCCTTCCTTACAATTACAGTAATTAGGGAGTACGTGAGAAGTTAATTCTGGTGGGTTTTTTTTATATTTTCAGACCTTTCATTCTAAATTTTGTTCAACAATGCTTTCAAATTCCTTTGGTAACTTTTGACCACTCTCCCTCCATGCACCCTATCCACTTTCCTAAACTGAAAATGTCTCTTAGTTTAAGCTGCCAAAAACTATTATCATCAAAAAGATCCAGTATCATACATAGCTGGAAGTGCTGGGTATATAAAGAGACATACTTTACTGCATTGAAATTGGGATTTCGCCAATATTCTGCACTTAAAATTGTACTGCAATTATACTGTGACTTAGAGTGATTTAGAAAACTAATTAGGTGCTAATTAGGTAATATCACCTTTAAAAAATACTTCTTCCTTAGCTATATGTCTCTCTCTCTCTTATTAACTGTAAGTAAGGTTAATAAAAGAATGGTAGGAGAATGCCTGTAGTAGGTCCCCTCTACCTGCTTTGAAACTGTTAAGTGTCCTATAAAGTGATATAAAATTTAAGCATCTGAATTAGCATTAACAGATAAAATTATATTCCAAAGGGCATTACACATACCAACCCAACAGAAAGATATACTTTTTTAGTACCTCTTTAGGTTGATATCATTATATAATAGCAAGGACACATTGAGGGTTTTTTATGTTGATTTCTTTGGTTTTGGTTTTGGTTTTAGTTCTTTGTGGTTTTTTTTTTTTTTAGGGGGGGAGGTGGTTTGGTTTGAATTTGGTGGGGGGTTTTTTGGGGAGGGGTTTTGGTTTTTTGTTTTGGGTTTTGTTTTTTTTCTTTTTATGGTATAAGCATTAGTGCAATAAATGACTAGTGTCCATTTTTTTTTCCTAGTTGAATGCATGACCTGCAATGGAGAGAGTTACAGGGGGCCAATGGATCACACCGAGACAGGCAAGGAGTGTCAGCGCTGGGATCTTCAGAGACCACACAAGCACAAATTTCGTCCAGAGAGGTAACCTCTCCTACCCCCAAGCAAGACCATGTGGTCATAATTTGAAAATTACACACATTCTGGAACCAGCTGAGTGAAACTAGCATTAGCTCAACTGAAATTTATGGAGTTCACCAGTTTTAGATGCTTGGGCTCCTGGCCCCTGGTGTAGGCTGGCGACTGACACAATGGAGATGCAGGATGGAGAGTAGAGGCTGTTTTGTTCTGTTACATCTGGGTACATCCTGTGCCTGACTAGTGTGCTAATGCTGCTACTGCTTTAATTGATCAAAAATTCCTCCCTAGTTCATTGACAGTAAATAAATAATTTCTCAATATTTCTGTATGTATTGGTATGCGGCTGCAGTCAGCTTAAATACCTTAATCATATAGTAAATAATGATTTAAAGTATATATAATAATGATAAATAATGATTTAAAGTATATATAATAAATTTTTGTTAGATCTCTTAACACAATTGATGAATATAAACTTCCAATATTGTCAAATAACAATATCCTCCTTTTTGCAATATAGAACAGCTTTAAAGCTGTAGGTGACCTTCCATAATAATCACATTTAAGTATCCAATTTGATTGACTGAACTGTTTGACCATTACATCTGTTAATTCACCCTGGGAAAGGATTTAATCATTCTGTTTAGCATTTTATGAACATGGATTTCTTTATTAGACTTGTTTTCTTTTTTTTTTTTTTGTTTCCTTTTTAATTTAGGCACTGATTCACAGTGCCAAAAGCTGAGTCAGAAATAACAAGACAAATTTCATCCCTGTTAGCATTTGTCCTACAGGGCCAAATTCATCCAACTACAAAGGGTCATCTATAATACACACTTCTGAAAGTATTGTGGGAGGGAGAGGCTGGGAAGGGGTTAGGCCACACAGGAGGGGGTCTCTGTTCATCTCAAACTGGACTATAGTTTCATTTTAGTTTTATTCTGGATTTTGGATTAACTCAATTTATATATTGTTTGGAATAAACTTAAACTGCCAGACAACGTCTGCAAGAATCAACAAAAACAGAAGGATTAAGACCTTCCACTGAAAGTATCTTCTTAAATGTTAAAGTGTTTCACCAAATAAAGCATTATTTTTGTTCTAAGAGATATGGGTACTGGTAGATTTTAGAAAGCCTGATTATTCAGCAAAATATTGAGGATCTGAAGTTTTGGAGCTTATGTGGTATAATCTCTTTTTTCCCTTGGCTTGGATGATCTGTTTCGTGAATAATAGCAGTCTATCCCATTGTTCTGCCACAATAAATATTTTGTATTAGCAGAGTGGGACTGAAGATAATCTGTTTCTGAGTTCTGCCATGCACTTACTGTGTATTCTAGAATAAGTCACAGAAACACTTTTGTTCCTTTGGAGTGAAACATTTATAGAACTCATGGGTACAAACAATAATAATTTTACTGTCAGGAGGAAATTTCTTTTTTTCCATTAATTTCTGATTGTTTTGCAAAATGACTTTTCAGACTAACCACAGTCTTACGAACAATCGTCTTCCTCTTTGAAATAATTCCTTCTGAGAACATCTTCTTGAAACTTTTCAGACAGTAATAAAGTGCTTTTGTTTTTTTTTTAATCAAAAAGCAACCCATCCAGATTGAACTGACTTGAGTGGGCTTTCAGAAGAGTAATGTAGTTCAGCATATTTCTGATACACTGATGTTGATTAGCTCTGTGAATGGTCACTAAAAGTAGCAGCAATTATACTTTAATTATACCACATTTTTAAAATGCTGAAGGTTTTGGTTTGCTGGGTTTCTGGTTTTTTTTCATAGTTGTATAAATTGAAAATAAGAGAAAAGGTCTGGAACAAATGACCCATTAAAACATACCAATCTCTAGAGACAGAGTATATCATCCAGGTGTAATGTAAATAACCTGCAAACCAGGAAGGATTATCTGGACAGATTTAAACCTATTTTCATTTATGGATTCATCAGTTACAATGATGAAGAAAATTGGTAAAGATGGTAATGTTTCCAAATGCACAGGTCTGCATGCTGTTGGACAGTGCTTTTCCTCAGGGTAAATACAACTCGCTTTTCTGTCACCTCCATGAATTGTTCCACATTTACTGCCCTCAGAGGTCTGTTACTGAAGATGCTTACTGCCTGCTGAGATGTGATTGAAGCAAGCAGAAGAAATTCTCCCAAACAGTTCCTGTATGGCCCATTTCCAGCTTTTAGTGGATGCAGAATTATATTCTGAAACTCCTCTTCTCTTGTATTCTCCTCACAGGCAGTTATGCCTCAGGATGGAAGGAAGACCACTGAGGATAATGTCTTAGGCATAGAGCATCATAAGAGGAAAACTTTTTTATCCTTTTCTGCTCAAACTCAAACATCCTGTGAAGATATCTACTACATGGAGGAAAGTAGTATTGAAGTGTGTCATAGGAGGTGAATAACTGCAGATATCGCTTTATTAGTACCCTGGTACTAATAATTTATACTAATTTATATCTCTTGTATGAAAATTTACTTGACAAAAAATCAAGTTTACAGTCCTATATGCCTTAAAAAAAACCCAAAAAACCCCAAACAAACAAACAACCCCCCCCAAGTTTCATTTTATTTCCAGGAGAGCTAGGTATCAGCATCTAGGTCTTTAAAAAGAATAAATTTTATCTCTTTGGATAATACTCTCCTCCCTTTTCTCTAGACATTGAGATAACGTCTTGATTTTGACACCAGATATGCATCTTGATGCTTCATTTCAGTTCTGGCAGTGAAGTACAGCTACTGCTGTTTTAAGGGGAAAAAAACAAATATGTAGAGTTCTAAATCTCTGACACCTCAGGCTCTTTCTTAGGTCTAAGAAAGGGGTCTGTGCCCAAATGTACTGGGGAAGGAGGAGTGCAGCAAAGAGACAGCTCTCAGGGAATCCTGCATAGCCTCACTGTTGAATTGTGTGGAACAGTTTGAAGCCCTGTTATTTATCTTATTGCTAATATTTGTTTCTTAAAGGCATTACTTGGCCTTTTCCATAGCAATTGTTGCTTGCTGGGTATGAAGGAAGATAGAAGCTTCCCTTAATATTGTGGAGGAAGAACCATTGACAAGGAAGTCTAGTTTTGCTCTAGAAATAGACAAGTAGATCTAGTCAGTGAAACGATATGGCTCACAGGCACCACACCATCCCATGAAGGCTCAAAAGCTTGATCCTGGAAGAACATCTCTACAGAAGTTTTAATTAGTAAATAACCTATATTGGATATACTGTGGGAATAGGCCATATAATGTTAAGAAGGTTGGAACAAAGACAGACATTTGTATTCTAGAGCATGGGTTCTTTGCATCAAGAACTGTTTTGAATGCTTCTTGTGAGCTGTGACTGCAGATACTTTGCCATTCCTGGACTCACCTCGGTACTTGGGTGGTAACATGCACTTTCCACGTTATTTGACATGGAAGGTGTTCCACCAGCATCAAGGCTCATCACTGCCTGTACTGGGAGGCCAAACCCCTATAATTTTCCTCTGTATTATTAGCCCATTAACTATTTTTTGGGAAATCCTTGGACACAACTTGTCCTTTACAGTTTGTTTTACACCTAGCAGAAAACAGGGTACTGCTGTTAGATCTGAAATTACCATCTTCTTGACTATCATTGAATTAGTTTGGTGAGGTTTCTCCTTGGTGGTTCTGTTGTCATTTTTGTTTTCTTTATGTCTTTTTGAATTCAACTTAAATCTTGTCCTTGTTCCTTGTATAGCTGAAGAAACCTGACTTTTCCTAAGAAACGGGAGATCAAGTTGCAAATGAGTCAAAATTAGCATGATCATTTGACAGAAAAAGCATCCTAGCAAAAACATACATTTGTAAATCATATTTTCATCTGCTTGTGTGAAGCACATCTGCTTGCAGTTGTAAATGGATTCAGGTTCCCAAGTAGTTAACTTTATTGCTCTCTTACATACTTTTCAGGTTTTCCTCAGAGGCAAATCTACTTTTTGTTTCTTTTGCAAACACATTTCAATAAAAATGGAAGGCCAAGACAATTTCTATTCTCTAGAGAAAAAAGCCCCAACCTGATGCATTTATCCCCTTCAAGTTTACAGATGTTAGTGTCACGTATTTATACAAAACCCCCCTACATATCTTGGATATCTGTCTGATAGCCAGTGATGCTGTAGGAATGTGGAAGCATTTAAATATAGCACAAAAGTATCAAGTCTTAATGGGGTAAAGTGAGACTGAATTTATTTACTTCTTTTTCTCCTTCTTTCTCCCAATGCTTGAAATGAGGGCATGACCAAAAATAAGCTCTGTTACAAAAATGGAGTTATCATTAATAGCAAAGCTGCTCAAAATATCTCCCAGTTTGAACCTAGGGCTGTTGCACTGAAGAACCTGTTTTCTTAATCAGTCCAGCATGGCAGGCAGTATTTAGATAATCCACATTTAATTGGTCTGTTTTAAAAAGAAATGAGTGGCTTAAGTGTCTGGTCATGGGTTGACAGACACAAGAGCAGGAGTTTAGCAATTAGTGGAGTTTGCCTATCCGGTACCCGGTGCATTAGCCCAGCAGGGAGTCCCCTCAGTGGAGGTCTGACTCTGCTGCAGATTTGGAAAGTGTTTATATGTTATTAACTTTTTAACAGCCTTAGAAGCGTATTTGCATCCATCCTACAGGATCAGACCCAAGGTTAATAGGAACCAGTTCTTGTTTGCCTCTGCTGAGTCCGTCCTTTAAGTACCTTGCAGAAGGCAGTGCGGTGTTGCCAGGAAGACTTCCCTGACGCGTTTCTCGTTGTGGTTTGCAGATATCCTGACAAGGGCTTTGATGATAATTACTGCCGCAATCCTGATGGCAAGCTGAGACCGTGGTGCTACACTCTTGACCCTAACACCCCCTGGGAGTTCTGTGCAATTAAAACGTGTGGTGAGTTCAAGCAAAATTTATTACTTCCTTTTCCTTTCCAAAATCTGGACAGAGATATTTCAAGCAGCGTAGGACCACCGCTAGTTCATTCATTGCCCTTCACTGGCTTTTAAAAGACAGTTTTCAAAGAGGGTCTCCAGTAAACACTTTATATTCAATCTGGACAGGAAAGAAGAGTTGTGTGTTACTTACCACTGGAATATGTGCATGTCTTATGTACTGTAAATTTCATTAAAGTGTACGAAAATCAAGAACTAAAAACTGAGGCAACAAAATAATGAGGATCTCATGTACAGTATCAGTTTGGCCATGCTGGACATTCGTGTCATCATTTAAAAGTATCAAATATCATTTGATATTGATACACAATCCCTTTTAAGTGTCCTAACAACTTTTTACTGCTTTGCATTTCTAGGCCTTGGGTCCTGCACATTATTCACTCTTGTGCTGAAGATAGAATTATTATTTTCCACATGGGTCTCTCTGTGATATTCAGTACTTTATATCAAAGCAGTCCACAGGCAATGAACTTCTTTTTATTTATCAGTTACAAGATGGTGGCATTTGTTAACCACACTTTAGAGACAAGGAATTGAATCAAAGTGACATTGAGGCATAAAGTTGTTGGATGCTCCTGTGAGATGCTCTTGTTTAGCATTTTTGAGCTTAGTGCAGCATGTTATGTCTACAAAGTTCAGATCATCTTAACTTTGGTGACAGCTCTGAAAGCTCTATTTTACTGATAATTAGATGTCTTAAATGAGAAGTGAAGGGACAACAAGGAAGGCAGAACTCTTGGTCATTCCTGAAAAACTTGAGCAAAGCAATTTTTCTATACTTTCATGGTAATACTGGGGCTAATGCAGATGGCAGAACCAGTTTTACTGAGACTTGCTTTAAATATTGGGATGGGTGGCAGGGAAGAGGTAATAGCTCTGGCATGAAAATTTGTGAGCCATTGCTACCTAAAGAGGGATTCTCCATCTTCACTTAGAATTCTTATCAAACAAATTATGCCATATTTTCTGCCTGAATCACCAATAATTCAGAATTTTCTCTTCTTGGCTCTTCATCTCTTAGGCCAGTTTTAATGTCTTGGAGATTCAGTCAGGTCTTATCAATTTGTCAATTTTTGGAATCCAAGGGTTGAGTAAGAAAATTCTGTACCACCTGATGTAGAGTAATTTAACTTGTCTATCTAATGTCATTGTAATTCCAATATAAGCTAGTTAAATTATAAAAAATATTCCACTGTAAAAAAGGCAAAGTTATTTTGATACTTTGGGCAATGTCTGATCAGGTTCTTCTTGGACAGAAGAAACTTGGCAGGATTGCTGCTTGTTTTGGGTCAGGCACCCATTAAGTCACACCCATTTGAACATCTTACCTGTGAATTACAGGACTAATTAATGTCTTTGTATCTAGGCTTACTGATAATCTTTGATAAAGGGGAAAGCTCAGACTATCTCCTTTGTGAACACATTGCTTAGCTGCACAACTGAATCATCTTTCAATTTTTTAGTTGCTCCATTAAGTAAGGAGCTGCTGCTTTGGATTTTTGGCCTGTGTTGGTTTGGGTTTTGTTTTGGTTTGTGGTTTGTTTTTTTAAACTAAACTGTGCTTCCTACACTCCTCCAATTATTAGATAACGTATGAATCATGTGTAGCATACTAGAACTGTTCTTTTCCCCTGTTACTATTATGAAAAAAAATATTCCTAAGTTACAACTGACTGTTTCACAAATGCAACTTTTATAAACCTTTATCCTTTGGCATTTCCTGAGCTGATGTGTCAGTGTTCTGAGGATTCACATCTGGCTTTGTTGGTCACGTAAGCTTACGCCTCATGCAACTTCCAGTATCTACAGTCTGGCCTCAGCCTTGTAAAATAGTTAGGTGGGAGATCTCCTGAAAACTACTGGATTATCACCTTTGTCTACCAAGTCATAGCAGAGCCCTGAAGAAAAGGTAAAGATCAACATGAAATTAAAAACAACTCCAAAACACAGTGTAATGATTTTCATATTGTGATGAAAGCCTTTTGTCTCATTTCTAGGCAAAAGTTCACTGAAGGAACTAGAAATTCTTTCCTTCAGTTAGAAACTATATTAAAATCAGTGGAAATTTCACATGTAAAACTGTATTTCCCCTGCAGAATACTGTATCTCTTTTGAAATTAATAATGCAATCTCTATGAGAAAAAAGTTTAAAAGTAGGGGTCATGAAAGCTTAATCCAGCAGATATTTTCAAAGGATTTTTCTCACAGGCATATGACATTGCCCTCTATGTAAGATGGAATGGTGCTCAACGCTTTCCTTTATAACCCACTGAGGGAATTTATTGCTGATGCTACTGTTAAATCACCATTTTGATGGTCAGAATACTAAAAGAAATTATTTCAGTTTTCTGTCTTTCTTGAGGCTCATAAAAAAACTGTTTTCCCACCTCCTAGCAGGGAGCCCAAAACACTTGGCTATTCTGGGTTTCGGTGGCTGCTCTGTGTTTCTGATGCTGGGGCTGTTTGCAATCTCAGAACACTAAAAAGAGAACATCATGAGTTATAGGTCTTTATAGCTTTGTGGTTTGGATTCTCACACAGGTTTTTAATTCCTATGCTGAGGACTGTTTATTTAATTTACAAGAAATACTAATTAGGAAAAATGCTTTGCAAATCCAAGTCCTTGGACCATATACAAAAATGTAGGTGTCCTCTCTTTGGGGAGTGACCACAAGGCAGCATGCTGCTTGTGGCTTTTTGCTACATGCCGTGAGTGCTAGTGTGCTTTATAGCCAAAATGCTGACAACAGCTCATATACAAAATTTTCAGCAAAAAAGTTGGTGGAAGGAAGCGTTTAGAAAATAAATATGGTTTTAAGACTGAAGAGAGAGAGGGCATTGTAATTTTACTTCCAAGCACAGAATGCAGCATAAAACATTGTGGCTTACAGCCAGGGCTGTGAGAAAGAGATGACAGGAGCAATTAGGAATTAGAGATGGCTCAAGCTGCAAAAACTGGATTTGGATTAAGACTTTGGGGACCCCAGGACTGGTTTGAAGTTGCTCACATATGTGTCTGTGGTTTTGGCTTGAGACAATTTTTAGTTAGAAGAGAGGATAAAAGGACAACTAACAGCAATGAAGAAGTGTAGGACAAAATGAAGAAATGGAAGCAGTGCCAGCAAACATGAAAAAGGAAAATGACTGTTATTTTGGCATAAATGAGAACATCGACTACAGGGAAGACAGGAGTAGAGAACTAATACTGATTTTTTTAAAGCCCAAACGGGTAGCAGCTCCTCTATGGACAAGCTTTAGAGAGGTGCTGAGACTCATAAAGGGAGTTACATATATTAGTCATTTGAGAACTGCAGAGCTTTTTGGAATTACTGTGTTAAGGACAGTGTTTCATTGATGCCTACCTGATGTCCAGCCAGCTCAGATGCCTTTACTGTGGATTCAGCCTTTGCCACCAGTAGTCACTGACACTAGTCAGGGGTGACCAGAGCTTGAAAAGCTTTGAGAAAATCCAACAAAGACCTCAGTTGAATGGAAAAGAACAAGTAATGAAACACCAAAATTGAGACTCTGGATTTAAAAATGAACTGTTGCAGTGTGCCTACGGCTTTTGGGAAGGCAAAAACCCACTAATATTAAATTAGTCATTCTTTAGAAACAGAGATTTCAACTGTCCATTTGAATGCACAGTCCTGATTAAAGTTGTTTGCTGAATCATTGTATGTTAACAAATAAAAGTTAGACTTATTTAAATTTAATATTGTGTAAGATAAAGATGTCTATAGAAAGAGGCAGAGAAAAGAGATTGATATTTAGAGGTTGATAAAGTGTTACCTTCCATCATGCTTTATAAGGAGACAGATAGGTCCAGTGTTCACTGTTCATGCAACAGCTTAATCCATATTGCCTCAAAAAGGATCCTTCTCAAATACTTGCCATCATTTCTGTGATAATTTGAAAGTGAAATTTAGGAACTCAAAATATGAGGAGGCTTTTTTTTTTTTTTTAATAGATTTTAATATAAACTGTTTGAATTTAAAGCCTTGTAGACACTGGAACAGCCTGGAAAGATACCTCTGTGCTCATAGATAAATGAATTTTATGTGTAAAGATTTTAGGTGACAATGAGGCCTTCAGTATTGTGATTCTTGAGCTTGGCTATAATTGTTTTCTTCACTTTCTCATATGCTTTTACTGAAAAAAAAGCAAAACACTGAAAACCAGTTGGGTTTTTCTTCCATTCTTGTACTATACCATGCTACATTGAAGAAAACTGAGCATGCAACTGAGTACGAGCAGCTTCAAAATGCCACTCATCTTTCTTAATAACATTTGCAGGATTGCATGGATCACATTTTGAATCCACTTTTTAAATTGTTTTGCTACAAATCAGAGCACATTTTCCTTCTGTTGACTGACACTGTAGAAGAGACATTGCATGAATATAAGCAAGAACAGGTATTTTCCCCATGATATAATTTAGGATTCTGCTTCTTTTTTTTTTCCAACTATGTCTTTTTCCACAAATACGTAGGTTGTATTGTCATGAAAGATAATGTATTCTCCAGCAAAATCTCTACCTTCTTTTGAGTCAGTGTGATTCTCACCATTGACCTAAAATTTGTGCAGGATTTTCTTCTGGGTCATTTGGATTAAAGTGTGAAACAGTATCTAGCTGGTTACTTCAGCTGTGGAATGACTCAAGGCCCCTGCTGATTCCCTCATGCTGGCGTTGCTGTGAGAACCAGAACTGAGAGGACTATCTGTGGCTTTACACATAAGGCTCTGGATGATAATTCATCCTTTTAAGATTCTATGAATGCATGAGCTGGCCCATATTTATAAAGTTATGTATTTTGAAGTATCAAAAAAATGAGGGGTTTATGGAAAAAAAAAGGGATATCTTTGCCCTTTGGTTGGGGACTTGGAGTGAACATGTGAAGATAGAAATACTGCTAATGGGAAATCCCCTCATGTGGCTGTCTGAGTAACATGTTTAATCTTAGTCATCCAGAATTTAAAAAAAGAAAACAAAAACCCACAAAGTTCAAAAGCAGCAAAATGCTGCTAACAACTACCAAATTCTTCCATCCATAATGAACTGTCCTACAGGAGTAAGAAGTGCCACTTAATCCATAAATTATAAATAGTAGTCTTTTATAAGGTGGAATTTTGTGTGATCTTTCTTTAACAGTACTTTTAATCTCAGATCAGAACTAAAGAAATTTGAACTAAAGCAAAAAGTCCTGGGAACTTCCATTGTGAAATATTAGTAAGTACTTCAAAGTAAGGATTGCTGGCTGATTTTAAATTAATCTAGCTATATTCATATTGTCTTCCTCATTGGAACAATCCCTTGGATTTTCAGATCTTAATTTATATTTTAGAGGATTTACTGGAGTAAGGATGGGAACTCCATTTTATAGATTTTGATCTTGATCTTGATTTTGCCTTGTAAGAGAACTGGTGAGTGTGGTCTTAGGGCTCTTTCACCAATACTCTGCACATCTGATGTTCATGCTCAGATTTATTAAATTTATTTAATTTGGTATGTTGGTGATGAGTAGTTAGCCTCAACAAGAAGACCAGTGCTGAATGGAGGTGACTATGTAAGTTGTAGGCTTGGACAGCCTGGGCAGTTCTTAGTTTGGCGAGTGCTGCATAATCTGCAGTGTCTGGTGAGGCAGGCACTGCTCCTCAAGCTCTTGCCTGTTCCTGTGCACATCCAGCCCAACTTTCATTAACAGGAATAGGGAGACTGCTCCCATCATGCCTGTTTGTGGAATCGACAGATGAATGAAGGATTTCTCAAGCCTTTGTTGGTAAGTTTTGAGCTTTCTGTGAGACTCAATAGCTGGAATGGGAATTGAGTCTGAGGGCACAAGCCCTCAGAATATCAGAATTTAATTTTGGAAATATTTTGGAGTCTCATTTTTCATGTTTCAAAATGAGACATTTGTAGCATATGCAGGTGGTACAGCAAGAAGAATCTGGGGAGGGCTCTGTGGACCTTTTGGAAGAATCAAACTGGTTTATTAGTTAAAATAAGAATATTTTACTGATCTCTCTCATTACTAGAATTCTTATTGAGAGCTGCCGCAAGTAATAGCAGATAATCATGTAACAGATTTTGAAACAATTTCTCTCTTAGTCATTATAGTGCAAGTCTTTCCAGAAGTGGCTTGGCTGTGCAAATATTCATGACAATGTGAAAGTTAAGTTCTTCTCATGCCTTTACTTTGTATATTTTGACATGGCCAAGTTGTAAAATCTGATCTACAGGTAGAGGTCACTGTCCAGACACATAATGTAAGGTTCAACAATTAGCTGTGCATGTGCAGATGTACAAGAAGGAATGCTCTACAAAATTACTATGGCCTTGATTAAATCAACTGATGCATCACTTATTTCATTTCAGGCATGTGATTTAAAAAAACCAAACCCACATAATGATATGTAAACACCAACCTAATTACTTTTCCTTTAGCATGACTGAGTACAGAGTAGGTGCCCTATACAGTTCATTATAGTTGAAATAGTAACTTTCTGTGTATAGATAAGGTCTTTGCAACAGCTTATATTTGATTGATTTTTTGGTACATTAATATTTAGGAAAACTTTTTGCTAGAGTTATGAAATTTTAATTTATTAATTTACTTAGGAAATATCATAAAGCCAGGGTATATGCTGAAATTTATCATCTTATGGAATTCTTCCACCCCTGCCCCCTGAGGTCTTTCCCCAAATCTCTTTCATTTGTATAAAAAAATATGTGTATTTTTGAAAAAGACTAATATGCAATTGAATGTTGCATAGCAATGTTCACTCTAATCAGCTTAGAAGCTATTTTAGAATATAACTTCATTAACTTCCTTTGTTTTCATATATTACTTATAATGGAAAACAAAAATATTACAGCTATTTATTAGTATAAGTTGTATGAATTCGTCTTTTTGTAGTCTTATTATTTAAAAAGTGATGTGTAAAGAATAATATAAAGTTACTAGCTGCAAGAGTGTTTGATGAGTTCCCCTAGAAAGAGTGCATTTGTCAGCCTGCAGACACCTCCTTGTGATACTTGCCGTGCCATATCCTTTTGACTTTGGAATGAGCTTGGAACTCAAAATCCCATTGAAACAGGACAACTTTTGCCTTGGGAAGGAGGGACAGGAAATGAATTTGACCATGAAGCACTGACTTGAAAACATCAACCAGATGAAGAGCTAAAGGGATGCATGGATACATGTATAATTCAACTGCACAACTTGATGTTATCATCTGACAGGGAAATGATCTTTAACGTCAAAGATCAGTCAGCAAATCAGCCAAAACCATCTGTTATGACATTTGGTTTCCTTAAGATCCATATTTTCTCCAAGTTCATGGAACTGGCTCAAGTTACCAGGAGTGAACTACAATATGAGTAACACACAAATACTGTTCTATTCACTGGACCATTTGAAGAAAACTAAATAAAGTTTATTGACATATTTTTTTGCTAGCAACTGATACTTTTAAGATAATTAATAAAATTAGTCTTGTGAACCATAGCAATTACCAACAGATATGCTGTTTCTTTTGAAATATTGCATTGGGCACTTTTGAGGATATTGAAGAATTGTTCTTACTGCAGTGTATTTAGTTTTGTACTACTTTGTATATATCTGATGCAATATCTGTGCCATTAATTTGCAATTATGAAAATTGCATAAGAAATAAAAAGAGACTTTTAAGTTATGTGAATGACTCATTTCAAAACCACTGTTTTTCTGAATTTAGTTCAAGACAGCCCACACCAGGGTGAGTGCAGAGTATATCAACATCTGTAAGAGATCTTGAGTCTGATGAATTTGTTAGTCTTTAAAACATTTTTCTCTCTGTAGAGAATACTGATCTTTGATTTCAAAAGCTAGGGGTTTTTTCACTCTTTTAACCATATGAGGCAGAAAAAACCAAACCAAAACAAAACAACCTTCTAGAAGAATTTAGCACATTATCTTATAATAGTATCTATAGTTTTTTATTACTTTTTTTTATCTGCATCTTTTTTTCCTGTGACCTGATATTCTGGGAATTCTTTAGAGAAACCCAATTGTATTTTAATCCTGCAAATATGTGTTACCATGTTTAACAGTGCACATGTGGGTGGCCGCTTAGTTTTTTAAAACTGAGGGAATGATATTTGCTGAACTTGAAAAAGTAACCAGGAATATCTTCTAACCTGCAATGGTGCAGCATAGGCCAGGTGTTTCACACAAGAAAATATTGCAGACTCTTTGCATGCAAGTGGATAAACTAGCATAAAGTCTGGCACTTATTTTGATTTTGGATTTTTGGTGGATGTTGTAAGAATGAAGAGGAGAAAATTATTCTATAATCACATTGGCAATTTCACCAATAAAACTGCAATTGCCATGATTCGAACATCATGCAATCCATGACTCTACCAGTAATGTAGAGTTCAAATGTGACATCCTGAGCCATTCTTAAGAGAATGAAAGAGCCCTTCTTGTCTGGGTCTGCAGAGGAGAGCGTGGTGAACAGCACAGAGGCGGCAGCCGAGACCACAGCGTGTGTCCGGGGACAGGGCGAGGGCTACCGCGGCACCGTCAGCACCATCTGGAGCGGGATCCCGTGCCAGAGGTGGGACTCCCAGTTTCCTCACCAGCACAACATCACTCCTGAGAACTTCAAATGCAAGTGAGTAGAGACTTGTGGGCATTATTACTGCAGTGGGAAAAGAGCTGAGGTTAAAAATGTTTAACAATTCATGCCACCGGGGCAGAGCATAGGGCTCTGTCCCTGCCCCTTGTTCTGCTGCCTCCACTCTCCCTGCTGAGGCTCAAAACCATTTGGGCCTGGGTAAATCAGTCCTTGAGATCTCAAAGGAACAGTTCTGGACGAACTTTTGTGAAACCCTAGGGATTTTCATGAACCTTTCCTTCAAGCATCTATTCACCAATATGATGGTGAAGGGTCTGGATGTGTTCCAGGCTGGGACCTGAATCCCAACAGCGTTGACACATTACCACTGGATTTTTTTAATGGAACTAAAAACTCCTTCAGAACTTGATTGCTGACTTTAATTTAATATGTTCTAAATATTACCTGAATGTAATCTTCTTTGTAATAATTGACACTCATAATATTTGAAGACACTTCTTTAGTTTTTCATATTTTAAATCTTTTTTCTGTCCCATTTCTAAATATAGGTGTATCAATAGGACTGCTTTTACTTGACTGACCACTGGTCATCAGACCTTTTTGTATGGTTCATAAACTCCCAAGGTGGGAATAATCTGCCAGTTTTAGGCAGTTACCTTAGTAATGCTCATTCAGTCCTTTTTAACTAAGCCTAGAGAAAACCTTGCTGACCAGATTGGAGCCACAGCCCAGTTTGCACTACATATCTTTATTGATGGGTAAATATCAGTTAGAATTACAGTGCTAGGCCCATTCTTTCCATAGTCTGTTATCAGCAAGTGCTGCAGATGTAAAAAATACAGTGAAATATGGAGATGCACAGAACATGGCAACAACTGTCAGGAGACAGGGAAATAAAACTTACATTTAAGAGGTTTGAATATTTCATGCAAGCTGCAAAAGACATTTAAATTCCCTTGTGACTAACTTTTACTTTAAAGGTAACAGCTGTATAGAATTTCGACACACACTTTTTTATTTTCCACAATTCAGCTTCTTAAGTGAGTTACTGATAGTCTAAATCACTCTGTTTATCCAAACTCAGCAGAACCATTCAAAGTACTGGGAGTTTTTAGCACTTTGGTAATGTTTGTATTTAAAAGCACTTGTAATATATTGCAGGTGTATCCAATGTCAGTTGCATGCAAATTTTGATGGAGAATCCGGAATGAAAATACTGTTAATCTTAAAATGAAATCTCATATCCCATCAACACATGTCTGCTGAAAATGAATTTCCACAAACATATTTCTATTACAATTTTTTTTTCTTTTTCACACTCTGTTCTTACAGGCTCCTCATCTCCTTGCACTTGACACTGATCAGTAACACAGAGACCTGAGTGAGCCTGTCTTTTTGTTAATTCATGACAAAAAACAATGGACCACATTGGTGGGTTTAGGTTATCCCTGCTGTGAGCTAACATATTTATTTTTACAGGGATTTGAGGGAGAACTACTGCCGAAATCCAGATGGATCTGAATCACCCTGGTGCTTTACCACTGACCCAAACATCCGTATTGGTTATTGCTCCCAGATTCCTAAGTGTGATGTATCAAACGAACAAGGTAACAGAGGAAAGGGTGATAACAAGATTTCAAGGGAATGCCATACTGTTCCAAATATCAAGTAGACAGCCTTGAAAATTGGAGAAGTTGTGTCTGTGTTACACCTATGTAACTCTGCTTTGGATTTATTGGCATGCTTGGGGTTCATTGTGGTGTAAATGAGATTCCTTTCTCACTTTATTTGTAATTCCAGCAGGGAAAGCTGCAGCAAAGATTTTATTGGACCTGATTTTTAGACAAGGCTTATCTATGCATCTGCTCTACTGTCTTTACCTTTCTTAGTTTGAAAGGCCTTTTTCCACAGCTGAGATGATTTCCTTGGTTCACAGTCTTTTTATGATTGTGTATCAGGCTACCAAAAGCAATTTTTCCCCTTTTTATTTTCTTGCAAATATCTCCTGGTCTAGAAGGGATTGATGCTCTGAGTTCTTACCTTTTCTGCCTGTGAGGTTCATTCTGAGTCTTCAGGCAAATGTTTTTCCCATGAGGCTTTGGTATTACTGTAAGGAGTAATGTTGCATCCTGAATGGATGTCAATCACAGCATAAACTGAGGCTAAGACCTCAGACCTATAACTCTACATCAGGCTGCATTAACGTCTCCATCCTTAAATTTAAACCAATGTTAACGTAAATTTAAAAAAGTTGCAGTTGCAAGACTTATGCCAGAAAAAGGATTAAACTTTTACATTCATTGTGTTTCTTGTAGAGTATCAATTATCAAAAAGTAAAAATACTGATGAATATGAAATTAAGTGCTTTATGCAAAATGTCTTTATAGTACTGATAATTTTAAACAATTCTCTTGAAATGTCTCAAAAAGGCTTGTGATAAAAGCTTATGAATTAAACATGACTTCTGCTGGAGCGAACAAGCAAGTTTTTGAATTACATTAAAATTAAAGTCATGATGATTTTTTGATTTTGCTGAAGTACTTAAGTCTAGAATTATATACTGTTGCCAATATCTTAAAACTACACAAAGCTAAACCAAATGCCTATTCTTTTGTGGTAGGAGGAATAGGGGACCATTTTTTCTTGGTTTTGTACAAACTAGCTTCTGAAAACTTTTAGAATATTCTATGTGTCCCTTCTAAATTAATCATAAACCAACTCTTTATGAAAGAAATTTTCCAAGTCCATGTAAGTAAGGCAAAATTTAAAGTACTGCTGTGTTGGGAATGAAGGTATCAAACAGGATATTATGTATGTAAATTTGAAAACTATTTTCCATTTTTCTTCTGATCTGATTTATGCTATTTTCTTATTAATAATTTCTGGCATTTGCTTAAAAGAACACTTGTCTTTTGTAATTTGGATTACTGATGGAAAGGAAGAGTTTTCTTCTTAATGTTGCACAATCGCCCTCCACTTTTTCGTCTCATCCTTCCTTTTTCAGATTGTTATCGTGGCAATGGCAAGAATTACATGGGGAATTTATCCAAGACAAGATTTGGGCTAACTTGCTCCACATGGGACAAAAATATTGAAGACTTACGTAGGTGTGTACATATGAAACAGAAAGAGATGGTTCAGTGAGTCCTGAATAAATACTGCCTCCAGATGGCAACTCTTTTTCATCTGCATTGATTCTAAAGTAGCCCCTTATGTCCTGGAGCTTTTAATATCTTTGTTTTCCTAACCTTTTTTTTTTTTCTTTTTGTTTGTGTTTAAATATATTGCACAACATGACTTTTTTCCAGGCTAACCAGTAATTGCAGGCTTTGAGATGTTTCTTAGTGTTTACTTTACTGGCCTATTTTACCCGTCCTTGTCCTTGAAAGTTAGCTACAATGAGACTATATCAGAAATAAAAGGGAATTGTTGTCTCATCAGCCTCATCTCATAACTCATGCTGCTTCAAGGAGGAGATTGGACTTGAAACCACCTAATGTCCCTTGCAGCCTGAAGTTGACTCTTTAGTCTACAATCTAGGGACACTGACATCAAATACCAATAAAAAGACCTGCAATATCTGTAGTTTATCATTACTTTGGCTTCATATTCAAGTAGCAGAAATGGAAAATTAATTTATTTGTTGAAGTGAAATGAACTATCAGGACTACATATAACATAAGGGATTCATAAAATGTTTTGCTGTGTATGAGATATCACACACACTGTGATATGTGTCTGTGATGAAAATAGTTTCTCCATTTTCATTTAGTTTCTCAAGCTGATGCAAATGTGTCAATATTAGCTTTGATACTTGCTGTAGAGTCACAGTGCTGAACATACAAGCCATTGTCCTTTGGAAGGACTGTGTAGGTCAGGAAGTCAGCCTTTGGGGAAGTTGTATTGCAAAAGGCAGACTTCAGTGGCCCTGTCTGGTACCATCAGCTGGACTACATGTGTTTCTTCCCACAGATGGGGAGAGAGAGGTTGCATATTCAGTGTGCTGCCCAGGGAAGGGAAGCAGAGGTTTAAGCTCATGCTGTCTGAGAAACATGATAATTCCTAGTTTGCTGTAACTGAGGCAGTATAAACCTACTGGATGCTTGATGCAATTGCATTCATCTAATAGAGCACAGATCAGCTTTTCTTTTCTTACTCCCACCCATTTTCCATCTGGGAAGTTCTTTGAGGAGTTATCTGTCGCACTCCACCAGTTTCTCAGGTTATGGGTGTTCTAGAGGCAGCGTGAGTGGTTGGTTATGAACTGAAGGAGAAGTACAGCTGTAACTAAAGAAGCCTGTATCCTTGTATCTGACAAGCCAGAAATAAACTTCTTCTGCTTCAGATTTTGGCCTCAAAATTTCACCTCTACAGTGCTTCACGTGGGCTTGCAGCTTAGGTGATCTATCTCTGCAGTTTGTCTGAGCCATTCATCTTTCTCATTGCCTGCTGCTCATCCTTGCCTGCTTTCTTAGTTTGTCTTTCTTTTGCCTTTGATTCAGTTTTGTAGATTCAATGTTCCCTTGTGCTGTAAACCTGCAGGAGATAGAACCTGTGCTCCCCAAAGGAGCCTGCAGATTTTCTGCAGGCATCACAGGCACTCTTCTAATCAGTATAATGATCCCTCCTGAGGATATCTAGAGATTTTAGCTTCAGTGGGAGATCTAGAAGCCTCCCAGCTGTCCAGTGGACACAGTGCTTAAAATACCAACCAGAGGAAAGTTGGACCCAGATCCAGAAAATATTTGGGTCTCATCTTCCCTTTGATTTCAACCAGCCCTAAACCCTGACCTGTAGGCTTCTCAATCAGCTAATAATACAATGTGGAGCAAAGCAACATTTAACCTTTGAAAATTTGGGCTATAGTATAAAGCTTTTCAACACTTTGAATTATTTTTTTTTTTTTCCCTGTAGGCATATACAAATATTCAGAGAACCAGATGTTAGTAAACTGAAGAAAAACTATTGCCGCAATCCAGATGATGATTTTCACGGTCCCTGGTGTTACACAGATGATCCTCTTGTGCCCTGGGATTACTGCCCTATTTCTCGATGTGAGTATTGGGCATGCTGCTGGCACTGTCAGCTGTGCAGTCCCAGGGAAGCCACGGTGTCACAGGCCTGTGCACACCTTCCTATTGTCACTTGTGGCTGCAAAAATGTGTGATTCTATCAAGATTCAATTGTGCGTGACTGAGAAGGAGCAGACAGAAGCTGCTTGTGCAATATATGAACAAGGGGTTCTTTTCCTTGACCAGCTTGGAGATTTCAAGACTTATTTATGCAGCAGGAGCACAAAGGGGCTATTACAGATGGTCAAACATTTTCCAACAGATCTAGCTATTGAATGAGGGCTGGACGGAGACAAAGAATTGTCTAGCGGTCAGAATGCTGGCTGTGGCCTCAAGAAACCCAGGCAGAGTTATCTTCTGGGCTACAGGCTTCAGAGACTCTTTGTGTGATCTGTCTTTGTAATGTTAGGATAACTCACTATATATATGCTGAAGTGTATATGTGCTATAGAGATTAGATTCTGCTTTTGGATGTTTATGGGATGATTTAACTCCTGGCAAGAATTAGGAAAATCATGCCTCCAAAGTTGAATGTTTAAATCTAAATAGCTTAAATAAAGAGAATTAAGAATCCTAGGGAATTCAGCAATAAACTGATGACAAGTAGAAAAAGATAGTTTTATGCTGAAAAATGTGCAATTCACATTTATGTTCAAAATCTTTCTCTTCAACTCTTATTTCTAAGTTATTCTGCAGTATGTCCTGGGAGAGCACTTGAATGGTAAATCAGGCTTTTGATTGCATGTCTGTGATCTCTAGAGGTTAAGGATAATGTTACACTCATTCCTAGAGGCAATCTACTGCATTTCCTCACAGCCTGAACTCCAGCAGCTCTAGAAAGTGATATTTGAAGTCTCAGGTGATATTTTGGCATCTATGTGAAGTGTAAACAAAACTGAGAAAAAGGTTATTTGTGTCAATATAAATGAAGAATAGCTGAAAAAATATACTTTTTATTCACTCATTCTGAGTTCATTATTTGGATCTATGAATTCTTAAGATGTACTCTCAGCAAACATATTTTTAGGGCACCCAGAACTGGTGAGTAGCACATTTCTACAATCAAACACCAGAGTAGGAATATGTCAGTTTTACAACTGTAACTCATATGGACTAGTATTACAGTACAATATAAATATATATGCACATACATACAGTTATACTTAGAAAATATGTATGTGTTCACAGCTATGCATACATATATACACACACATTTGTGCATATGTGTTTACATGCACATAGAAATTTCACTATGGATATGACTGTATCTATATTGATGAATATACCTCTGTTTGTGTGGTGTATCTATATATTCACACATATATTTTCTTAATCATGAAAATCTGTCTGGATGAGACTGTTTAAATTTTCCTTGTGCAAGTTTTTAGCAGCTTCCTATGTACCTGTAGCTCATAATGCTGGGTCACTCTGTACATGTCACTGAAGGTAAACATTTAGAAACAAGTTTAAGCAAACTTGTTGTAACTATTTTTTTTAATTAAACTAGATGGAAGTACTGAACCAGATTTTGGGGATCATGTTTTGATAAGGTTTTGCTGATAGGAAGCTAAAATGTCTTTGAAAGTTTTGTAAGGAATTGAGGATTTCTTTCAGTCTTCTTTGGATTTAATCACATGACTTCTATAGTTCCTGAAATCTTATATAAAAGTGGTAACTTCATTTTTCAGCATTTGCTTGTTTGAATGAAACATGAAAATTGAACATGATAGGCAGCCTGATGTCTCCAGGATTCAGCCAAGAAAAAGGCTTGACATCCCTCCTCCAAAATGTTTCTTTCTTATTTCATTCTATTGGAATGAAATTCTGCCCCCTTGTTAAGCATTACTGAATACTGCTTTTGCAGTGTACTGAAGAAATCATTGAAATTTAAAACTTTATGAACCATTAAACTTAACAGTATGTCATTTGCTGTTGAAATGTAGTAAATTTTTAAATGTATTTTAATTTTGTATTATGGCTATCTTGTGTGTCTGTCTAGGTGAAGGTGATACAACTCCTACTACAACCACCTTGGATGGTAAGTTTATGTATGAACTGTGCAGTGCATTACTATCCTCTAAATCTAGACATTTCTTTCCAATTGGGAAACAAAATAAAGACTAGTAAAGTTATAAAAAACCACCATACAAACTGAGCAAAATAAATTTTACAAGAGAAAAATGGGGAATAGCTTTGTTAAATTCCTTTATCTATTCTCACTGTCATGTCTTGCCAGTGTTGAGATTTGGTAATGAGTTTCAGTGTTTGCTTTTTAACTATGTAAATCTCAAAAACCTATTTAAATTTATGTATTTTATATTCCCTATGGATATTTAAATAGACCTACTCAGCTTCACTGAAGTAGTTTTGATGGCCTAGAAATATATTTCACTAGCAAAGGAAAGTTAATACATAATAAATATTGACCTTCTTGTGGTCCTTATGTGCAACTGTGCAGGTTTCCTACCACTGCTTTTAGTAAAATGTGATCTCTGGACCTGCTTTCAGATACTGCCATTCCTTGTGCCTCAACAAAACATTTGAGAGTTGTAAATGGAATCCCAACACAAACTAACGAAGGATGGGTGGTTAGTTTGACGTACAGGTAAATATCACTTTGATTAGAAGGGCAATGCAACTACTGGGATATTTGTTTTAGAATTGTAGAAAATGTTGACCATAATAACAATAAAAGAATATTGATACGTTGCAGTTAAGTTCTGTAAAAGCAGAAAATTAGCATTCCTCTGATGTCAGGTGATGCCATAGTATTCACTCTGCTGGTAAAATGCTTTATATGTTCATTATAGCTAACGTATACACATGAACCTGGAAAGTCTCCTGTTCTTCCATAGTCTTCATAGTCTTCTTTAACTACTGCAAACCTTTTCATAACACTGGCTTCACATTCAGCATGTGAAGAATTCAGACTGTTAGAACTGAATTTCAGATCAATATTTTCACTTTGATGGCAAAGCTATTATTTGTGAAGTATAGGATTCAGGATTTATCCCTGTATCAAAGAAAGCTGTCCCCTATGACATGACATGGAATTAAAATTTATTTGATATTAAAAAAATAAGTAAGTAGGAGCTATAAGGAAATCCTTTTCATTCTGTAAAACAAGATCCTGACATGTACAACTTGTGTATAACACATGTATTATATTATGGCAGATCTTTGCTGCTGTGTAAAAGCCAGAACACAGAATGGCTGTTTCCTATGCTCTTTTCTCTGGTTCATAACTCATCAGCTGGAAGTGTGAATCATTAATTTATAACAGGATATATCTCATGCATCAGCCCTGGTTCTTCTATCATGAAAAATAAAAGTTAAAAAAAAAAACATCCTTTGTCTGCTGGGCCAGACTAAAGGGAAGCTCAATTCTATTAGCTTATGATTCATCATCTCATTTAAAACTATGTTGTACAAGAGGTATTAAATGAAAAATGGAAGTAAAGGAAAAGATAAAAAATGCATTCTCTACATCTCTTCATAGCTAGAGAAGTTCATGGAGGGGGGTGGGATCTTCCCATCCCTGTAACCTTGGCATCCTGTGAGATCCATCAGATCAAAACCTTTTTGGGAGTGTATTAGATGGTTCAGAAAGACACTCCTAGAGAAAGATCACTGTATTCCTTGACCAAATAACCAGATAGGTGGGCTAAATATTTCCCTGGAAAAGTTAATCTTTGCACTGTTTGAAAAGTAGTCTTGATATTTGATGAACTTTTAGGCAGTAAGGTGAATTACATCTGGGTGTCTAAAATTGAAATAGCTATTGTTAGGGTAGTTGAACCTGGATTTTCTGCTATGCAATAAAATTCCATGAAACATGAGTGCTTAAATGATTGCAGATCCTTTTATGAATAAGGGATTCCTGGAATACTCCAGCAGCAAAATCTATCTTGAAGTATTACATGTGGGCATAAAAATGTAGTTTTATTTTGTATTGTTACCAAGGAAGCAAATAGAATATTGTCTGAAACAAAATCTTAATGACATCTGATCTTTCTGCAAGAAAGCCTAACTGTATACTCCAAAATGGAATTGCTGTGTCTTAATGGTGAAGGCCCAGTGAAACTTAGAAGTAATTCATATTTGGTAAACAAAGCCCATCTCTAAATCTTAAATTGATCAATAAAATTTTCGTGGATATCTAATTCAGATTCTGTAATCAAATGTATTTGGGTATATTTAAATTGATTCCATCTGCTTCACAGAATCAGCTCTAAATTTGCCCCATATTAAGGTGAAGAATATGTGTCCTAATGAATCTTCTAACGCAGATGATGAAATTCTGTATAAAACAATAAGTGATGCAAACTTAACATGGAAGAACATATCTATACTCCTGACTGTGATATTTTTATAATAGAATAAGCTAGGACCTACATTTTAGAAGACTCCAGCCTTTTGGACCAGATATATTGCTCCTCAACCAAAATATGATTAAAAAAAAAGTCAAAGCTCTGTGTTATCCTGCTGTCTGTGAACTCCATATATAGTCTGGTATCCATCCAGTAGTTCTTTGCAAAGCTTTGAACATTTGTGTGATTTGAATTTGTAAATTGTGAGATTTTAAGCTTTTCCCAAATTGCTGACAATTCTGATTCACTTTCCAAAGAGCTACAGAAAATAAATGTGATTTTGGAGGCACAAAGAAGGAAACTAATTAATCTACATTCCACAGTAATTTTTTTTAAAAAAACTGTCATGCTTAATTGCTTTAATTTTACTTGATATATTATGCTTCAGGTTTTCTATAATCACATGTAGGATGTCATACACTGCAGATTGTTTCCAACTGAAGTATGTGGGGACACAAATCTCCTAGGGCTTGTAATCAAATAGGAACTCTGCACCTTGAGGTCAATGCTTTGAATAATACTTACATGAATAATGACCAAAAGTTGTTTACATCTGGTGGCAGTCTGGGGACTTGCTTGAAAGTTTCAATCTAGTTCTTGTTACAAGGAATTGCCCCCCCCACCCCCCTTTTTTTTTATTTTTTTAATTTTAAATTAGGTGTCTTATTACAAATTCAGCTTTGAAACCACTAAATGGACCAAGAAACTGAATTTGTCTTTCTTTCTGGTTTTTTGCACACTGGAGTAAAGCTTTGCAAAGTCATGTTACTGTAAGTGTTGAAACTTTGGAGCAAAGGGACAGAGACAAGTTTTTGAATGCTGTCAGTCTGTCACTTTTCACCAGCAAATGTGTGGGGAACAAAACATTCCTTTAACTTTTTGACTATGTAGAAACTAATATTAGTGGGAATTTTTGGTTGTTTTTTTTTTTTTTTAATCTTTTTCCTTTTCTTTTTTCCTCCAGGAATAAGCATATCTGTGGTGGTACTTTGATAAAAGAAGAGTGGGTTCTTACAGCAAGGCAGTGTTTCCCTTCTCGGTACAGTAGTCTAGAACTTTGCAATATTAAAATCCATCTATTTTCGGGAACTTATCAGCACAATGCTTCTTCAACTTGAATGCAGCAGTTTTTCCTCCTGTTTGGCTTTAACACTGCTTTTCTGATATAAAAGGCCTGTGGGACCTTGCTATTTTCTGTTATTATTGCTGTAAATCTAAATAGTCCTGGCTATTTTACATAGAGGCATAAATAGATTTTCCAAGTGTCATGGTTAGACAATTGCCTTTTTATGAGAATAATCTCATGCTTCTGCTTAACTGGACAAAATAAAATAGAAAAATTGGGTGAATCTGAAAAAGTTCAAAGGTTCATACTGTCCAAGGATTTAAATGTTTGGATACTGTTATGAAAAAATAGAAAAGATTTTAGTAACAGTTAAAGATAAAATTATGTAATGGCTTCAGGCCAAAACCTTACATCCAAGCATGTTGATTTTGGAATAGCAGTTGGCAGCATGAAGCCATTTCTGCTAAGGAGCATTAGTTAAGATCTTCCAGCATAATCATATTAAGCAGAGTTTTTCTGTTATTTTATTATACAGTCAGCAAAGTCATAACCAAATTTGCCTCATTTAGGTACAAAGATTTGAAAGACTACAAAGCCTGGCTTGGAGTCCATAATATCAAAGGAAAGGGAGAGGAGAAGCGCAAACAAGTGCGGAACATCTCCCAGTTGGTATATGGCCCTGCAGGGTCAGATTTGGTCTTACTGAAACTCAGCAGGTTAGTAGCTGTTAGTGTGAATTCACATCTCTTCACTTTCATCTGCTGGGTGAGATTCATCCTAAATGAGATTTGCAAGTTCACTGCTCTACTATCTCCAGTACTACAGTTTCTGTCTCCATGGGGTAAAATGCCAACTGAAAGAAATTTTATTCCATCCATTTTATTCCATTTTAGTCCATCAATGATACTCAGAAAACAGATGTCACTCCTGTGAAATCATACCTACATTATTCTTCCTGTTAACCATGTTTAGGTTTGTTGGGAGATTTCAAGAAAACCCACTAAGTGCCCACATGGACTAGGATATGGTTTTAATTTATAGAATAAGCACCAGATTGTAGCTGAGATCTTTGTGTATATACAAGATTTCAAAATTCCTCCATATGAATAAACCTATATATCCAAATGAAATGCCATCACAACTTACTTTTAGGATTAAAACCCAAGTTAAAAAGCATAAAAGTGGTGACAGCATTTCAAGAATTTTTTGACAGTTGGCAGCTGTAGTACAAAAAATAGGTAGAAGAATCCATCATATTCTTCAGAAACAGAAAATGAAAGGAAAAGAATTGGCACAGTTTTAAATTGCTGTGGTCTATAATAGATTTAATGTAATTTTAAAAACGCAGTTCAGAAGGTTAAGTAAAATCCATTATATCTATTTACTTTTTTTCTTCATTTCAGACCTGCTATATTGACAAATTTTGTAGAAATAATCCGCTTGCCCATTTCTGGATGTACCATTCCAGAGAAGACCAGCTGCAGTGTTTATGGATGGGGATACACTGGATGTAAGAAACTATTTTTAAAAACTAAATGAATACGTTGACAACTTACTTCCTCTTGTCATTATAGGTGAGGCTGCGGGTATGGCCTGATGCCACGGTTGTCCAACACTTCTTGTTAAAAAATAGAGTTGTTTTTTTTTTCTAATTTTGTAAATATTTGAGCCTTTTATCCAACTTAATTTAACATGAAATATTTTCCACTAGTCTCTCCATATTTGTTGTTATTTTACAGACAGGCAAAATAATTTAAACATTTCGAGGAGTGAATTAGAGAAAAATACCAATCATGTTAAAAAAAAATAGTAAAATTTCTCTATAGAATGTTAACAGGTTTTTTTGACAAATCTTTGTTCATCTACTTGAGCAGTCTCTTTCTGTAATCCAAAGCAGGGCCCTGTGGAAAAACTAATACAGAAACATGTAATCAAAGACTTTATTAATATAACAATAACAGCAAACTAGGCATGCACAGGCAACCCTAAGTCTGGCATTTCCTAACTTTTGAATACTTGACTTTTCAACCTTTCTAATGTTTATTAAACACAGTTTTGTGTGAAGAAAATACAAATATGTGGGAGAACAGACATTTATTTAGTCTAGTAAATGCTATATCTGGCTAATTATGTGTTGATAAAAAGTTAATAGCTGCCAGTTGACAATAATTACTCCAATATTTACTGTGCTCAAGTGTTGTTTTGCCACAGACCCTGAGTAAGCAGCAGCAATACACTCACACTGTCCTGGAAGCAGAGCAGAAGCTAGGCTGGAATTCTGAGGCTGTCTTCCTCGTAGCCACTACTCTGCCATTTCTTTGTGGGTGGCAATTAATCTGTACCAGCCCTCTCCCAAATGACTGCCTTTGATGTTCCCAGCATGTCCATATTAGCCATCCTCTGGGGGCATTGGCTGTCTGGGGGACAGGGACATCAGGCTGGAGCACAGCACAGCATCACAGGAAAGCTTAGCTTAAGAGAACTGATAAGGAATTTGCAGTGTTGTGGAGTTATGTAATACAGTAAATACATAACATCTGTCATGCAAGGACTTTGTACTATATTTTTTGCACTACTTTATATAATCCTCACAGAATCCCGGTCAGGAAGAAGTGTTACATCCATTTTTTTAAGAAAATAGGATTATAAGTCAGTGGAGGGCAAGCTTGGCATTTTCTTTTGATGGCTGTGCAGAGAACGGGCAGGTCCAGACCCTTTATTTATCTTTGCAGCTTGCACAGGCTTGTCTTTCGACATGTAGAACCAGAGTAAGCTCCACAGGGCTCCTGCTTCCTGACCTTCACACTGATGAATGGAGATTGCACAAGGCTGTGGCTCTGCCCTTGCAGGCACAAAGTCATTCAGGGTAGCTGAGCCAGCACAGATTGAGAAAAACTCCACTCTGCTGCAGTATTTTTCAAGTCACACATCCTTCCCTAGGCCATGGCAGGCACTGTTACACATTAACTCATGTTTAAGGCAGGGAGCAGAATCCTCCCTCCACTGATGGGAGTGATAACATTTTCAGGCTCTTTTTCTGATTTCTTTGATGACTGGGCAATCTGGTGGTGAGCTGTAGAGTAAGCTCAGTTACAAAGCCCTTAATTCTAGTACTAAAAAACTTATCCAGATATTCTCAGAGAACTAAACACACATGAAAACCAAACAAATGCCTGGCAAATCCTATTTTCAGAAAATATAGGAAATCCAAAATACAAAAGCATAATAACAGTGGGGATAGACAATGAGTTTTGGAGAGAAAGTACAATAACTGAAATTACATGAATAAGTTTATGTGGACTGTATCTTGAAAAACTTTCTTTCCCCTAAAATACAATAAATTTTTTATTTTCTTTTCAATTGTAGTAGTTAACTATGATGGCCTTCTCCAAGTAGCAAACCTGTTTATTTTGGGAAATGAGAAATGCAACCAATATCTCAAAGGAAAGATTACTGTGAATGAGTCTGAAATCTGTGCTGTGGCTGAAACCGTAGGTGCTGGGCCTTGTGAGGTAAATATTGCATTTCCTAATACTTTTTTAGGACCCTGGCTATTTCTTTCCCAAAAAAATAAATTACTGGAGGTATTTTAAAAGTATTTTCATTGCACTAAACTTTTGCATTGGAAAATTATTTGTGTTACAAGTCTTCTGTTTTATGTCAGTGTAGAAATTACTTTGATTTCACTGTGCTACCACACCACTGAAAGACTTACAGGAATATTATATTCATACACTAAAACACTTCACTAGACTGAGGCAAACTTGTGTTCTGTATACTAGGGACAAAGGTGGGTTCTGTGGTAGCAATGGCTGTGTGTTTTGATTGAGTAGAAATCAAAGGCTGGAGCAAATTTACATCCTTATTTAGATGAGGCATTGCATGCAAAATACATAACAGTCAGTACTCAACAGAGGTGATAAAGTTATGAGGAAAGAGAAAGATCCAAAAATGTGCTGAGATTTTTATGAGTCAGAAGGCTGGAGCATTTTGCTCTCCTGAGCCTGAGCAACATATTGATGAGGACAGGAGAACCACTTCAGTGATCAAGTGGTTTGGTACAGTTGTTTTGCTTAGCACTACTTTTGATGATGGAGAAAAGACATCTGAGGAGAAAAGCAGTAAATAATTTATTACAGGAAGATAATTTTTTTTTGATGGAAAATCTGACTGCGGATATCTAGAAGGAGGGAAGTCATGAACATTATTAAGTATTTATTATCTGAAATAGGATTGTTGATTTCCTAATACCAATGTTAACTGTGTAATAAAATTTTCCCTACCCAAGGGTACTACCAAACCATGGGGAAAAGAGGTCATCTTCATAAAGCTGAGGCCTCTTCCATTTGTTATTAATAATCTATGGGATCATTTTTTGTTCCAAAGTATTTCTTCAAAATAAAATGTTTAATTGTAAATGAGGTCTTAGACTTGTCAAGACTTATAAATGAAACATCTGCATGGGAGTCTGCTGGGGATCCTGCACTTTGTTTTCCCCTGCAAGAAGAAATGGAATGAATTAATATTAGCAATCAGTCTTAATCACTGAGCAGTTTCCTGCTCCTTAAGTTCTCCTTTGAAGCTACTTTCCTCAGCAGAGAACAGGCAGAGGAACAAAATCAGATTGGCAGGTGAAACTCCACTCCTGAAAGTGTTTTATGAGCAGCTCTGATGGCTCTGACATGGTTCATTGTTCATGTGGGAACTAGTCTGCCGTCAGTCAGAAAAAATCCCAAACCAAATAAAGGTCAAGCATTGTTGTTTCTCTGGTGATCCAGAGAGAATGCAATGCTAATTGTCAGCTTTCCTTCTTTTTAAACAATAACTCACTGTCTGATATGAGAATTTGCTGTCTAGTTTTGCAGCGAGTTTGCAGGGTACAGTCTACCTTTAGCCTGGGTAGAAACTGCAGCATCTGTGTTCAAGTCCCAGATCTATGTGATTGTATCTAACTCTGATCTCAGTGGGTCATACTCCAAATTTTCATGGAATGCATAAACTACTGTATAGGTGTCTCATTCATTCAAAATAACAAAAAAAAAATTAAAATTTAACAAGTTATGTCCCAAAATAATGCTTTAAAAAGTATTACCTTTTTATTATACTTGTTATTCCTTCTGCCTATTAGTACATGCAGATTCTCATCCTAGGGCCTTGCAAGATGATTGAAAGAAAGATACTAACCTGACTTTGTCAATATGTTTGATGCAAGGCTGTCATCATAACAAAGATGTTTATCTGTCCATTCACATGCTGCTCATCTGGTTTCTATTCACATAAAAAATACTAGGCTTGCAGGTAGCTGAAAAAGGTGAATAAAATCTGGTGGTCTGAAGTCATTAGAATGGCATGTAAAGATGGATCACAGAGCTTAATTTGCACAGAAGGAACAAAAGGTCAGAGGCCAACTCTGACATTGTTTGTCATAAGTTCTGTTTATGAAAAAAAAAGATATTGGAAGCTGGTTTATGTCCTATGGCAAGAACACTATTGCCTAGTGCATCTTGTCATCCCCAAAAGAAAACATTGAGTAGCAGGCAGGTGGGAGCTGTGTCTTGAAGCATTTTGAGAAGTGGCTCTCATGCTGTTTATGTTTTTCCTAGAGAGATTATGGTGGTCCTTTGGTTTGTGAACAAAACAGGCTGAAGATTGTAATTGGTGTCATTGTTCCTGGCCGTGGATGCGCCATTCGAAATCGTCCTGGGATTTTTGTTCGGGTCTCATATTATTCCCGGTGGATTCACAAGATTATGATGACCTACAGAAAACCCTGAAAAAGTCAACAACTCCCACTGAAAGATTCTGGACAGCCTGTAATTAATGTGTAATGTAAAGAACGACAATTTTTTAAGTACTTGATAGTCAAGTTTGTTGAGCTTCTTTTAATATTTATGGGTGTTTTTGGTGTTTTTGTCTATCAGTGTTGTTTTATAAATGTTGGAGTGACTTACAGTATATGCAAGTATGGTGACATATCTCCTGAAGATACTTGAATGGATAAACAATTTTGCAAAGACATTACTGGATGATAAATGGTTTTGTAGAAATAGATCATATGACCTCCTTGATGCTGCTCTTCAGATTATCTTAGGAGAAACAAGTTATAGTTCTACTTAACACATCTTAGTCTTTCTATGAGCCATATATTTCTCTTCATATATAACAAAAGCCCTACTGAGAAATATATGCATCTGTCCAGGACAGCATTTATGATCATATTTCTCTTTCCCCCTTATAAGAGGTCAAAGATTTCAGTACTTTATAAAAAAATAATATCTTTAGTAAGCAATCTTTTCATTATTGATGGACTTTGACAAGCCTGCCATAAGCAGAGTTCTCATAGAAGTCACTGCCACTTTCTTTTACACAATGCTTACAGACACTAGTTCTGCACTTGATTCCTTCACTGTATATATGATCCTCTAACAGATATCTCAAATCTCATTTTGGTTAGCAAACTCTTGATCATTCCTTTACAGTCTGACCAAGAAATAACTGTGGACTTGCAGTGCTAAAGACAGAATCTCATACAGTTTGAAAAAGTAATCCTGAGTAGCTACTGAAAGACTTTGGGCATTGAAACAAATTTAAATCAAATATGCCCAAATCTTTCTAAGCAGACAAGTATTTAAAGTTTGGTTGGTTCTAGTTATTTCATGGAACTCCGCATTTACAGAAAGAAAACAGTTGAATCTAGCACCTGGCTGAGAGACTTAAGACTGGGAAAGTAAGTTATACATTAATAGTTTTTCAGAGCCATGAGAATTTTAATGAAACCTTAACTAGATTTGGAAAAAAGTCTATCTTTTGTATAATTCATTTCAATATAATAAAACAATTGCAGAGATTGATATGATCTTGTATTTAATATGAACAACATCACCAATAGTTTACTTACTTGTTTCCTGTCTATATATGGGACAATCATTTTCCTTTATGCTGATAGGGAAAGGGAACACAAAGTCATCATCTATGAAAAGTGCTTGTTCTTCTGTAGGCATTTGGTTTTATGTCTGGAAATTTTGTACAAATATGTTGGTATAGGTGGCACTGATTACCCTTTAATTTCTGGAAAATTGATATGGCATATATCCAATGTTAGTTTTACTACTGTACATGTAATGGCATAAATAACAGTACTGTTGCTTCACTTGTGACTGTGTAAATTGTAAATGTTTCCAGTAGTGTTTGGTCTGTGTATCATATGTAACTGCAGAGCAACAAGTCTGACCCCGTGGTGTGGATATACAAAAGGACATTTCATGCAGAAGATGCAGGGTTGAATTCTGCCCTGTCAGAAAGCAACCACTTCAGGGGAGATGTCTTGGGAGACAGGCCTCATCTTGGCTCACCAAATTTTCTTCAGCAGTGCACTTTGACTTCAGTGGGACTCAATATGCTTACATCTGGTGAGCTGGGATTAGTTTCAGCCCGTGCTTAAGAAGCTTGGCTTGCTGAGATTTGTGTCACATATCCAGCGGATTCTACTGGCACATAGGACAAAGTGTTTCAGCAAGCAGAGCTTCTGAAGTTCCTCCTGATGTAAATAATCTCTTTGGACAAGATGTGACTTCTCTGTACAGCAAATTCAAGGTTGTGGATGCTATGCAGACAGTCTGTCTCAATCTATTCTGGCCACATCTGAAGGCTTCATGCTCCCTTTAGCCTCTCTTACTTACCAGGCCTAAAGAGGGCAGGATTTAGCCTGTTGTATTTACACTTAATTATTGTCATGTAGGTGAAGAGTGTATTCGTGCTAAGTATATACTGACCACATCTTATTGAAAGGATTTCATTTTTAAGAAAGACTTTTAAAAAACTCCAAGTGAGTTTTGTTCTCAGCCACAAGTAGAATGTGGATAAAATATACAATTCCATGTTCACTCTTTGTATTCGAAGAACTGTCATGTGCTCACTGTATTATATTTGCAGGCATTTTGTTATGTCTATCTAAAAAATTTGAATCCTAAAATATTTTAGTTATGAGCTTCTGCTGTGCAGAAGACTGTGATTTTTATATATATATATATATATATATATCTCACACACACACACACACACACACATATATATATGATAAAAAATACTGTTTTTTTCTTAGACAATGTGTAAGGATTTTTACCTGTTTGTTCTGGGCAGTGCCTCAGTAAAATTAGTTGTGCAGAGTCGATGCTCCAGAACTTAACAAGTTTGTATGCACTTGCTTACCAGGTACTTTTGCTCCCCCAGTCTCAGAATGGAGGGCACCTGAGATCCTGAAGAGCAAGGGAAGAGAAGAATAATGATATGTGGTAATGAATCTGTACTTCATTTATTCCTGTGAATATTTCTTGTTGGTACCAATGGTACCGTACCAGGCAACTGTTATAACTACAGGACTCTCTTAAGAAAGGACACTCTATAGATATTTTTTCACTGTTCTAATATTTTTTTCTCTCTGTTATAACAAGGGAACCTGATCTAGTGCCCATCTAAATGCTGAAAAGCCCCTTACTAACTTCAGTAGGATCTGAACTTTACTTCATAGATGTGATTTTAATCAGATTAGAATAAAGGGTACAGAACTTAAATTCTTGTTAAGGACATTCTTAAACTCCATTGAATTTCATTCTCATTCTCTTTGCTGTAACTAATCCTTGATCTCTGAAAGGTGTAATTTTCAGATATAAAATTAGGGAATGAAAACCTGACAGGTGATTTTGTGCAACTGAAGTTAGTTTAACTTAATTACTATTTTCTTTGGGCATTAGAACTGGCTAACGCTTCTTCATTTTATTAAAGAAAACATTTTTCCCTTAAAAACATTCTCCCCCTCTCTTTTTCTCTCATAAACCTCATGACCCTCAGAAAAATGTAGCTCTCATTGGGAATGTACTGGTCTAGATTTTTGCTGCTACTGCTGAAATCTTCTTCTCTAGTTTGAGATTAAAATTCTCTGAGGCATTCTGCAATCCCTTCCTGCAGGTAATGCCAATTTACTTGACAGAGCTACTCACTTGAGTTAGAGCTTTTCAGATGAGGGTCCAAATATTTTTGGGGGTCAAAATCTACTCAGGCAAAATGTCCCTTGAATTCAGTGAATGAGATTGTCAAAAGAGCAGAGCCTAAGAGTTGTTCAGTGCTTTCCCACATGGATCCTTGTACACATTCTCAGCTCCAAGGCAACTTCAGCAGGAGTTGAGGCTTTGTCATCATCCTTCTGTAAAGCTGGTTGTAAACCAGTTGACCCCCATGGAGACTGTTGGAAGCCTATTAGGTTGGTTATTTAGCTTTGTCTCCTTACCAGTTATTTTTTTCCTCCCTCATGTGCACTGGTATATTACTGTTTTTGAATGTTGGGGCTGCTGGCAGGAACTGACATGGCTTTTCACCCTAAAGTTTCCTGGTGTTCCTTTTTAAACATACCCTTGGGCATTTATGTATGGTGTTTTCTTGCATGGGATCTAACTTCAGGGAGCTGCCTGTGGAGTTCAGTGTATGATAAAAGAATTTTTTTTATTTAAGAGGGAAGAATAATGCTCCCATTAAGTACAACTTGATGAATGCCTAATGAAAAAGGAACACTCTGGTTACAACTTGTAATACAAATCTTCTGTAATTAACATGTTCATTAGTTAATAAAGTTGGTATTTTTGTAACCTTGTTTACTCTTATTATTCTTAATAAAGTATTTTATAAAAAACAACAAAACTTAATTAGCATTACATTTCTTATTGAAAGAACAAGGCCACAACCCCACTGCAAGTTTCCCAGTTCCAATTCCAGTGAGGGATTTTAATGTGCAAAGTAAGGAGGACTGGTGCTGTAAGGATCCTCTTGTGTCCAACTGCAGAATTGAAAATAAAATTAAAGAAAAGCCAAATACATGGTGATTTTGTTGAGAGTTCCCCAGACCTTTCTGAATTATTTCTGCATTGAGAATGATCTAAGCATTTTACAGTGAGAGTATATTTGCAGTGGAAAGGATGTTCTCAAGCTAAACATAAATATTTTCCTTGAATTTTTAGTTCCTTACAATTTTAGTATGAAAGGCTTGGAATTTTACTTATTTGAGTAAATACACTTTACACTTCTGGAAAGGGCTCCCCTCTCAATATCACTTTGTACTGAGGTACAAAAAATGATGCAAAGGAGAGCAATAACTTGCAACAAACCTTGGTGCTGCTGCTGCTTAATACCACAACCAGCCAGCAGCTACCAGAAAAGGAAATAAGCAACACCCTTACTAACCAGATCAGTGCCAAATATTGTCCAACTCCTGTAAAATCAGAGCATTCTGGTGAGTTCAAACAAGGGACAGTAAGCTCATTACTTCTTTGTCATTATTCAGCTAAAATTTCAAAGTTGTAAGCATTTCTGGTTACACTGTGATTTCGATGATTTAAATATATATTTGCTCCAGCTATATCCACAGTGATTCATTTTTCAAATAGACTCACATGCAGAGTGTTTGAAGTCTGAGTCTGAGTTTTCCATGGCAAACATCACTTTTTTTGGGTGTGTTTTTCAAAAAGGGAGTTTTCTAATCACTCAATAAAATCAATGGTTTTTTATCAGGAACTCCTGAAATCACTGGGAAGCTTGCAATAATTTCCACCATGCAGGAGTGCCTCCAAAGTTGTAAAAAATCTGTAAATATTCCACATGTCAAAACAATACTTTGCTATAGTTTTACATTCAGTTTTCAGTATATTCAAGTGACCTGTGTGTCTTCTGGGAACCATGAGAATTAACTGCTTGTACAGCAATTTACACCACAAAAATCTCTAAAAGGATATTGCCTTCATATTGCATTCTGTGGCTTTATCTTTTGTAGCTGCAGGAGCACTGTAATCTGCAGATGATAAATGATGGAAGCCCACATTGATGCTCACTGCTTGTGTTCTGCTCTGTGTTATTTAACAAGCCTCATGTAAACAGAGCAGGCCATTTAGCAGGGCTCAGTTGTGTATCTCCTCTGCCTTCAAAAGCACCGATTTCTGGACAGCTATGTTCCAATAAAACCCATGTGCAATAAATAGGAAAGAAAACAGCTGGGAGGCAAAAGGCAGACCATAAAAAGGTTAATAACAAAATAAGCCCTAAAATAAAAAAGGTTTTTATTTTCATGTTGTCTCGGTTTTTATAACATAGGCTGTACGGTGTGAAAAGCTGCAGTGGAATAGCTTAATAGCTAAATCTACTTCACTTTGTTGAGAACACTTGGGAAGATGCAATGACTTCTCCATATGGTCACAGAAGGTACAGGACAAGTTGTGCTTCTATGTCCAAAGTCCTGATCCTACTTGCCTTGAAATCACTGTCAAAACACTATTTTAAAACATTATTTAGCCCAATCTAGAGCTAATAGGTATGTCCCAAAGCTTCCTTCTGAACCCCTCAGACTTCGTCTTGACATTGTTTCAGATCCTGACTTGAAGAAGTGCTCAGGATGTGTTCCAGACTCTTAGTGAGCGTTAGAGGGAGAAAATCTACATTTTATTTCAAAGCTGATCATCAAAGTTCAACTTCAGATTATCACATTTGCTCACAGTGTGACTGAAGATGAGAATTGGTTAATTTGCTTACTATTCAGATATTGTTCATTAAATAATAATAACAACAATAATTTTACCATTATAAATTATTAAGAAGAAGAGGAACAACAACAACAATCTTAAAACCCATGATGAATGCAGTTTCTATTAATTTAGCTTTTATACAAAAAATAATAAACTCTTTAGGGAAAAACTCCCCACCAGAGCAAATAAATGTACCACTTCAGAGTCCAAGAGATGTCATTTACTTGAGATATCTCACATTTTATCTGTTGAAGCTAGTGTTGACCTCAATTGGAGTATTTACTGCATTCTACTGGAAGAAAAATTATGTAGAAGACAGTACAATTCATAACAAAAATAAGGCAAGAAAGACAACATTAGAGGTATGCACTAGATTAAATGAGGCTAGTATAAAATACAAATAAGGACATAGTCCTTCTCTTCCACAGAGAGAAGTTTTGCCTTCAGCAAAATATGAGTTTATAGCATTTAACTCAGTTCATATAATACTGACTAAAAAAATCCAGATGGTTTTCTTTTCTTGAGGATTAATGTCAGCATTATACACACAATGAGCAAATATGCATTTGCATCAACATTGCTGTTACAAACCATGTCAACAACAGTCTCATGTCCTGGGCGTAAACATGCCATCTGCTGTTCAGCCTTGTGTTTAACAGGGTTCTCACTTCACAGAGCACTTACAAAATTGCCATCACAGAACTCCTTCCCCATTTTTTAATTTACTTTTTAATTGTTTATTTTAATTTTTTTAAATTAAATCACTGAATTTATTTTATTTTAAAATTTATTTTAAATTTTTTAAAATTAAATCACTGAAATTTTTCTGTTCATAGCAATGTAAATTGTGGAAGATTTGCATTAACTGTTCACTTGGAAGTCCCTGCTTTCCATTTCTGTGCATCCTCACAAGGCAGATGAGTCCAAATTACTGCCTGATCCTTCAATTCTTTGAAACCTATGTTTCTGTTGGTTAAGTCCACACATAGACTCAGGTTTTTTTTCTGTTACATATATTCAGAAAAAGTCCTCAAAATACCTTTAGGAGGTGAAAACTCATTGCAGCCCAGCCTTCATCTATGCCCTGATGTTCCCAACTTGCCATCAAGTACATTAACTCATGGTAAGGAATATTCTTGTGGGCTAGATGACTTATCCACATCCCACATCAGCAAAGCCTGGGGAGGTGCTCACAGCCATCCATACCAAACAATCCACACATTCCAGAGGTCTGGTGTGGCTGAGCACCAGAAGCACAAAAATTACACAGAAACAAGTGCACATCACGCCCTCCCAAATGCACATAAATGCCTTCACAATGGTATCTTTATTAATCTAGAACTAATAAATTCTCAGTCCACACACATACTTCAGGAAAAGGATTAGAACCTGGGGTTTTCCTTGTCCCAGTGCTGTGATAGCTCAAGTGCCTTGGCACAGGAACACAACAGTGTGCAAAGAGAGCTCGTCCTACCAGGACAACTTCTCTCACTTTCAAACTAACCAAGAATAACATGGAGAAGCTTTATAGTGCCAGCCAGAGATATGAATTTTTGATATCCTGATTTGGCACATTTGTGATGACAAACATTTGCAGTTTAACCTGAGCTGGAATAAAATCTTATATACCTCTTATCCTTTGGCCATGCTCTGGATTAGCTGGATCCAAAGCAATCCATTTAGGTCTGTAGTGATTGCATGTTTGCATGTGTCTTTGTGGGTGTGTGTGCATGCCCATGTGTGCAGAGACACATGCATCTATTCTTCCTGGCACAATGTACAAGCTCTAGAATTGCTTTTTATTGTTCTGGAAGCAGACAAAGTAGACTTGGCTAATTTTCAGCCATCTGTGATCTATTTTTTATACATTGGTGTAACTATAACCTGCAAGTGAAAGCTACAGTATTTAGAAGTCTAAAAAGTTCAGCCTTGGCCCTTAAGATGCTCAAATGTTTTAGGGAATTAGTGCTAACCACCTGTATTTACACTGTTAATTAAAAGAGTGCATAGGCCTTTGGAGATCCTTCTAGATGGTTTCTTTTTCCTTTTATTCCATTTTAATTTTTGGTCAGTATCACCAGAGGCTGGCCTTAATTTTAAAGCTGCCTTAAAAGTGAATATTCTTCCTGTAGAAACCTGCTTCCTTACCAGAGCTCTTTCTGGGCAGTTATCTTAATTAATTTAGTTAGGAGTCTCTTCTAAAGTCCTATTTTTTCAGGCTGGCTTCTCACTTTATTTTATTTTTATTTTAGCAGAGGCACCAGGCTGTATTTGCAAGCGTTGTGTTTTTTAATCCCCTCTGATGTTACTTAGTGTTAACAATTTTTTAATTCCTGTAAGTCCCTAACACTAATCCCTGAGCATTAATTCCTCTGGCTTTCTTTGTAAGTTTTTTTAAGTCCTACCTTCCTGCCTGGTTTATACATATGGTTGGAAAATAAAAGGAGAAAAAAAAAAAAAAAGCCTTTTCAGTTTTCTTTAACTGGCCTTTGCATGAATGCTGCTAAATTTTCTTATCGGTGCTTTTTCCCATCACGACATGCAGATCTTACCAACTCAGTCTGCAGGAAAATGTCAGTTTTATTGGTAGGTTTGACAGAGACCAGGCTGGTTTCCAACTGAAATCCATTTGTTTTTCCTCCAGCATGCTTGCTACACCTCCCCAGGCTCACTCTCTGTGTGGCTTCCTCCAAAGAGGTATTTCCCTGCCTGTTTGGGTATGTATTGCACATTGCCTTTCAAAATTGGCAGCAGAGTTTCTTATCTTTCCTAAATTACCCTGTGGAGGGTGAACTTTTCTTCCCATTTCCCTGTCAAATTTTCTAAGAGAGTAAAATACTTCTTACCTTTAAAACAATTTCCAACTAAATGCAGGAAGGAATTGGTGAAGCTGATGCTATCTTGGACAGACCAAGCTTACAGGGAAACACCTCACTTGAGCACAAAGCAAAACTCCTGGATGTGCTTCCCTGTTAAATATTTAAATATAGTCTCAGGATTGCCATATTCCTCTGAATGGCTATTTCAGACACTTAAGAAGAGTCTGTGAATTCCTTTCTTGGATTGGACACGGTGAGGCTGGGGTGTTTGTACAGGCTGCTGCAAAGAGCGATCCAAGGGACTTCTCAGCACTGCTGACAGACAAGGTCACTGATTCTTTTTCTTCTCTACTGGGTTTCCTTGCTTATTTTCTTGTTTGTCTTGTTTGTTTGTCTGGTACTTTATTATTCTATTCTAACGCTGACAGGAAGAAAATAAACAGGGAAGAGTAGGGCTGGTGGAAGTGTTGTGTTTGAACTGTCTTCTGGGTGAGATTTATGGTCTGCTAAGGACAGCTTTTTGGAAAGTTCTCTTCAGTCCTCTCTTGGCAGTTTTTTTGGCCTCCTTTGCTGTCTGAGTACACGTCACTTTCTCTGTTTGGAAAGTGCTTTGCTCATTATCTTCTCTGTAAGGGTGGAAGTGATGAAGTCCCTTTGTGTCTCTCCCCCTTTCCCCACACCGCTATCTGTGTCCCGAGGTGCCAACTCAGCAGCAGCACAGAGCACTCCCTGCAGGACATTTTCCCTCTGCAAATCCTGACCCAGGGACACTTGAGCAAACTTGTCTTGGAGAGAAAAATACAGGAAAGGCACGGAGCAGAGTGGCATTTCTACATTTGCCTCGCTGTCTCCAGAGACCATGCCTGTAAAGACAACTGTGGTGTGTGAGAGTAGACAAAGAAAACTCACTCAGGAAAAGAGAAGAATTGTTAGAAAAGACTGTTGCTCGTACAGAAGGCTTTTGATTGCTCTTCAAGATGCACATCTGCCTGCACATGAGCAGTGAATGGATGCCTGGTGTGAAACAGAGACATTCTGCATAGACAAATGCAAAGGTTAGGGGCTACCCTCCGGGAACTTTAGGTGAGAGAAAGCAGCACAATAATTTTAGGTCCCAGCCCATAGGAGTGGCCACTGAGGAGCTTGGGAACCTCATAGCTTCTGACCACAACTCATGAGCTGCATTGTTTTCAGGTCTCTTTGTTTGAAAGATAAATCTAAGAGGAGAAATTCAACTTTGAGGGAAAAAAAATCAACAAGTTCTGCAGAAAAAAACTCAGCACCACACCACTGACTTCCCTGAGATCAGCTCTTTGCACATGGAGCTGGTTTGGTTTGGTTTGGTTTTTCTGTTTGCTATGGGCAAACTGGATAAGTGGCCTGAACCAGTTTATGTCTGTATCTGAATTTAGCCAGTCTTTTGAATCCAGCTCAGAAGCTGAAGATCAAGGGAAGAAAAGTTGTTTTTTTTTTTAAATGTTCTTTTTCAGGCCACATCCTTCCTATCATTTTCCCAATTTCACACAATCATTAAAAGAAGAAATGTACTCATGCAGAAAACAAACCAAGCCCTCCAAGTGAGAACATATAGCAATTTCATTCAAAAATGCTTCTTTTAAGGCACAGAGTCTATAAAAACCACACCAAGGGAATACTGTACTCTGTGGTCATTTGTTAGTAAAGCTGACAGGAAATCAAAACTGAAAGGATTCTTCTGTAACTGCCAACTTGCTGTAATGGAAGCCAGGGGAAATATATTTATCTGTTTACTTGACTAAGAAGAAAGAAACCAAAACATATTTTCCTCCAATAGTAAAAGGAGATTAGGCTGTTACTAGTCACTTGTGTGCTAGACTTCCCTCCAGGCCTTTCCTAATGTTTTGTCTCGCATTCAAAACAAATAAAATGTGAGCTCTGAGGAAAAGAAAACATTTCACAGATTATAGGAACTAAAAAAGATCTTTAGGTACCTAACATTTCACCTTATAGCCTAAAGGATCTTGCCCAACACTACACATTATTCAGAACCATAATTTTGTAGAATTTTTTTGGAAAGAGATTTCATGCCTGTCATGTGGTACAAAACTGCATCTGCAAAGAAGGACAAGACATTTAGAATATGACTCACTAGGTTTGGTTTTCCCTCCAAAAGTTATTTTTATTGCATTGAAATAAATAACATGAAATGTAATGGATCTGGTTCTGTCACCTTGCTTAA
Source organism: Ammodramus savannarum pratensis (assembly GCA_020466415.1). Taxonomy (NCBI): domain Eukaryota; kingdom Metazoa; phylum Chordata; class Aves; order Passeriformes; family Passerellidae; genus Ammodramus; species Ammodramus savannarum. The sequence goes on from JAHXMQ010000028.1 coordinate 62,683,084, forward strand.
GGCTTGATGATCTTAAAAGTTTTCTCTCAAAACAATTCTGGGCTTTTTGTAATGGATGATAAATCAGTTGAATCAAAGGATGGAGGCTACTACCAATCTGATAATAATGTGATATCTACACTTAAATCTTTGTATAAAACAGTTTCATGATGATGTGAAGAATAAAAATAGTATTAAATATTCCAAGGTCAGACTCAGCAGTGGATTTTATCATCGTTACATGGCTCTTATGATGCAAAGCTGCCATAAATGTCTTCAATTAATGTATTTGCAGAACTTTTCCTGCCATGTAGCAGTCAAAACCAGATGGCAAATCTTGTCACAGATATTTCATTTGATTAATTCTTCTGTCTGGGCAGATTCAGTGCAGTCTGTCAAACTATTAAGATAAATAAAAAATTAAGATGTTTTTCCTAAAGACTGCTAGTTGGGCAAAGCTTTAATAGCTGGAAGATGGCAAGAATCAAATGGATTTTTTTTTCTAACCATGGATATTTACCCTAACAGGGTATCTTTGATGTGAATCTTAACATAACTCTTTTTAGGGTAGTTGCATGAGGGGAATCAATCAGTTTATAGCATGTAAGATAATTCCATCAGATAAATAGCACTTTAGGTTTTGCCCAAGCTTAAAAACCCACAGCAGGAACCATCATATTTGTAGCAAGAAATGAATCTGCACATGTTACCACCACACATCACATCAACAAGTTTTGCTGTGGTTTTTTGGGCTATTCAAATTCTGTCATAATGTTCAAAGCGCTGAGAAAAAATCTCTTGCATGGACATTATTCCTAAACACTGAATGAATATATATGGAAAATCAGAGAGAACAGGTAGACTGTAATTTATGATTTATTTAGCACCATAATATGAATATGAATTTATTATGCTGTAACAAAGCACTTATTTGGGACCATAATTATGTTTAACTTCAAGCACAAACTTAAGCACCATTGACAAATGCCCGCCTTTGAAGATGCAAATAATCCAGTGAATTTATAAAGCAGTGTGACTTTGGCTGAATGTGGGCAAAGACTCCATTTAGGGATGAGACTTGTTTATACAGTGCCTAAGACAGGAACACCATAACCATAAAAAAAGACTTCCAAAACTGACATTAAAAATGTTAATGGTTCCCTTTAATTCCTCTTCTCTTTTCAAAATAAAACTTGAAATGACATTCAAAGGCTCAACTATGGCAGCTATATGGGAGAGAGCACATTGAAATTTACTTCTGACTTAACCACAATTTGTATGTCTTCAGTGAAAATGTGGTGCAATGGTTTAGTCTTCTTTTTAGATGCCTTATTTCATGTCTTTGTGCAGTTGAAAGGTAATGCAGGAAACATTTTAATATGGTTGCATTTTAATGACATTCCAACCAATTACTTCAGAATCTGTGGGGAGCACCTATAACTGGCCTGTGCTCTGGAGCTGAATTTAGATTTTATATCTCTTCAGCATCTATATTACTTGTCTAGACACATCTCTTAGGATTCAGAATTGCAAATGACAGATTGTATACCAGGCCTGACATTTATGTGATTGAATATAGAGATATATTTATAATATGATGATAACTGTATCTGATATGTGCTTCATCTAAGATCAGAATGAAGCCCAAAACATTCACAATGGCAGGGTCAGCACCCCTTTATGATTACATCATATGTGCAAATCACATCTTGACTTTCCAAAATTTTTTCCAAAAATTAAAGTCATGTCTATCCTCAGAAGGCAGGAAAGATGATTAAAAAAGACTCAGAAATTATTTTTGAAATACTACAAATAGCTAAGTCACATGATTTTTTTTTTTATAAAGCCAACTGAATTGTGTTCAAAAAGTTATTCTACGTTACTTAGTAAAGCTCAATTCCACATTCCTACAAGTAAGGCAACTGCTTTGAGATCAGCATGGAAGCTTTGCGGATTAAAACCAGATACTAATGACAAGTAAGGAGTCTCATGGAAGAACTTGAGGACATGTTCCTCTCTAGTGGAAGAACAAGTTCTGAAATAGTTCTTTGTAATCAACATATGCATTGATTTTATTACTGTTAAAATTTTTATTCCTTTTAGTGATTAAACTAGAATTTGAGTTGTATTCAGTTTTTGTCTTTGCCTCTGAATTTTCAATATTTACTTTATCTTTGAGCATCTGTTGAGACCCTGAGTGCACTCCTTTTCTCCTTTCACAGTTACCTTTAATCTTAATTCAGGAACAATTTTAACCAATCCTAATAAAACACTTCCTTTGTTAGTTTTGTGACCCATAGATCAGGGCTGAGATGTTCTGTGTGAATCCTCAGCAGGCTGAACAAAGACACTGGACACGTGTCAGGGAACACTTATGTTTTACTATGAAGTTGCCATAACTTCAGCAACCAGCCCACTATTTAGACTGAAAAGATGTTGGTTAACAAGCCCTTAAATTCTTGCAATATGCTTCCACTAGAGTGGAGGCAAACAAGCCCTTAATTAGGTACACTTCAGCTCCCACAATAAACTCCTCAAAAGCTGCTGGCTCACGAGCCACAGAGCACACCAGTGTTCAAGGGCACTGGCTAACAAGCCACAACACCCTGACACAATGTCCCCACTCCCCTGTTGGGAATTTAGCTGACTAGACACTGGAAAAGTACAAGGCCGTGGCTAATTCCAAGTCCTGCAC
>JAHXMQ010000028.1:62685857-62739038 GCA_020466415.1 Ammodramus savannarum pratensis
CAAGAATATGACCCTACACTGGCCCCACCATGTGGATGGTCTGTAGCTGGGATTGCAAGAGAAAAGAAAGAGGAAAAAGTCAGAGAGAAAGAGAGCCAGGGAAAAGAAAGACAAAAATAAAGTGAAGGGGTCTGATTTCCTCCCTTTATAGTTAACCTCACCTCGTGCTTGCCTCTTTTGTAAATTAGATTTCTCACACATTTGTTCCTTCACAGCCAGCCCTCCTCCAAGGGGTGAGGTGGGGGAAGAGGACACAGCCTCAGTCTCTATGAGCAGGAATTTGGATCAGGACAGCACTGCCCCACCTCTGTGGGGCCCTCTCCTGATCACACACTTCCTGTAGCAACACTCAGTGTTTGAGATAAAACATGCTAATGTCTGGTCCTTTACAGTTGAACATCAATGTTGAGTTCAAGGACACAACTTTGTTGCATCTCTCTTATGATTAATGCTTCAAAATGCTCTACAAGAGGCTGTTGCTTTCTCCTGAGTCCTTACGAGATAGAAAGGTAATTGGCAGATATTTGCCTTCATTTCACTATGGAAATCAAATGTGATTCCATGCTTCCAAGATTCATAAGTCTTTTTGTTATTCCTAGATACTCACATCAAAAATTTTGAATAGAGCATGAGGAACAAGAGAAAACTGGTTCATTTTTCAAAGGTGTCAAATCTGAACCCTTAAATCCCTTACATGTGTAAAAACTCGGGATTTGCCCTTGTGTTTCTTCATGTTTCCTGAAGAAAAATTTACAATTTTGGGATTTATTTACTAGGTGTGAATTTTTAGTTTAACTCTAATAAACTGTATATCACAGTTGCTGATATAAACATACATATACATATATACATATACATGTACATATACATATACATATACATATGCATATACATAAAAGAAACCTACATTTCCTCCACACTGGAGATTATCAGACATAAAAAAAAAAAAAATTTAGGCATCTTTAGGAGAAAAAAAAATATGCTATCACTGTTTTATTTTAATTTTATTTTATTCTTTCTTTGAAAGTGGCTATAATCCCATCTATTTGATATTAGTTTGATATTGATGTTAAAAATTATGATAGATATTTCCAAATACATTAATATTTTAATTTCACATTAGGCTATTTTTACACATTAAATTTTCATCATGTTTTCCTTATTATTGAAGTAACTAAGCATGATAGTGGCTATATCCACCCCAAGATGAAATGCACACATTTTTACAGCCATTGTATACAAAACTTTGGTGCATGAAGTAATATACCCAAGCTGAATTGAAAGCGTAAGGGAAACTTTAAAGGGGTAGAATGCAACCAACATTGAAAGTTGGCAGAGATGTTACACAGTTTAACACAAGCTGTTCCTCTCTAATATCGTAGTGACAGTTTCATATAAATGACATTTCGTGAGTAATAAAATGACAAATACATCATTAAAATTAGAGACAGATTGCTAAATGGATTAGACTGCAAGTATCTTGGTTTTTTTCCTTATTCTTCCACATGCATATTTCATCTTGCTAAAAACTATATGCCAATGTTGTTCATATTGCCAGACCTTTAAATGAGTTTTTAAATTCATTCAGCTCTACCATGAAACAGCTCTTTGAAGAGAGGAAATTCAGCACTGATTTTTTTGGTATCCTTGAACAAGCCACTCCCAAGCTCTTGGATGCATGAAGTGCCAGGCAAACACAGGGCCTTGTCCATGTATCAAGTAATTGTAGAACAATGAAAGGGCTTCATTTTTTACATTACTTTTCAAAATAAAATCTAGTTTAGTGCTCAGGTTAGAGTATCAAAAACTGTTGCAAATCTTGAAAGTATATAAATGATTACAATATTTGGGGTCTAGAGTAGAAACCAGTCAAACTACATTCACAGAGGAAAATACAAGATGATAGAAAGAAAACCAAATAAAATAGACTCCCCTCATAAAGAAGCTAAGAGGCTAACAAAATAGATACTTTTAAAAATAATCAGAAAGGTATCTAGGACATCTAACATCAATAGAGGTAGGCAGAGTTTCATAACAGGTTTTCAGAATCTTGTGGTAAAAAAAATACAATTTTCTTTTGGGTTTGGGGCTCATTAAGATTATTTATTGTCATGTTAATTGTAGAAGAACTTAGGAGCAGTTTCCCAGTCTTATTTATGTCCTCCAGGAGGCTACTGATTTTAGGGTCTATTTTAGTATGTCATTCCATTCTAGACTTGAGCTACTTATCAAGGGTGGCTACAGTATGTCTGTAGCCCATGCAATAGCAATAAACAAGATGATGTTTTGTTAATAAGGGAAATAAAGAAGTTTGGTTTCCTATGGATGTAACCCCCTTAAATATCTTTCTCTGAAGCAACATCAAACAACAAACAATATGGGTCAGTTATGAGACTTGGCCAGAGCTCTGTATGGACTGAAAATAAGTTTTTGGAGACTCCTATCTTTTATTAAAGTCATCAGAGGATTCAAAAGTTGTTAGAGAAGGACAGACCAGCAGATGGGTCTGGGGTCCACCTGGGGACCACCTGAAGGGTATGGATTGTCCACGAGCCAGCAATGCACCATCACAGCAAAGCAGGGCAGCAGCCACCCATGCTGCAGGGACAAAAAACATTTCAGGTCTTGGAGCACCTGCCCTAGGAGGAGAAGCTGAGGGAGCTGGGACTTTGCATCCATCATTCTGTACTCCTGTTTCCTTAGGAAACTCATCTAAACACGAATATATGAAATCATCAAAGCAGCTGTGCAGCTGGTTCTTGTTTATTCATTCTCATTGAACAAGTAGTTTTGTTTACTTGAAGATACTCATACATCTTGCAAACCCCATCTCTTGTAGAAAGAGAGAGCATTTAAATGGAAAAAATTTTGACAGAGAACTCTGGATTTGTTAGGAGCTCCATACGTTTCTCTCACAGTGATTTGTTAGCCAAACTCCTCTTTTATGATAGCACTAAAATATCTTTTACAGGGGAAACTAATGGGCATCTTATCAGACAACCTTCTTAACAGTGTTCCAGTGGAAACCAGCAGGGAGCCATTTTAGAATAACTGGACACAAGAGAAAAGAATCAATTTTTATTATTTTTTAAACTTTTTCTTCTGAAAACACTGTAGAATTTATAAATTTGAATTGCAGCCTGTAGGAGTAATCTTAACTTTAACTTTGCACTCTTTAATGAATTTGCAAGCTGTTAAAAAGGAAGTGGAGATTCCACCAAATTGACCATTAAGAAGTATGTACATCTGATACAAATCAGGGGCTATTAGTGGCTTGGTAGTTTCCACTTTTTGTTAATGAACTGTAGAAATGAAAAATTGGTACACTAGGCCAAGGAATATTGTTTATAATAATCTTCAGGATTGCACTGGTCTTGGATCTAGCTGTACAAAACTGTCTTCATGCCAAGGCACATGTGAGAGAAGCAGTACTGAAAAATGTGAAAGGGCCTGGAAGGTACTGAGTTACTCTGGTGAAGGACTAAGAGCCCTTGGCTTCAGCTAAAGCAAAGACCCACTCAGGGTGAGTACCTCACTCTGTGAAATAATCTTCTGATTAAGCATGTGCTATTTCCTCCTCTCCTGAAATAAGTGTGTGCACATTAACATCTGTAAATGTCAGACAAGTGATCTGCTGCATTGAGCAGTCTCACTTTAAACCTGTCTAATGCATGTCCTGTCTTAGTAAAGATACAGATGCTTTCTGTGGTCCTATAAAAATGTGCATTTTAATGATAAATGGGACAGTTTATAGTTCCAATTATTCTTGTCTCCTTTGAAGCAGGAAAACTGGCAATCCCTTATCTAGACTTTAGCAGGTTGAGATAAACTTCGATAGCAAAAAGTATCTGGATTGTCAGAGCTTTTAGCTACAGTAAACTGCTTAAACTGAAAGCAGCTGTTAGTCAAAAGGGAACAATGCCCATTCATTTGTAAGATGTTCTGTGGCTGGGGTACTATTAATGAGTTTTTTCTTCAGATGAGACTCTTGTAAAAAGTCTAAGTTACACATGCAGACACTCATATGCACAAACACGCACATGTAGTGATATAACACACGTAGAGTTTGAAGAAATCTTGTTTGGCTAACACACAGTAGTCACTTGGAAGAAATAATCCCTGGAGATCACTGTGTTTGGAAAACTATGGTTTGGTTCCAACAGTATAAAAGTGAGATTTCACTCACAGTTATGAAAATGTTATTGTTGCCTCTACAGATCTATTATTTCCATTTAATGTCTGGAACAGTAAAATTATCCTCACTGAGAAATCCTATTCTGTCTGCTTCTTATTTGTTCTTAAGTATATTGGAACTACATGGACAGTGCAGTCTTCTATTATGTCTTCTGAATCACTACCAATACATTTAATTTTAATATATAAGACAATGATTCTGCCTCCTTCTGGGTTTTGTACTATGTTTCTTCCAAGCTTCTATAAAGTTTTCTGGTGCAAATTTAAATTTGTGTTTTAGTTAATACTGTAAACAGGAAAAGATATGAATTAAACTTTTAGCATATCTTCAGTGTACTCACTTTTTTAGAAACACTGTTACAGTCTTAGAATTCTGTATGGACCTATTCAGTCAAGAATGAAGTCTCCTGTAGATATTAGTTATGTACCCAGTTCTCTTAAAATTCAATACTATGTAGCTATTTTCCCAAACTAGTCTCTTGATAATATGAAAAACCAAATCTCCAAGACCAAAGCTGTAACTGGCAAACAACTACAACTGACAGTGGCAACAGTAGATATGATTTGCAAGAGGTAAATACTTACACCAGTTAAAAACCTCCCTTCTGTCTGCAGAAGTCTCAGTTGTGTTTGATTTTTCTGTTGTTTCTGTGCTCTTCTAATCAACTTATTTCTGTACTGAACTCTCAATCAGCTGTGCTGGGATTACAGCATATTTTCCCTTGAAAACCAGTTTGGACAGTCATGAAACTCATCCCCTGTTCAGGCTGGTACTTCCAGTCTACACTGGCATTTGATTTTGCAACAACAGGGTAATGTCAGGACTCCCTTCTGGAATTTATGTATTGGCTATGAGACAGAGGTGAGCATCTAGTGGGAAAGGTTAGGCTGGCAAAGGAGAGGTTTTAGGTTATAGTAGGTAATCTCCACACAGTTTATCCCTACACATCTACCAATGGGTCATCAAAACTATGTAGAAGTTCAATTTTCCTCCTGGTTCATTTCTATGGAGGTACCAATATGTAGATGAAGTTTGAATCCTGGCATTGCACTCTGAAATTGAAGCCTAAAAAAATAAATAATTTCTTCTAACAGAGAGAGGGAAATTGGCAGCCCATGGAGAACTGAGGACTAGCTTTACCCCTTTCTTCATATTTTTGCATGAATTGAGACTTAGTTGATTTCCAGACAGATTTTCCCATTTCCATATGCATATGCTTATTTTTGACATGACATGGCTTATGCCAGGACTTGGCAGGTTGATCCACAATTGTGAACTTGCCTCCCAGACAAGGACCTTGAACCAAAGACCCGAGTTCCTTCTGTCAGGATTTCTTGTGTAATACTATAAAATAGTGGGAGTATAACCTATTCAGGCCCTGCTACCTTTCCAGTTTGAAATATCTGGTCTCAGAAAAGGGAAGAAAGATTTTTTGAGTTCCACAAAGGTAACTGCTTGCATTCCTTGATCAGTTTTAAAGGGGAAAAAAACACTTCTAAGATCTGCAGATAGAAATTCAGGCTGTCTGCTGTGTGACCGGCAACCTAGGTATCACCAAAGAATAATCCAGTCTACAGTACATGCTTATATTTTTTCTATTTGGAATACAGTAAAATAACATCTTCTCCATTCACTTGGGATGAATTCTACTGCTTTCCTCTGAGCAGAAATTGAAATCTCCCAATCTGCAAATGAGTAAGATGTCATATGTGCAGGACTCCAGGATCTGCTCAGGACATAACCCAATAGCCCAAAAGTGTTTTCCTCCCTGAGCCCTTGGTCTGCTGACCTGAGTCACTGTGCAGGCACTGGCCTGGAGCAGTCAATGAGCTTAGGAAATGAGTACCTAATCTACATGCAGGTATCTGCTCTCTGTCAAAATTGGCTTCAGTTACAACATAAAACTTTCTGGGCTTCCCCACAACATTTTAGACAGACTTGTGATGTGGTTGATCATAAACTGGATGCTAAAACTGAGCTTTAGGTGGTATTTAAAAGGCTGCCAACTCATCAGAAGTACTACTGGTGATCAATCTGAGAACTGCTTCTTCCATCCTTTCTCATCAGAATTTTGTTGTTGATTAATACAGCAATTATTGTTAGTTAGGTGCAAATGATGAGTAGAAGTGAATGAAACCATACTACTGAGCAAAACTGAGCTGTCTGGGTTTTATATTTTCCCTAACACAAAGAAATTGCTTATTTGACCCTGTTGCTTGGTTCTCCATTTGCCAATGAAGTAAGACATCCTTCTGTATCAAGACTGGCAAGGGACTGAAACCAAATTTCTGAAATTTGGGTAAAAATTGTAAAGGGTAAAAAAAGACAGCAAATTCAGATAGACTTTTAACATAATTATGGATTACAATACTGAGTTATAAAACTTTCTTTTCAGCATTTGTATTATTATAATCCCAGGATATTTTGATCCTGCCATAGCCAATCAGATTTCAGGAGAACATTAACTTGGTTTGGAGTCAGAAATAGGTGTAAACATCAGACCTCATTAGATTTTCCTGAACTGGACTGAAATTGAGGTTTATTTCAGGCCATATATAATTAGACAGTTATTGTAATAATTCCAATTTGTTTCAGAACAAGACTTTTGCATTACCCCCCTTAAAGATGAGAAATCTTCTATGCCCCAAGGCAGATCAAAACAAAATTTGTCATGTTCTATCCATCTAGAGGACAATAAACATTTGTATTTGTCCTCCAACAACAGCCAACTCCTGATGCCTGTAAGAATGGCAGAGTTTCAGCAGAACAGAGAATGCCTGTAGATGTCATGTGTGCATGTGAAAGGAAGAATCTGCCTTTTATAAAGGGTCATTTAAACCCACAATAATTAATTCATTTCTAAACTACTTTGTAGACTGAGTCCATGTTGAAGCATCTTCTGAAAAATGATTCTACAGAACTGACTGGATTGAATGATTTGGGAGTAGATTATTTCATCACAGTTGAAAGCTTTTTCCATCTGCTGTCCTTGCATGCACAGCCTGTTTCTAGAAGCATTTTTGACAGATTTAAGCTGACTGGGTTTATGTATTTACTTAATTTGTACACAGCAGGGTACAGCATCTACAGGCAGCTTCAGAACTCTGAGGCCAGTGGATAATAAAAATATTTATTTTTCTGAATAAAACCAGATAAGCTGAAAGAAAGCATATATGTTGAAAAAGAGGAATTTATTAATATTTTTGCTGCTTTTTAGTACAAACTCTTTTGTTTGCAGTTTATCTTGTGCTCTTTAGAGAATTCTAGACCAAAATCATCTTCTTCTCAGGTTTTGACTATTGTGATATCTCTGCACCAACCTTTTTACCTTTGTCTCTTAAGATCCTTTCCTCCTTCAGTCATTCAAAACATTTAACCCTGCAATTGTTGGAGAAAAAATTTTATCTTTCGGCATCATCAGATATTTCCTATCGCCTTTGTCTGAAATATCGTGAAGGAATTTTTTTCAACAGCTATGTTGTTCTGACATTTGAAATACTTTTCGATTTGGGGTAGGTGTTTTATTAAAAAAATTATCACAGGCCTGCACTGACTTTTTGTTTTATTGTCATAATTGATCCACTTTATACTACCTAGAAATCCATTGAGTACTAAAGAGCAAGTAGTGCCTCTGGAGCATACTGGAAGGGAATACAACCTTCCTGAAAATTATTAAATAGCATATTACATGATTACCTCCTCTCAATTCATAATGAGCCCACCATGTAATTCTCTTTTAACCTGTGCTATTTACTAATTTTTACTTAATTTAGTAACAAAACTGATCATACAATAAATATTAAGTATGCCTTGCTGATACATATTTTTCTATTTGGGGAGATGGTCCTGATCTTCTCATAGCAGTATATTAAAATTATCCCTAAAATCCTGTAGAATTTCAGTATAAGAGGGGTTAGAGTTGAAAAATCCAAGTGTAAAGGTAGTAATGCCTGACTAGATTTATATGGTTACTTCTTATGGCCATTTGCTCTGATAACATGACACAGATTGTGGCTATTCACTATAATAATGTGTCACTAATTGTCATCAGAGAAACTGATGAGCAGTCTTGAGGTTTTACAAGCTGCATACCAGGAAGTCCAGTTTTTAAGATTAACCCATCCACTGAGATGTTGAGATCACCTTTTAACTCTTAGCCTTAAAGAGCTTTTAAACTAGTAAGCAAAGTCAGGTTTGGCTTCATGGTTTATAGTTAATAAAGTTGTTCTGTTGAAGCATCTTATCAAAATACTCTAAATGGTTTCTTTGTTTGGGAGATACGTTCTCTGAATTAATACCCTTCTGAAATGAGAGCAGTGGATTGAAAAGGCCAAAAGATGAGATTCCAGAACTATTTCTGCACTGCTCTGATTCAGAGAGCACAGCTCTGTGGAAATTTAGACATCATGAACCAACTTCAGTGGTTCACAGGAAGGTTTTTCTTCCTCTGAAGAAGAAGTAGCAGTGGGTACAACTAGAGCTAAATATTGTTTCATGCTTGATATTGTCATAGGAAAATATGTAAAAGCAGGGGTGGATCAAAAGTGAGTGTGATACATGTAGAAAGAGAAATGTACAAACCCCCTGGTTCTACCACAAGGATTTTGGATTGTGGTGCAGACTAAAGTGATCAGCCAAAATATCGTCCCTCTGTAGAGTAGAACATCTGTTAACATCCTGATGGCTCACTGGGGCCACTAGAATATTCTCTAGAATATTCTCTCCTCTGTTGTGCTGACTCTGTCCACCAGTGCAACAAAGAAAAACTCATTCCTCCCTTATTACTATGTCCTGCCATTTTATTAACTTCCTCTTCTTCATTTTGATACTGAGGCACAACCTGCCTCCAGATCACCTCTTGCTCATGGGGACTTTATTGCCAGTACATCTCAAAGTCTTTGCCACTTCTGATACCCAAACAGCACCATGAGGCAAAGAAATTTGAGTAATAGATTAGAAAACAAAAGTGCAGGTCATAATTAATCACAAATTCATATCTGAAGGAGTGTGAAGCATCAGGCTAAGAGGAATTATGGAAACTCCATATTCCAGGGAGAATACACCACTTCAGATGGTATACTGTTAAAATCAGAGGAGCACATGAACCAAAAAGTTTTGTTCTGATGATTCATGGTGTTTTCAGTCCATAACAAGACTTGAGGAAAATAATGACAGAGGTTTTTTATTACAGTTCCATTGATTATGTTAAGAAAAGCACCAAAAGCATTTTCCTTTTCATGATACCTTTTGTCTTTGATTCAGTATAATTAAAAGGAGAACTGTTTTGGATTGGATGACCAACATATCTTCAGAAATTAGAAACAAAGTCATGTAAACCAGAATTGAAAAGTCGTCCCAGCAGTTTATCTCTTGTACAAACAAATGATTATTGTTCTAGCCCAGTGCTCCTCCCTGAGTATCAGAACATGATATGAACTTTCTTTTGGGAAAATCCATGTCTTCAGGAGAAAAATGAATGAGCCATTGGTCATGAATTCTAGATGCCAAAGACACAAAAGCTGATTTGGAAGGAAAATTCTGATTCCACAGTCTTTATTTTAAAAAACACTCTGTTGGTTTTTTGGGGTGAGTTTTGTGGGGTTTGGTTGTTGTTTGGTTGGTTTTTGTGTTTGTTTTTTTTTTTGTTTGTTTGTTGGGGTTTTTTTGGGTTTTTTTTTTTGTGGAATGTCTTATAATGTAGACTTAAATATTGAAGGCAAAGAAACTTCTTCATATTTTCATTTCTTTTTTCTTTTTTTTTGACACTGCTCACAAAGCTGCTACAAAGGGAAGTAACATTTCACTCAGTGAAAATAAAGTAAAAAGCACATCTGCCCCAAAACATGCACTTTCTGTCCACAAATCTGTCCATTTTTTTCAGGCAGTACTAATGTGACACTGTCTATTCCATTACAGTAGCTTGTTTTTGCCATGTAAATTGTGATTAGACTTCCATTATATTTAAAATATATTTTCACACTTATTTCTACAGAAATCAGGACAAAACATCTTCACCTACTTCTTGGCTTACTCATTTCCATTTGTGAAAATTAAAACAATTAATTTGTGAAATTAAAACCTAGCTCAACTAAAAATTGGAAGACAGGAGAAAATCTGTCTCTCTTTTTGCCCTCTCTCCAAAGAGGTCACTACTTAGCACATTACTAGTTCTTAGTCATAGTAATTGTGAAGGAAGTGAGTTCAGGCTGTATCATGTGACAGTGAAATAAATCGCTGAATGTTCCATCAGCCAAATGATCAAATAGCAAAATATTTGTGTTGAAAAAGGGCAGCACTTTGTCCCTGTACTTACATGAGAATTTGTGTATACTCTGAAACTGATGGTCAACAGATGTCAGAGGCTGGAAATCTCCTGTTTTGTGAGTCTAAAAGGAGCAAAATATGAGATAACCACCAAATTAATATATAATATTTCTCTCAAACTGGGCACATGTCTTAGAGCAGAATTCTAAAGAGTTCAGACAGAAAATTCAGATACTGAAAGAGTTTTAAGGGATCTTGGAAAGTGTCTAGTTTAGACTAGACTCGTATGTTTAAGCTGGTTGAGACTGAGATGAGCTCAAACCACGAACAATTTTAAGTGGGAGTTGAACTTACATGCTAGCCTGTTCTGTGAGTCAGGCCAAAGTGCCTGTTATGACTAAGGGAGTTATTTGAGACTTTCTAGGGGCTAGATCACTGGAGACTTCCTCAAACGGCTGAGTCCTCACATTCTCATCCAGCTGATGTCAAAGACACTCCAGAGCAAGGCCAAAAGCTTGACTGACTTTTCAGTTTATCAGTTCCACACCACTTTCAAATTATGATTGTAGGACAAGAGGAGGATTCCTCATTAGTTAAACTGACTGTCTTGGATTAAAGCTTAGTTGTGGAAGGGAGGTCCATCATCAGCTAATTTGTTTGTCTGCCTGGCAGGCTTTTATTTTGCTGTGGAAAAACCTTAAGCCCACAGTATAATGGCATTACTGTCTGGTATTCGTAATTCTAGCCACACAGTCCCCTTTCTTCAAAATTCATCTGCTCATTATTTGCTGAAGCCAACTTTATTTTTTCTGCAAGATGCAACAATAAGTAAACAACATATGTTGTTGATTCAAAGAATTAACAAAAGAGTATTTTTTTCCTGCTTGAAAATCCTGCCTGTTGAGTGTGTGTAATATACTTGCCGCTTTTGCTAATTTCTCCTGCTTCTAGATGTTTGCATTCAGAAGCTCAAAAGGACTTAGATGTTAATTGCACATGTGCTTTGAGTCATGAATTTATCCTTCTAAATATATCTTATATACACTTTGACAAATTCCTTTTTCTTTATTCTATCAGTCATTGTACAAATGAGTACAAACATTTGTCTTGATCTTTAGGATATGATTGTGCATGGCTGGGTGAGTTGAAGTTCCTATTTTCCTGCAGTGGAGTATGATTTCATCTCTGGATTAGTGACACTGTGTTTAATGTACACGACTGTATGTGCTCTAACAGCAGCCAGCATCTAAAATCTGCTCTTACTGACATTGTTTTCAGTTGTGCAGGACTGTTCCTCAAATGTCATCACTTTTACCTGCAAGGAGTCCAGGCATATTATAAATGTGATAGTGGAAACAAACTTCTGTGTTATTCCCAAACCCATATTAAAAATCCTACTATCAAAACCAATAAAGAACATTTAGCTGAAAGACATTGGTGGATTTGATGGCCCTTTTCAGTCAGTGATAGTAAAGGTGAAACTTTATTTTAAGTTCAGAGTGTAAGTTCTTCCCAGTAACGTTAATCACCCACCCAGTTTTTAGGAAAACCTCTGATTTTTGCTAACATCCTCTGGTTCTTACTCTGTCTAAATTGTTCTTTGGCTTTGAACACCATTTATGTCAGTGAAGTGCTTGTGTATGTGTTTGTCTAAATCTCAGTCACAGGAGGATTTACATAGGAAATTAAGATTAAATACCAGCAAGTATAATTTGTAAAACAGTCGTCTAAACAGGAGAGGGAGCCATGTGAGAGCCATTTAACTGGCCAATCAAAAAGCATGATGTGTAATGAGTCACATGAATATTCATACTGAGGAGCTAATGATCAAAGTCACCTAAACAAAAATAGCAAAGAACTAAAAATTGAAGAAACATAAAAATAACTCATTTTGTAAAATTTACCTATGCCCTGGCTTTTCACAATTGCTTTTCTAAAATCTATTTGTTATTTGAAAGTAAAACTTTTCCCAGTGTTCACTGATCTGCTAATTATGGGTAAAATACTGTCATGGTTTTATAGAGAGTGTGTTTTTGTCTTCTGCTAGCACCAGAAATCCTTCTATTGCAAAACATCTCCTTCCAGATACAGTTGAGAACATTGCTTTTATGAGATATAGTGCATGAATTCAAACCAGTATAATACAACACATAACTCACTATATTCAGTTCTCTGTGCCTATGTGAATTGGGAAATGGTAAGAGGAGGTGATATATGTTTAGCATTTATTCTTCAGTATACTGGTGGAGACACACATTCATATTCAGTACTCTGGAACTATGGCAGTAAATTTTTTAAATTATTAAAGTAGAAAAAATCATGCCTTCTCTTTATGCAGCTCCTATTTTTTTATCAGGCATTTAAACACATTCTAAATAGGACATATGAAATAAAAACAAAGATGTATGTCACTAATGTGTGAAAGTTTTCACTAAGTTGCAGTAAAATTTACAATACCAATCAAAAAATGAGATAGTAAATATAATAGCAAATCTATTTTTCACTTACTTTATGATTTTAATTGAGATTCACTCATAGAAACATTTATAAATGCAGCCTACAGTTTAGATTTGTTTCAAGAGAACTATAAACATGCTATTTTCAAAAGCATACATAAAGCCTATAAATTAATAACAAATATTATATTTATATATCTATATGTTAAATCTGAAGGTGGAGAATATTATCTCATATGTCAAATTTAATCAACTATTTCACCTTTTCACAATATGTTTGCATATGATGTACACACTAGCTATTATTAATTTAAATAAGGAAGAAAGTAATTATTCTTTTAATATAAATTCTCTGTGGACACTGCATTTAAGCTATGCATTCCTACCTACTTGCATAGAGTTCTGCCAATTGTTTGTACAATAATGGAGTCTGCATTTCATTGTCTCCATCTACTCAATTATTCCTAATCTTTTCTGACATCTTGTCCATGAAGACCTGTCTGAAATCAGGCATCTGCTTCTGATTAGAATCAGTTGTGATTTACACATATCAACTTCTAATCTTGCTTTAGTCACTGGACCTTCGTGTGGTCACTAGTCTCTACTGGCTGAATGATTTCTAATTTGATTATCCTGCATTAGTCACCATCGAGCAGATGTAGACATGAAAAATTTCCCAGTAGGTTTATAAAGTCATTTATGACAGGAAGCAATTTTTCAATGCATTCATCACTTCTGTCTCCATCACGCCATTTCTTTCAACAAAGGGTTTTTGAAATATAATACCAAAAAAGGTGAAACCATACAGCTCCAATTTTAATGATTATGCTTCCAAGTTTCCTATATAGCCCAAGCTTGATGGGTTGTTCATTGAAAAGTTAGTCTTTTCTAAATAATTTGTGCTAACTTCTGTACACTTCTGGTTTTACTTATAATTATTTAAGTAAAATGTGAATATATTTAAGTTCAGCAGTTAATCTCAAAGTCATTAATTATCTATTCTGAGTGCTATGTGATTGGTTGCCAGCCATACTGTGCTAACCACATTGTATTAGCACTGCATTAGCTGCTAGACTCATTACATCTCCTTTTTATTATTGAGCTAAAAATAAACGATAGACTAATGAATAACAAATTTCATATTCTTTTAATTAGTAAATTCATGTCCTCACTGAGACAGACATCTTCCTGTAAGGGAACTCCTTTGTCAGAGCAGCTGAGATAGCTTGAATAAACAGGATATTCAGCACAGGAGACGTTCTTCAGGTATGAAACTGTGCAATCCTCAAAGTCAGGCACAGATTGCTTCAAGGTTTAGTAAATTTGTTATGAATTAGACCTATGGGGAGACAATGTAGTTTGAAACTGCAACAAAGAGGAGGGAGGAGGCATTTACGTAACCACTAAGTTAGCTAAATTATATGGGAGAGAATAAAGAGATTTAGGTGGATTGCTGTCTGTGGGACATGGAAAATAAATAAATGTTATGGTATGATAATCATGTGAATTATTCATTTTTCAAACAGTTATGAGAGGTAAACCCAAATAACATAAAATTTGACAAATACAAGATATCATGGGATGCAATAAAAGCTGAAAGATGTGGAAGAAAAGACGTTCCTTATGTTCATTATTCAGCAGGTTTTAGTCAGCACTAAGTCAGTTAAAGACTTCTGGAACATTATTGCCCATAAACTGCAAGAAATTTTCAAATTTTCACTTTATAATATGGGCTAAACACAAAGATTATAAGAATAAATTTTTTTTTCTTTGTGAGTCAGTTTAATTTTTTTTTTTTTCTTTTTTTTTTTTGAGGGAGCAGTAATGTCCAGGAGGAAAAATCACTCTGGGCAGAGGAGCCATCACATGGTCTGTTCAGGATTCAGAAAGGTCTACAATTTTGAAGATCTCTACAAGGGAATAAATGCATAATAATAATAATAATCCGTGTTTCATTATTGCTCATGATTTTAACATCTTGATTTTCAATTTCATATTTAAATCTATCCTGGCTCTTATATTCCTCAGGTCATGATCCAAAAAAGAACAGTAATTGCATGTGTCTGCTTTTAAAATGCAATAAACTCAATGTTTTAAAAATTAAATAAACATTTAGGCTTAAACCAAAGATAACTACATACAAGTGCTAGCAAGTGTATGTCTGTCCTAAAAACTGATAAAATAGTAAAACCGTTATTAAATGGATCTCTTAAAGAAATGTGAATTTGATATCATAACAAAAATGGTCACTTGTCCCCATTATCAAACTATTCACAGGCACAGCTTTGCAGTTAGGACAGTGAGTACTGAATAATCACTGTATATGCATTATATATGCAATATCATTTTGACATTTGCTCAAACTTCATTTTACCCATAAAATTATTTTAGTTTTTAATTTTACAGTGAAATACAACTACGTATGCAATCATATCTTTTTTTGTCTTGTTTTTGTCCTTTTTCTAAAGAAGACCACAAATAGAATTGCTGCTATCTCTGTTACTATATTGAGCTTGTTTTAACTGAAGCACCACATATGGAATAAAGTCCTTTCAGCATCCCATTCCTGTTTCTCTGCAATGAAGCATCTGGGTAATGATGGTCCCATTCATGGCAGAACTCCCTTTAATCTGTTTGACCACTTCAGTGAGAAAGAACATTTGATGACCCAGCAGGTCCTGCATAATTTGCTCATGACTAGGGCTTGAACTCAATGAAATGAATATTTTAGAAAAATATTAATCTTGACTTTTCATCCAAGAGGGACAAGATGTACCATAGAGCCAGGACATTTCAAATATCGGGGCTGAAACCCTGTCAGCCATTTAAGACTTTTTTTTCTCACATGAGGGAAGTTATTTCACCTGTTTTTCCTGGAATACTTTATTCCCCAGTGTGCATCTAAGGAATTACACCAAAGCAGGATGACCTGAAAGCAATCATTGTTTCTGAGTCAAGACAAAATCAGGTTTTATGAAATTGAGAATGCAGTATGATGAAAGAAAGATAGGAGAGGTAGGAGCAGTTTTATTAATACATACATTTTGGAAAATCTTTGCCTTCTGTTGAAGCAATGATGTACTAGGGAAGAAAATCTATCAAAAAATTACTAAGCACTTCAGTATTGCTTTTTGTGGGGATTTCTGTAGGAATTTGAGGGAGCTATACTGAAAACTAAGCATGAAGTTTCTGTCCACATTCTTTCTAATTAAAGAATGGAGAAAGTGAATCCCTTGTAACTGGGATTTTTTTCTAGTACTTTTTCTTCCCTATTTCCAGTTTTCCCTTTACTCCTCAGACTTACTTTTTGCTACTGTTTTATTGGATCAGTAGATGTCCTCAGAAATCTGTTATCTATGGCAAAGGAAATACTAATGTATTTTCCTGGATCTTGTAGTAAGCTTTTAGTTCTTCAAGTTTTTTATATCCAGGGACAGAGGACACCTTAAGCAGCATGAGATCCAGCATTCACTAGGAATGTTTGGCCTTGAATTCCACAATTTATTTTGATATAAAATAATCAAGCATTGTCGAAGGCAAAGCGATTGTGTGCATCTCATCCTTTCAGAGGTTCACTGGTAAAAATATGGGACTGTCTGCTCTTGCAGGGCTTTTCTTCTCATTCTCATAGTCAGTGTTAGCTCATATTTCTGTTTGTTTCTCTATGGGCCACTCTGTACAGCAGATATGTATTTTACTCCATGATCTACAGCTAAGGCATATTTCCTTAGTTGGGAGCCAGCTGAACCTGAGCTGAAAGCTGACATGTGGTTTATTTTAATGGGAAATTTCTTCTGTTTCATCATGGTATTTGTCATCTCAAAGTAACTGCAAGTTGTAGTCATATACATCTTCTCCCTTGAGTGGGATTTCCCATATGATGGGGAAAAAATAGCAGAGTGTCATGAAATTTGAGAACTGAAAGGGAACACCTTTCCTCAATCTCAAATTGTTTGAGACACAAAGTAATAGCATCTCAGCAAGAAGACAGGCAGGCTATTATCAAAGCATACCTTTTATTTTACTCTATCCTGGTAGAGGCAGAATATCTCTCACAGAATCTCCCTCACAAAAAAAGAGAAAGAGTTCATTAGCCTTTTAACATTTTCAAATATAGGTTATTTGAATGTGTTAAGAAACACCAAAGGAATCTTGCACTCTTTGGATTTCAATTTTTATCCAGGCTTATTGTGCAAGGACTATGATAGTCAAGGAATTTTTCTAGAGATAATTTTTTTTCTCCACAGTTTGAAATTAGAGTGGTTAAATAATTGAAGGTATTGCCTACTTTATGGGAGACAGACTTTGGAACCTGACTTCAGCCACATAAAAGAGACTTCTGTAGGCTCCATGTGTAAATTGGGAATAGTCAGTCTATAAGAATGACTTAATAACTTGGTGAGTTCTTTTGGATGATCTATGAAGTACAAAAGTACCTTCTACAAAAGCTGATGCCTCTCTTGCATTCTTTGACAGCAAAACCATGATATAAGCATAAGTCTCTTAGTGAAGAAAATTAACATCAGTTCTCTTATGAATTGGAGTTGAAATTAGAAGAGTCCTCTTGAAAACACTATCTTATGATGAAGTGGAAATCTCTTTTTCACTGAAAAATCCATACATGGAGAAAATCATAAATCATATGTTTTTCTGAGGTCTTGTACAAGAGGAGGTCAGTGGTGTGTCTGGACAGGAAAATTGGGAAAAAAGGAAAATTGGGGCTGATCACATATGAAACTGATTAGATTGTTGGCTCTTCTCTAAAAAAAACAAAAAAAAAGGAAAAAAAAGAAAAAAAAACCTATTGTGCTTTCAGAATTAAGTTCCTTATAAACTATGACTTTTTCCACTCATCTAATGGCATTGCTCTGAAGTACAATGACAAGGAAAAAGTTTAATAAATAAATAGTTTTCAGGGTTTTATTCATAATATTGAAACAGAGAATGTAGGAAACAATGAGTTAAATATAACATTAAGGACTGCAATTTTCATGTATGAAAATATGTTCATCATTAAAAAGTGCTACATCTTGATATGGTTGACCAGTTGAAGTTTCAACAATTAAAAAAAAAACAAAAAAAAACTTGGTTTGGCTTTTTTTATAACTAAGTGTCCATCATTTCTTCTCTGTTTCAAGATACCTTCTCATCTTTCCTCTTACCCCTTTCTTTTTTTTTCCCCCTTTTTTGTCCTTTTTCTCTTCTTTCTTTCTTTTTTTTCTTTTTCTTTCCTTTTTTTTTTTTTAATATAGCCAAGGGAATTTGAAACTACTCTGCCATCCACATATGTCCACTTTTTATGATGGGAACTAAGACGCCTAACTTAAAAACTTATCTGATCAAGGGAAAGGGACATGTCTTTCCAGAGGGAGAAATGTGGTCCTGGTTGGACTGATTTGACATAAAATGAACGTTGGTTTCTCTTCATGGGTGTAGTCCAAGCATCAAAGAAGAACGAGGCATGCATGTGCAAAACGTGGGCCCAAATAAGCTGTCAGATGGAAATAGTCACTAAAGACAAAACTCAGGGGCAATATACCTCAGGAATTTTGCTCAGGGTGAGGGGAACTCACTAGGAACTGTGAGAAGAGTTAAGAATATAAAACCATCTGGTTTTAGTCAGATTTAAAACTCATGTGTGCCAGCATCATGTTGTTGATACTGGTCAGCAAATGCTTTGGTAACTGCACAGCTGTGCAGCTTCCAGCCATCTCTTCTAGGGGCTTTCTCAAACTGAAGATTACTCCACATCATCTGGTTTATTAGTTTTTGATGGATCTTCCAGTGTTTATTTTTTTAATGTGTTTCTGAATCCATTTACACTTTTGGCATGGGAAATTATCTGTGGCAGTGAGTTCCACAATATAATGAGGTGTTGTGTGAAAAAGTACTCCAGTTGCTTCCTTCAATCCTACTGCCTGATAATTCTGCCTAGTTCTTCCTCATCCCTGTGTTGTAAAAGACAGAAATTATTACACTCCAGTGACCTTCTCAGCCTATTCATGATTTTACAGCCTGTCAAATCACCCTTGGTCTCTTCCTTTCCTGAGAATGGTTCTAGATTATTTAAAACTTCTCAGGTGGAAAACATTCCTCTCCACTCATCATCCTTGTCATAGCTCTCTATATCTTTTCAAGATTTACTATATTTATTCGAAGAGGAGAGTGGTGAGGAGCACTTTCAGCAGCATAGCAGGTGTGTTTGAGTTTTACAATTTTCCTATTTTGTCTTAAACAGCATTTTATTATTCTCTGATTGTTGATGATCACTGAACTGGTGATTCTAGAGAAATAACAAAGATCCAGAAATCCCTTTCCTCATTGAGAGCAGTGTATTTAAAGTCCATAATGACACAGGAGTAACTGGATTTTGACTATTTTGTATTTATCAACACTTAATTTTCACTTCACCTTTTTACCATCCAATATAATCTAGCATATTTGACTTTCCAAAGTCAGTTTCTGGCATTACTGTCTTGAAAAAAATGAATATCAACAGTTTTTGTTTTTCTTTTCATTTATATTCAGCCATATGCACTGAAGTGTAGATCTTAATGGATTAAAAATGGTAACATTTCTGATTGTTCTCATTATTTGTTCCCCACCTTTTAACTGACCATTAGTCTGTGAGAAAACCTTCCTTGTTAGAGTAAGAATTTTGATTAGGAACTTTAAAAGTTGTTTGAAAATTCTTTTTTTTTCTCCCAGTCCACAGTGAAGCACACTTTTCCCCAGCTAAACTCATACTAAATATTCTCCATTAAATCATATTTATTCATGTTGTTCATCATACAATTCAGATACTTGGTCCAAGAAAAAAAAAAAAAAATTCTTATGCGTATTTTCCTGGATATCTCCTGTCAGATGCTTTGAAAACCCACCATTTCATTCAGCATCTTCAGTCTTCCAGGAACCAAGATGACTCAAGAAATTCTGACCATCTCAAATATAATCTGATTTTGAGCTTTCAAGGGAAAACTCTTTTGATTTCTTAGTATTATCACTGAAAAAAAAATCAGAACTCTAAAACATTTCTAAGCAAAATTCAGTTTGAGTTATTTCCTTCGATTTTTCTGCCATATGGAAAGTGTCAGATTTTACCTGCTCTACTCTATAGTGAACACCAATGCCAATAGTTCTGTTATTATTTCTTCTAAGACTGCATCTTGTTGGAGAAATTATCTTTTTTTCATCTTTTATATCAACTATCAACCCTGAAGACAAACTGGCATGGTTCCTGTTTTTGGTATGTTGAAAAAAGGTTTAGTCCCAGGTTTTATCCCTCCTGCAATTATTCAAGAAAGTGATTTTTGGCCTGTATTATTCCACGCTTGATGGACTTTATGTTTAATTCCACCCATGTTGCTTGAAAGCATTTCCTTTTTCTTGAAGAAAGCCCTTTTGGTTCTAATACCCTGAATAAGAATAAGAATAATCTTATTCTTCCATGATGATTTTCTGTAGATCTGTTAGGGTCTCTGGGTAGGCAGTACAAGTTTACTCTAAGGCTTTGTTACAGTGTTTTAAAACAATTTTTTTGCCACCTGTGAGCAGTTTGCAGAATCTGCAGACAGTTGTTAATAATGTATTTGAGGGGAAAATAGATTTTGTGTTACAGATGCCCATGTGTTTGACAGTGTTTGAGATTAGGATTCACATCTTGAAAAAATTTTTATGATATGCTTTTCAAAAGTAATTAAGGGAAACTCATGGTTGGATTCTATGATCTTCAGGTTCTTTTCAAATCTAAATGATTCTCTGATTCTATCAATAGTCATTAGCAAAATAATATTTGATGTATTGTTTCATATAATACGAAAATTTACTTTGGTGTTTTTTCACTACTACAAGGGTTAACATTCTATTTTTCAGGGAAATCTTCAATAATTTATTCGATGTGAAGGAAGGAATACAATTTTCTATTCTGAAGATCAGCAAAAGTTTACAGATTTTAATTTCTTCTCCAGGATTGTTTGTGCTCACTATACAAGGAGGAACCATGTAAAACACAGAAATGATACTGGAAATAGAGTCTTCTTCAGTGAACAGAGAAGAATAAATGGGTAGAAGGAAGTTTCTTTGCTCAAACACTAGCCAGAGGCCATTCAAAAGTTCCATAAGGAGGAGCAGGCAAAAGGTTGGTAGATAAGGCTGTGTTCTTGAAAGAGGAAATATGTAGCAGAGGTCCCTTTTAAAAAGCTTTGAAAGCAAGTTTCCTGCCTCTGAATATATGCTCTGGCACAAGGACAGACATGAAGAAAAGAACATAACTCTTTCTTCTCTGACAGATGTCCTTCTGAATGAATGCCCATGGCATTTGTGAAGTCAGGCATTTTGAGAAATCAGCACTTCTAAGCAGAATTACGTATTTTCTGAGCCCAAGAAATGGCACTTTCAGGATACAAGCTTTTGCAACTTTTATGAGAAATGCTTGACATAATGTCTTTTATATCAGTTGGCACTTAAAGGTGTGAATCAAGAACATGTAATGAATGCCTGACTTTTGGGATGAGGGACAGTTCTTTTTGTTAGGATATTTCCAGTGTAATGAGGAACATAACCTGATTTTGAGCACCTCATCTTACTTTTCGTTAATTAAAATAAATAATACTTTTACCATGAAGTGACTGTGACAAACCACTTTTGTTCTACTGTGGCTTCAGACTAACTGTTCTTAGTATATTACTCATTTTTCCTAAACATCTTCTTCAGGAGAAACCTAAAAAGGTCAAATCCTGGTCTATGAAAAGCTGCTTTTTGACTCAGTGGTATTGTTGAAATAGAAAAGTGAACAGTATTTAGACACATGGTAGACAGGAAATATATTTCTTCTTTGTCAAGAAATGACATAAGTTTTTCTCATAATAATCCTTTGCATTTTATTAGGGGAAAAACATTAACCATAAGAAACACAGTTGAGGGGGTGTTGCTTTTTAATTAAAACAGGATGGTTTCACCTACTTAACTGTCATGATCCAAAAACTCAAGCATGTCACAATTACTATTTTGTATGGCACATCATCATTTCAGTACAAATTGGATTCAAAAGTCTGAAACAGAAAAATCTTGAAACTAGGATGAATAATGGAATGGAAATATATTAATTTTAACGATGCCTTGTTCCCTACATGAGCCTATGTGGGCCTATGCCTTCAGGAGGAACAATGACATAACTTTTTCAGTAAAGTTTATGATTTACTCTTCTTCTTAAGATATTTTCCACTCTATTTAGCAACTAGGAACCTAGATCTTCCTGTAAAAAAAAAAAGTGTTAAAAAGAGAACTAACACAAAAAATGTATCTAATAAAATGTTTAGAGTTTCTGAAACCACTATTCAATGAATAATTTTTTTTCCTTTGATGTACTTGGATTTCAGGTGGGACTTAGGGGCTGGTTCAAGTAAGCACTGCAGTGCCTAAAACTTGTGGGCCATAAGTGAGGGGGGCAGGCAGATCTCTGCTCCGTGTCCTGTTCTCAGACAGGCTCTGAAAACTGCCTCTGTTGATAGGAGATGTCAAAGCAGCAGTTGTCTTTGAGATTCTTTCACCAGAATGTTTTAGTACACACCTCAAGACTGCAGTCAAGAAAGTCTATGAAACTACAGTTTAGTTCTTGAAACTCTTTTTAAGGTTTAGGTGCAAAGTGGTTTTTTGTTGGTTTGTTGTTTTTTATTGTCTTAAATATAGTCGTCAGTGGAGCAATTTTCTCCATTTCACATAGCACTGTCTGACCCAGAGGACTTCTGAGGTCTTTCTTGAGTAGAAAGGCGAAAAATCAGAGTGAGAAAAGAACACATTTTGCACAAATTGCCAGAAGCTCTGCAATCCACTCCTTCTACATCTGGAGAAATCTCTGGAAAGGTTTCTCAATGCCCCTTTAGCAAAAATCAAGAGCTGATGTGCAGAACTCAGTTTTGTTCATTGCCTATTGTAATTTCCAGTGCAGTGGAGACCCTGCTCAGTCCATAACTTTTCCAGGGGAGTGCCAGTCCCACAGGTCCAGTGGCATTGCATTGTCTGTGGTGCTATGAGGTGCTGGCAGAAAATCCCCTTGAACAGCTCTTCATGCTGATTGCTGAATTCCTTCTCAGTAACGCCACATGACATACCTGGAATGAGAACTTGCTCCAGATTTGAAAGATACAGATATTACTTTACTGGTTTTTGTTTGGTTGGTTGGTTGGTTGTTTTTTAATGACCAGATCCCTGAGTTTTTATTTCACTGATTGTAAAAGAAAGACAAATTTTAATCCCTTTGGTTTGTGCTTCCTTGTGGTCAAAGTAATTTTAGAAAACCTGCAATGGGACAACTCTAAGAACGTCAGTACAGGCTATGAACCAGTAAAAAGCATTTTCTGCTGTTTTAATGCATGGAAGTTGTTTATAAATAAATCTGGATTCACACTTTGAGAGGTACTCACTGATCTTTTTCCATTTGAGCTCCTGTCACGTGTTTCGTGTCATATTCTGGCAAGACTTCCAACTTCACATTGTTGTACACTGCTATTTGCATCATAGAAGGAAATTGCTGAGGAAATAGTTAAAAGGGTAAATGTCTTTCTTATGCCAAGTAGTTAATACATTAAGCTGTTGATTTATGCTGTGAATGCTGTGTGTTTATGTTTCAATATGTTTTATGTTACTCTGCTCTTATTTTTTTCTTTTACTTTTTAATCTTCTGTTCTTTGAGCCTGTTATATAATCATAGATTTAATTCACCAGTTGCTGTGCCTGGCCTTAAATATTTACCACATAAAAAAATACTGTTTTGTATCAGTACTCTGTGAAGAGTCATAGTACTGATACAAAACAATTTTCTCTGAAATCCCCCGTACGTAGAACATGATTAATTTCACAGCTGTGCCTCAGACTGGCCTTGCTTAGTATACACAATCTATAAACAATGCATGTACATATTTATACATAATGAAACAAAGGAAAGAGCACAGAGTTTACTTGGCCAAGAACAAGTATTGCATCAGTCTAATATCTGAAATGTCCCCAGAGGCAGGATGAATCTCACAGCTTTGTAACATGATAATTTGATGCTCTAATAGTTTTTTTGCATTGATGTTATAATAAATACTAGACAGATGTTTAATTCATATGTAGTACTGAAATCATGTGTCTTTGTAATATAAGTACCACCAGGATACAATAGAACACCATTTTTTAATTAGGTAGCCTTGAGTTCAAACTGTGTTCTATTTCACAAAATAATGTCTAGAATAAGAACAAAAGTTATTTCGTCAGTTAATTCTCTTTATTTTCCAGAGAGAATGGGAGTATATGTTGTGACATATATGTTTATAAAATATTAGAAATTAAGAAGAAGGGCTATGGGAAATTATATTTCATAAGAAGTTTTCATCAATATTTCTGAGTAAAATTAAATATTAGCTGTCTAAAATGATGGAAAATGTCTATGAACAGCAGTATGTAAACTGTGAAATGTTGACCTTTTCCCACTCTAAACTTTATTTAAATTGATGCCATTACCTAATGAGAGAATAATTATCATTAGTTGATGAGTGAATTAAGTTCAGACTTGAAGAATTAGTTTAATGCTGGGTTGAGGTCCTAGCTAAAATTTGCAGACACGATTTCTATTCTATAAACTGAAACTCTGTTGCTTTTTAACAGATGATTGCCACAAACTTAATATTTTGATTTTCAAACTTCAAATGCTGCAGATGTCACATGTTTCCCTGCTGTGTTTCACAGGCCTATCTCAGTGCCCCTGCAGGGAAACCTGCCCTTGTTTGAATTCTGCTGGGTTTTGGAAAGACCAACAACAACATCCATTTCATCTGCTGATTCTTAGTGTATATTTTAAAGTATTGAGGGAAACCTATCTTGTATAATGCCATCAGTTGTAAAGGGAATTAAGAAATTGGCAGAAACAGAAGTGGGTAGTCCATATTAACCCAACAAGCAAACGACAGAGCCAGGAAGAGAACCTAAGTGTCCAGAATCCCCAGAAAGTCCTGTTGGCTGCACCAGTGCAATGCCCTTGACTGCAGTCTTGCAGTCTCTTTGCTTTCATTGCAGTCACCTTGCAATAACTACATTTACTTCATGTGTCTTCAATTTCTGTGCTACATAACGTAATTCAGAAATTACAGAATTCATGTTCAGCATGAAATTTCATATTTTTGTTTGCAAAAAACATGTAATGTCTTCCTTTTTTTTCCCTATTCCGAGTTAATTTATGTACTATCTTGGTACATTACTATCTGGTTAACACAGAAATTTGTGGATTTAATTAAACCCATGGCTATTACCTGCTTGCATTATCACAGGAAAAAGAAAGAAAAATATTAAACTAAAAATTACTGTTTGTCCCTTTGGTATACTTGGGTTATCAGTTCAGAAGATCTTGAGTTGTTCATGATAAGCCTGAACTTTTGTTCAGAGGGGAAAAAAAAGTGATTCACTGACTGAGTCAGAGCTCCCTTTTCTTTCTCCTTTTTCCTCTCTCTCTCCCCATCACTCTCTTTCTCTCATGCACCCCTGGCCCTCCTAAATTATTTCTTTTCTTTTGAAAGTTTAAAATAAATGATAGCAGCAAGCGACTTGGCCGCTATGCCTTGGTCCTCTTTTCCTGGTAACCGAATTAATCCTGTTTTCAGCTGTCCCGAGGAAGTCTGAGACGAGCATGTGTTGGTGAGTGCTGTCTGGAGCAGTCACTCTGCACCTGTGAGTTATAGTCTGGAAAAGCACAGCCAGCCTGAGGCTAAGCTGCTTCTCCCTGGCAAAGAAAGCGCAGCACCAGCCCTGGCAGTCTCCAGCCATGGAATAACTGGCTGCAGTCATTAATATGATATTAGTACAAGTGGGTTTTTTGATGACAATGCTGTACGTAAAAAGGAGCAGTAATCTGCTGACCTCCTTTGAGAGCATGCCTGACAGCTTTTCAACAAGGCCTGGAGGGGAAATTCCCACCTGCAGGCAAGCATTTAAAGCTTTATTCACACTATATTACACCTTGCTCTTTGAATGGCTTTGGTGGTTTTATGGTTATCTAATATGAACAAAAGAGAGAGAATTTGATCCTAAGCAAATGTGTACATGTGCAGGAGAGAAAGAAAGACAGAGGCTGAAATATTTTTTTCTGAAACTTGAGCCTTGAATGATTACGCTTTGAGCATTCCTATCTACAGTGGAAATCCTTTCCCCACAGTCAATCCAAAGCCTATTCAAGTCAATGGCTCTTGGATCTCTGTCATCTGCAGCTATGGCAGACAAACAAAACAAACTGCTATCAACTGTAATATGACCTAAGTGTTTGCAGCTCCTTAGCAAAAAAAAAAAAAAAAAAAAAAAAAAAGTCTGGCTTTGGTTACTTTCAAGAAGCTTACTGAAGTGTTTGTATCAAGTGTGTTCTGTTTCTAAGCAATTTCATATAAAGGAAGCAGAAGAAAATATAAGTTCTCATTGAGTTGTTCCTGCACCTCATGCAGGAAAAGGTTTGAATACAGTTTTGAAACTCTTGTTTTCCTGTTCTCCAGATAATAATAGGATCATTTAGCTGCACTTTGAAGGCAGAGAATTTCTATCTGTCCAAAAAAAAAAAAAACCAAAAAAACATAAGTTATGTTTAAAAACATCCAAAAGAAATAGTACATGTTGATTTGGCCCAAGTTGTTTTGTTTCCTTGAAACTCCGCTAAGGACCTGGCCCAATGTGTTTCATTTTGTCCAAGTGCTTCAGATCCGTGGCAACAAGGCCCAGAACATATCACTGATCTTGTTTATGAAAGTGTAGATATTCTGAGAATGAATAAAAAAATCTTGTCTTGGAGACATCACCACACCAGCTTCAGTTTGTTCCCTTTCTGCTGCAAATTCCTGGTGTATGGCTTCACTTTTACTGACAGAGGTTAGGTAGTCATTTGCTTTTGGAATTCAACTTCTTTTAGCTGAACCAGAGGAAAAAATAGAGGACATGAACATCAGAACTTCCCTTGTCATAAAGTGCTGAATGAGTTTGCTAGAAAATACAAACTTCATTAATTATTAATTAAACACTTTATTAATTTTCTGATTGCGATAGCAGACAGAACTGCTCTGCATAAATCAAATTGGAAATATACTTTCTCGTGCGCTGTCGTGTCAAAATTGAAACCTTTTGGTGAAAATTGCAATCAGGACTGCTGTCTTATGTACCAAGAGAAACTATAGAAAAAGTGGAACATTAAAAAGGGATTAAAACTAAGGGCATTTAGAAGAGTCACTAAGAACAGGACCAAAATCTGTGGTAAGTCTAGCTCTGGTGGCTGGACGTAGTTTTCCCCTTACCACCATGCTGGATAATGTGAAAAGGGGTGACAAAGTGTGTATGCATATTTGAGGCTAGAAGGGGCAGAATTGCACCCCTTCTACTGAGGTTTAAGAATATTTCCTTCTATTACCCTAGTTCCACAGCATAACTTCTCTCAGAAAAAAAAAAAAAAAAAAACAAACTAAAAAAACCCCAAACAAACGAACAAAAATACCCCAAAAAAAACCCAAAAAAAAACCCAAAAAAAAAAAAAAACAAAACAAAAAAACAAGCAGAAATTTGAGGTGTTTTTATGTTAAGATGACGAAGCTGTTTGGTCTGCTTTGGGAGTCTGTGCCTAAATAAGATGTTCAGCAAAGAGACTCAAGTAATGCTATAGGGAAGAACTTCTAACAGCAAAGACCAGTTCACTTGTTATGTTGCAAAGATATCATTAATTTTCTCTGCCTTTAGAAAGGTGCCCACTTGCTCCAGTCTCTGTTTATCTTGTCTTCTAAGGTCACAGCTGAACTTGTATTTATCACTAACTCAGTGAATCTTGCTAAGATCAAACCTGTTGCCACAGAAGTAAGCCAAACCTATGATCCCATTGTTGCTGGCAGTAAAAAAATCTTAGCAAGTTGTTGGAAACCTGCAAGAATTTATCACTGACTTGAGTGATTTCCCAATTTTAGTTTTGCTCAATCACTTAAGCACATTTCTGATCAGCATTTCACTGGAAAGAGATAGATTTGAAATCAGTGTTCATTCCATAGATGTAGCTTCCAAAATAGTTTCTTTCACAAAAGACATTCCACAAGCATGATCAAATAAAACATGTTTCTATTCCACCACAATGCAGTTCAATATAGGAAACTATTTATATATATTTAAACAGAACTGACAGCAGTAGACAAAAATCCCTTTAGTGAGCCATTGCTCTATAAACCCTTGACTTTATGAATTTTCACTTTCTTAAAACATGAGGTTCTGAGATAGGTTAAATGACATTTTATAATTAAAAACTGATCCAGAATAACCTGTGATACACTATGTCATTTACACTTAATTCAAAATAATGGCATGTAACTCTTTCACCAAAAGAAAAGGAAAAACTTACCTTCCATTTGTGCACCAAAATTCTTCCATTCATTAATAGAGTGATCTTATGCCTTATTCTGTTTAATTAAATTCCACAGAAGTTGCATTTGTAAATATGAACTGTCAAAATATCAGGCAAGCATGGGAAAACCTTGAGAATACTATTTTAAAAGAAAATCATGTTTCATGTCTTGAAAAAAGAATACAAATTACATGAGCATGTTTATCTATGCTTTTATTCGGGTGCTAGTGTCATTACAGATGACAACACATTCACTTCTGAAACTGGATTAAAAAGATATGAACTAATGACTTGAAGGATTTATTCCTTCATGGGCAATGAGAACAATTCACAATAAATATTTTCTAGTTTGCTGAAAACCCCAGCTATAACTGATTCTAAATTTATTGAAGGAGCATGTGACTGGTGATGCTTTGTCTCCCAAACCCTTTTCTCTGTAACTGGTGAAATATGAATGACAAGGGTTTTCTGAGAGAAGAAAAAACCCTGCCTGCTTTTTGTCACCCTGCCTGCCTTTTGTCAGAGACATCTATCACATCCTTTCAAGGGACTCTCTTAGGACAGGGCCCTGAGAATGCATCTTGTCATGCTTCAAGTCTGTCACAGGAAAATATTGTACTAAAATTTAGGGGCAAGTACAGCAGGGTTTCCTGGCCAGGAGTGTGCTACTGAAGACGAGGAAGGAACAGAAGTGAAAATCTGGTTATCAGATTTGGATCAGGCCTATTCTGCAATATCTATAGCTCTAATGAAGTATTAACACACAATTAAAATGTTAAAATATCCCACTCACTTTCTGCTACCACATCTCCAAACTAAGCCAGGGGAATATTTTCCCTGCACAGGAAAAACTTCAGACTCCATGAGCAGCCAGATTTTGACTTGTCTTGGAGAATGGTCAGAAAATTTTGTCAATTAATGCTCATTGTAATGAAACACATCCTCCTCCACTGGCGTCAGAATTGGGAAAAAAACACTTAGAAACAGCGATAAATTAATTCTTTTTCTGGATTACTTATTTATGTTAAAGTAGCTTCAGATTGTTTATGTTATTGTATTAAGTTTATTTTTAGAATAATCCATGTGTCAGTGGAAAACCATGTCAATAACTGCCATTCTATTATCATGGATACAGTTCAGGACAGAATTTGATAAATGAAAACCAGTTAAAACTAAATTGAATGGAAAAGAAGCCTTTTGTTCATTCTTTTTAAGGTTTAGATAAGGGCAAATTTGGATTGGCATAAAAGGAAAACCTTTTCTTTGGAAAATTAAAAATACAGTGAGACTGGCTAACATTAACCAAAATTCACCAGTGAATAAGTTTGTAATTGAAGTTTTCATGTTAAAAACAGGCAGGAAAATGCTAGACTTAGGTCTTGGCCAGTTGTAAAATCTGTCCAGGTCAACTTTGAAAGGATTTCCAATGCAAAAGGTTAAAATAAGTACCAGAATGTTGAAAAATACTTTCCTCTTGGACTGAACTTCTGAAACATTTTTAAAAACATAGCTTCAGAGGAATTTGAAACAAGAGACAGATACAAATGTTTCTGCATGGTTCATATTTTACTGTACTACCTATGAACAATTTGAAAAACAAGCCAAACTAAACCAGGTTTTAGTTTTGGTTTACAGCCAAAAGAGATATTAATGAGAATTATCCAGTTTTTACTCCATCTAAAGGCTTTCCAGTATGGCTGATGATATTGAAAATGGTGACATATAAATGATGAAGGGAGGAATTTAACTCTTCAGTTTCAGAAATTTTACTCTTCATTATGTCTGAAAGAGAAATGTTGTATCCAATTAGTTGTCCACTGTTTTGGAAGTACATTGGAAACAGAGAGCAAGTGGAAATTTGCAGTAAGAGAAGCCACAAACACAATATCCTCATAATGACACAGAATCACAGAATGGTTGAGTTTGGAAGAGACCTCTGAAGGTCTGTTTGTCCAACCTCCCTGCTCAAGCAGGACCTCCTAACAATGGATGCCCAAGCCCAGAAGGCTTTTGAATATTTCCAAGGAAAACTCCACAACTGCCCTGGGCAAGCTCTGCCCGTGCTCAGACATCCACCCAGTACAAAAGGGATTGCTGAAATTCAGGCAACACATCCTACACTTCTCTTTGTGCCCACTGTCCCCATTCATGTCACTTAGAATAAATTCATTCTTCTAGGGAATTTATTCTTCCTTCCTCAATGTCTTGAATGCTGAATTGTAATTTTTTGATAATGACGACTAAGAAGTGCTGAGTATGTAGAATAGAGATTATTTAAAGTTTAAAGCCACCTCATGCCACCTGATACAATTCTCAGTTATCTAGTTACAAAAGTAAGTAAATAAAACCTGGGGAAGACTGTTCCTTTGTGTTCTATGAATGGAACTGAAAATAAATCAGCTGGAAGGAATCTAACAAGATTAAAAGAAAAGGCAAGAGAAAGGCAAATAATATTATCACCTGTTCATTTTCTCTTCCACAGTGTTTTACTTGGATGCTAGTAAGTCCAATATTTTCCATTCCTACATATCAGATTTTTGTTTCTACAGAAAAATTTTTAGATTCATAAGAGTAAAGTTCATTTAGCATTTAAGAGACAAATGAGGTCAGCATCAGTACTGCAAACGTTTTTCATTATAGAAATTTAGTCACAGGCTGGTTCAGAAGTTGAAAATACCATAAGGAGAGCACAAGACACTAATCTCCTTCGTGACAGTGACAATTCCCAGAGCTTTTTAATACCAGTAAATGCTCTCACATATTTGAAAAAGACCAGCATTTCATATGGATAGAATCCAAAATATCATGGTTCTTGAAATTTTAAAAGCATATTTTTGGGATTGTTCTCTTAACTCTGTTGGGAATCTTATATTTTGTATCCAAAATAGATTTCAGGTTGATTTTGGCAGGTGTTTATTGTTGCTGAAAACCAGCAGAATTAGAACAATATGAGGAGGAGCTCTGGCTGTGGAACCACCCTAGAAAGTTGCTGAAATATCATCTCCTCTGATCGAATTTTAAATTTATCTCCTTTCTTCATCATGATTTTTTGAAACCCAGATGTCTTCCACTGTTTCTGAAGCAGTGTTATGAGCTGCTGTTCATCCTATATGTTTTCAATCCAGCTATTCACGCTTCTTACGTCACTTCTCACATGTTCCCTTTGGTCTGGAAATCTTCTGCCAGCTCAGATCTTACTTTACTCCAGTGTTTTTGTATCTTCAAAATAAATCAGATTTTTATCCCAGATTCTGTAGCATTTTAGTTTTTAGTTCTGCGATCCTGAAACCTTGGCTCATTATTATCTTGATTTTGGATCAAGGATAAAAATTATTATTTTTCAGGACATTCTCAGTTTTAAATGTGCATTTCTTCAGTTCTGAGGATTATTTACAGCTTTAATAAAATAGATTTCAGTTAAGGACTTCATTTAAAGAAATTTAGGACTGAAGGGAGAATTCACGCTACTGTTTTCATCTGCTCACCTGTTTTTGTACTTGACAGCTGCCAAGGCTCACAGAGATTTCACCAAAATGAACATTGGCAATAATGTGAATATATTTGGGGTTTATGCTCACAAATATTTCAAAAAACACATTAATGAATGATAGCCCCTGGCTATTTCCACCACAAAACACTCCCTAACTAGAACCTTTGAAGAAGAATAGTTAAGTTTTCCAGCTTGGAGCCTGGAAGTGAAATAAAGCAGCAACATTGACTACAGACTATCTGCAAATTTCTCCACTGTGAAAGAGCCTTTGTTGTCAAGCTGGGTTGTGCAACACAAGACCTGCTATACTCATCATCAATCCTTGAAATTTCTCTTTCCATATAAACATTATTGATAAATTTTACTTTTAGTCTCAGCAGTTTTGTTGGATTTTAACTGGACTACAGCTAAAAACCTATCATTTGATTTCTGTGTTTAAATCTTTTCTTTACAAGCCACATTCTGAGATGTATTTTTTCCATGCGGTATTTTAAACCAATATTAGTATTTTATTTTTAAAATAAGTAATGAATAAATAATGTTAGGTTGTCTTTTATAGCAGTTAAAATTGTTGCCATGATAGTAGCAATCAATGGCAGGCTTCAATGGTGGATAGTAGCAATCAATGATGGGGTCATTTTTCTTTCTTAAAAAATGAGCAAAGCATGAAACAAACAAGCAAACAAAGACACCCCAAAATATTCAGCCATGCTTCTTTAGCCTGTTCAAGAGTGTTGAGAAGCCCAAAGTCAACCCCATACCTCTAAAACTGAGAGAGGATTGAAATATGTCTTCTACAAACCAACGGTACTTCTGACTAATGTGAATGCAAACCAAGCTTTTCTATGCAAGCAGACAAGTTAGCATTGAACTTCAAAGTGCATTTGGTAGAAAAAAGGTGTGACAAAATTAGAAGTGTCTGTACAAGGACAATAAAATTTACAAAATATAACCTTTTAATAAACCTTGTGTTGCCTATGCTATGGACAGTAACGTTGCAGTGACACAATCAATGGTGGATATGGCAAGCCAAGAGCAGATCCTATAGCATGTATGGCAACAAAGCAAGGAAAGCTGATATCACTATGCCTACTCTCTTTCACCATGACTGTTCAGCCAGTGCCTTGAGAAAAATTAGGTCTAGTCACATCAATTTGCAGTAGCTTGAATCTGTTTAGGTGGAGTGCAGAGGAACTGGGGATCTGGAAACCGCCCCTGCCAAGAGGAGAGTCAGAGCACATGCCTTTTGCATAACCCCTCAGCTCACAGCTGCTTTTCAAAACACAGCCTGGCTCCCTCTGCTGCAGGCTGTGCTGGGAGCCAGGGGTACTGGATATGTTTGAACAAGTGCCCTGGACGCTCTTTTTAGGTATCAAGCCAACCTTCTGTAGCAGCCAATGTGGATTTGGCTTGGAGAATATTTCTAGGGTGCAAAAAACAAGTATGCTATGCAAACCCTTCCTATAGGCACTCTCTGGTTTACATGCACAATTCACATTATCTTTGGCATTTGGTAAATGTGGTATTTTTCATGCACACTTTCAGCTAGCTCTTTCACTGCTGGGTATCTAGCTAGGCAGGCAGAGGGTTTATTTATTAATGAGAAATTAATGAACACCTGATATTAAATAGCAATTGAGCCATTGGATCAGAATAAGTGTGCCAGGTGTCCCAAGGCAAAAAAAGTCTCAACTATAGAGTACAGACTAGGACAAGCAAAAAGGCAACTAACACATGGTAAATGACAGGAAAAAAAACTATAACAAAGAAGTTTACCATGATAGTCAGTAGGAAAATTTCTACAATTTTCTACAATTAATATCTAAAGGATAATTGGAAAAAACTGGATATAGGATGAGTCTTCAGAAGACATGCACTTTTATCTAACCAGAAAAGGGTGTACAAAGAACCATTTCCTAGTGTACAACTGAAAAGTCCATTCTAGCTCCTCATTCCTTTATTGTTCCTGAATTTGTGTTCTGAGAGACATTAAGGTGAAATAATTCCAGTGAAAGGCTGCACCTCAGGAATTAATACAAATCAGTACAACACCAGCTTTTGACCTCAGCCTCTTAAGTGGTTCTTGATATATTTTAAAAAACATATGGCCTTTGTCAGACAAAAATACGTAACTCTGCACAGGTGATTATTAATTTTTCTGCTTGAAGTTAATTAAATTCAATGTTTTTTCTAAAAAAAGTTAACTTTGTTGAAATCAACTAATGTTATCTTTTGTCTAAGAACTATAGTTAGCCAGTGCTGACAACTTTAATGTAATGCATACTCATATTTAAATAAAAACTGACAATTTGAAAAATTGGGAAAACTTTATTCTGTCCAAGTTATTTTTCTTATTTTTATTTTATGGCTTAAATACATCAGTGTTAATTCCTAAAATATGTACTATTTCAGTAGCTGTCTATACAGCTCTTACAAGAGATCCATATCCTGAAGAAACTCTTGAAATAAATTATAAAGCCTGCTGAATAAAATATCCTACATAATTAACAGAGATGCACCTTTTTATGATTTCTCATTGAAAATTCCTGGAAAAAATTGTTAAACTGATGTGAAATGAACCTTCTCTAGAAGGGACTTCTGGACACAATGTAGGCTATGAATGGCCTAGGAATGACCTTTTCCCACCATTTTCCCTGAGGAAATCCAAAGATAAACAGAAGCCCATCTAAATCCTTGAGGAAGGGAGGTATCCCTGCAAATGTGATGGAGCTGTTTCGATCTGACAGACTGAACTTGAGATCCACTGATTGAAGGCTCATTTGAGCAGATGGATTATCAAAGAGGAATGTCACTTAAACATAAGTATTAGGGCATTCATTTAGCTTGGAACACAGTAACACTCACATGTTTCAAGAGATAAAGAGTGCATTGAGAATGCATTTTTAACTAATTATATATGTAATTAGATGAATTTAAATGTCTATGATTTTAACTTTTCTGAAAAATAAGCATTTTTTTTTGTTCACATTTTCTTTGCTGTTCAGATGCTTCAATTGGGACAATTTGTGTTTGATTGCAAATCTTGGACTTCAGTAGCACTTCTGTAGGCACATGAAACTGTCCTACAGAAGTCACTGTACAGTCAACACCTGGGAAATTCTGCCAACATTCCTGGCTGGTATTAGTGTTCTCATAACATCAAAGCAGGAAAATAACCCTGACCCGGGAGAGTTTTCTTTTTGATGTGATGTGTTCCCATCACTCTTCCCTTGGCCTAGTCCATCAGGGCTGAGCTGCAGAGCTCTCACTGCTCTTGTGAAACTGCCTTGGCTCACAGCAGGAGCATGGTTGATCTGTCTAAGTCTAAAGGTATGTTCTCCAAATGTTATTGAAAGAAGTCTCAAGTAACCATGCTGGATTTTTTCCTATGAACTCCCATAGGAAAAGAGACTGTAAAATGAAGAGACTTGCATTCTCTTGTATGTCACTTTCTTCATAGATTAATTTGTCTTCCTTACATTACCTTGGCCAGATACCTAAGAGACTGCTGATGTTATTTGGCAGCTTCCTTGTCCATGGACTGAAATTTTCAGAGTGTAAAAGATCACACATATTTGTAAAGGAACTCAGTGGCTGCAGAAACATGTTGATTGTCTGTAAAGCTCTAGATCTCTAGTTCTGTCACAGTCTACATAAATTACACACGTTTTCTTCCAAATTATATATTTTTAAAGATTATTAGGTTAAAAAAGAAGCTCTTTAATAATTTAGGCCCATTGCTATTTGGAGGCATTTTTGTACTGATGCAAAAAGTACATTTACTGTGTGTTTCTGTGCTGTATTTAAAAAGCAGAAAGCTTCTGCATTCAACTACAGGATGCTGAGAATTTTTTTAATAATGTTTTTATTTTTTGATATGAGAAATCCTTGATGAATACACAGGAACTCCCTTTGGAAAACAGTAGCTTAGGTGCACAGTAGAATTTTGGTCGGAACCAAAGAAAGGGATTTACACCCTAAGAGAAACTGTGCCCAGAATGGGAGCTCACTGGGAATTAAGGTGATATAAATTTATGTTAAATTTGGAACACTTGATCCTCAGCCTTTGTGTCTTACAATGAATTACAGGCACAAAACAGAAACAGAACAAAGTATATGGCTCATGTATTTTGTTATAACATTCCTCTTCTTGTGAGCCAAGAACTTTATTTATCATTATATAGTTCAAGTAACATAGCACACCAGATCTGCCCAGCTGAGCCTGACTAGTCATACCTAAGCAAGGACACTTTCATATATTTTTGTGTTATCACATTTGTATAAGGGCAGATTTTCTTCAGCTAGCATGTAATTCCAAACAGTGGAGGATACAAATAGGAAACAGATTTTGTGCTGTATTCGTAAATCCTAAGACTACAGGGCTGTAAAGTGAACTGATTTATAGTTCTGAGAATTATCAAAAATAAATGTTACATTATAAAAATTGTTTGGATGTATAAAAATGAAAATTTAACAGGATTCACAGTCCTTCTGAAGCTTGGAACTAGATCACTAGATAGGCTTTGTTTACGTGATCCCTCCTCATATGATTAATATTAGCTCACAGTATGTTATTTTTAAAAGTACTTTTTCAAAAGGCATAAGAAAAAAGATCATGTTGCCCATTTAACTATTTTGTTTTTAATTTTTCTCTGATGCATTCTTTAGCTAAAACAACTACATTCTTTTTAGTGAATCCAGATAGTGAATGATTTATAAAACCTCTGAACCAACTTTGAGTTATGAAACCAACCATAAAGCAAGACTACAAAATGATCTGTAAACAATGCTTATTCCAAAAAGATGGTCTCTTTGTTAAACTCCTCCTATTACTTTCTATTGATTTTGCTTTAAGGTATTTTGAGCAATAAAAGTCCTGTGGAGAGGGGAAGAGAATTGGACAATAGGAGTGGCAAGTCTTCAGAAAGAATTCACTTCTACAATTTCCACAGCTTCTTCTTATATATGAAATTTACTTTGCAGCTAAGCTGTTAACAAGTAAGAGAATTTGATATTTATAGAAGCATATTCTCAGTCCAAAACTGTACACTAAAATGCATTTTTCACTACCAGCTCCTTAAAACTGAAATTGAGAAGAGATTTTTTGGAAAAATCACAGTTTGGAATAACAAATTTAAAATACAATTCCAGTGCATATATTTGGAAGACTTTCTGTTGATTTCATTGGGATTCATACTGAGCCATTACACATTTAACACCACCTCTAATCAGATTCTGTCAAGAACCTGAAGGACTAAAATGATTATTTATTGTTTACCAGAAGCTCCTCACTGTGGCAAGAACAAAATAACCCAAAGTATCTTGGGGAAGGCAGCACAGATATGGAGAAGAAATCACATGCTTGGAAACCTGTAACTGAATTTATGATAATAAGGTATTCAGTTTTGAGCCTAATAATCCTTATTTATATTCAATGGGGTAAAATAGACAACTGTGAGGCGTAGAACCTATTTATTATATTAATCTCATTTTTGGGTGCCTAATCTGTAAAAGGAGGTTTTTTTGACTAGATAATGAATACTAATCTTCATGGAGGCACGCATGCCAGCATGTGCATGTCACACAAGTGTGTCTTGCCATGTGTCCCCTGAGGCAAAGCTGAGGATGCTTTACCTCCTGCATCTCACTAGGCACAGGAAGGGAATGAAAGAATGGTTTACAGCTGCTCCGAGGGGAGGGGGCAAAAGAGGGGGAAAATGTAAATATTTTCAGAAAAACTGTATAAATTATCATATGGCTTTGCTATTCTGGCTTGTGTGGGTTCTTCTGGGTTCAACATTAATTACTCTGGTAGATATGCACAATTCAGTCATGATTTAACTAACACAAACAAAATGTTCAGTGCTTTTTTTATTTTTCATTTCTATCCTGGGAAATCAGCTATGCAGGGGAATTCTTTAGACATACATGTTCCCTGAGTTTGTGGAGGAAAATGGGCATCTGATAGCAGTTTAGAGCTGTCCTGACTGAGACCTGGATTATTTGTTTTTCTAGCATCTTCTCTTGAAAGCAATCTGTAACTTTCAAGTTATCACAGCAGGACTGGTTTATGGACAATTTCAGTGCTGGTCTGTATGCAGAGACTCCTGACTGCACAGCTCTCTTTAGTCATACCACACTTGGATAATCAAGCAGAAAAACTGAGCAGGAACACAACTTGTAGAGCCAATACCTTGGTAAGATCACACCAAACATCCTGTTCATCTGTGAGTCAAAGTGGAGGGAAAAAAGAATCATTAAACAAACATTGCTGCAGGTCTCCACTTAAAGGTGTTCTCTGTTCTGGCTGATGTTTCCTGGGAACTCTGCAAATCCATCCATCTATCCATCAGCATCTGTCACTTACACAGGCTGTGCCCTTTTAGCCCCCGAGGTTCCACTCCTGTGAAGTTTCCTCTGCTGCCCCTGCCACTTCTGTAAAGCCTCCATCCCTCAGCTTTTTGTGCTGTTGGTTCAGCCAATTCACCCCTGGGAATTTCCTATGGAAATGGCTGTAAATACAGATCAATTACTTCATTTAAGTGCAGTTTCCTCTGTCATTGCCTTTCGTGCCTGTATGTCAGCCAGCAAGGGCATGGCTGATCAGGGTAAGAGGAGATTGATGGTCACCTCATACTTTGAAAAGGCAGCAGGGGGAGATTTCGCCAGTTAAGGCTTCAAGAGCTCTGCTGGCAAAAAGGCTGCAAGAGCTTCAAAACCCTTTCAGCTCAACAGACCATCCCCAGATGAGATCCCAAAGTTTGTGCCTGAAGGAACTTCTCCCTTGTGGCAGGAAGATTGTGAACACAAACATCCTATTTTGTAACCACGTTTTATCAAGTTCACAGTCATTTTCAGTGGTATGGCACTGATAAGAATGTCAAATTCATAGAAAATTGCATAGTCCAAGGCATGAGGTTGCTTTGGTAATATTGCATTTTGATTTTTCTTGAATAAAAGTTCCTAGCAATTCCCAATTTGCTTACAAAAATGAAAGAAAATATTTCTGTCTGAACTGCCTGCATCCCTTGAGTTTCCTGTGAAAAGGGCTATTCTTTAATCAATAGAAGCACTCTTTTATACACAGAAGTGTTCAGGGATTTATAGACTAATTTCATGGTGATGACCAGTTACAAAAACAAAAAGCAAATGACAGTTGAAAAGGGCAACTTGTATTCAAAAGCATAGCCCAGATTGAAGAAAGTTTGAAGGAGTTACTGTTTCTGCATATAAATCCTATTTCTTTTACGCACTTTTAGCATTTCCAGATGGTAAGTTTCTGTGACTGACACAAAAACAAAAAGATACACATATAAAATTTTTATATGATAAACTGGCAAAATCACAACATCAATGAAAGAAATAAATAACAAGGACTTTTTTCCCAATTCAGGTAAGTGCTTCCCTCATAATATCTTGGAATTACTGCACTGAAACACATTTAACCACACAGTAAATGCCAATGGAGTGGTGACACTGCTGTGACTACATTGGAAAAGCTCATTTCTTCTTCTTCTCCTAATTGGTGTTGTGGTAAATAGAGAATTTCAGTGCTTTTTAACCACTATTGTGACTTTTCAAATACCAAAAATCATAGTTTCCCTTATAAATCACGGATCAATAAATTTGATAATTAAATCACCATTTATTTTGCAATGAGCACAGTATGAAAAACTGATGTATAGCCTATCTATAATGCATAATGACAATATCATTTTAGCCAAATCCAAATGGTGTTAACCTTTGTTTTGTCCTTTTTTTTCACACACAGATTTAAAAGGAAGGAATACTAAACATGGGAAAGAAATGAGAAATAATATGAGAGATAAAACAGAAGAGAAATATGTGAAAATATTAAAAAAGTGACAAGGCATGAAAAAATGAAGAAAAAAAACAGAATAAAAAAAAGAAATAAAGAAGTGCAGAAAAACAAGTAAAGTGATTATGAGCCTGAGATAGAAGCACAAATTAAAAATTTTTACTAGGGTATTTCAGAATATTGTCATATATCTCTAGGAATATATCTTGATTATTTTCATTATAGAACATAATTCCATGGTGGCTGGACTTCCACGCTTGGATTCCAATCTTCAGATTTTTGGCACTTTTGGGATCTTCCTTTCTATATTATTAGTCTCCAAGAAGTCATTATGTGTTTTGCTGAGCTAAAGTTTTTTTCATATTTATCCAGCTTCTATTTAGAACCCATTGGGCTTAAAATTATTTGATGATCTTATAACACAATTTTATTTTATAGGGAAAAAAAAATAACTCTTGCATAAATTCTGGCTAAGACAAAAGGATGTAGGAACAGACCCAAAGCATATGGGTTAAATTAACGCCTGCTGAGTTGCAGTGCCAGCATTTGTCTGATTTAATGACATGATTTTAAATA
Organism: Ammodramus savannarum pratensis; assembly: GCA_020466415.1. Taxonomy (NCBI): domain Eukaryota; kingdom Metazoa; phylum Chordata; class Aves; order Passeriformes; family Passerellidae; genus Ammodramus; species Ammodramus savannarum. The sequence continues at coordinate 62,726,043 of JAHXMQ010000028.1, forward strand.
ATTGGAGGGGGGTCTTGAGCATCCTCCCTGTGATTTTCTGATGGATTAATTTTAAACAGAGGCGCTGGGAACATTTGGGACCACTAGTGTGAATGTTTTCTGTTGGTTAACAGTGAATAATTGGCCTAGTTTCTTGTCCCATTTCTTCTTCAGAAAAACATAATTAATTCCAATGTGCTGGCCAGTGATATGCATAGCAGAGCTGCAAGCAGTGCTAATAAGGCCAATCTCAGGAGTGAATAAAGCAGATCAGATGGTCAGGACTGGGACAGGCAACAAAAATGAATCAAGAAGAAACAAGTCAGTCAAGTTCAACCTATCACTACATAGGCCAAGAATATTTAAAAATACGAAGACTTGTTTATAATTAAACACTAATACAGAAGTTAAAAAATATTAAAGGTGACATTTTAGATGCTGATCATGATTCTGGAGTTCAGGAGTGAAAATCAAATGATAAAGTCTGGTTTTCCTAGTGCCTGAGGGGTTCTTTCAAATAGACAGATGAAATATAATCTCAATGTTATTTTCAATGACTGCCTCAAAAACACTCTTTTGGACATATTATTTGGCCTTCAACAACTTCCCCTTTTGTTTCATGGTCTAAGATGCTATCTGATTTTAAAGGGGCGCTTTTCAAGTTGATAAGACTAATAAAAAAATAGAATTATTTTCTCTTCTGATTAGCTCAGGCAAACATGCAGATGTAGATCTATATCTGGAATTTCACTTATACAACAGAGATTAGAATCTTATACAAAAACTGCATTATGAAAATGCTGTAAAGATTGTATATGTATACATTTAACATGGAGAACAATTTTGCAAGAAAAAGTGAATTATCTGATCACTTTTTGTGCTGCATTTTGGTAAATACTGTTGCTTACAACACAAAACAAGAGTAGATCTCAAGTGCATAATGCTCTACTTATTCCAATTTATTTTTAGGACATGGAAAACCAGGGCTAGGAAAATGAACACATTCATTGCAAATCCAAACCTGAGTGTGTAATGTGACCTGCAATTCAACCACAATGACTGCAGCTTTTTCTTGGTAGATAGATCAGTATAAAGACCTTATTTACTATATTTCTTCAAACTAAATAGAATAGTCCCATGCTTGGAGTTAACCAGTCTGTTACTCCAAAAGTTTTTGAGCAACTTTTCTAAATTAGCCAACAAGTATCCAGTTTTCAAAAAGTAGACAAAAAGAAATGATACAGACTTTTTGTAATATAAATCCACCCTCTTAGCATACTTTGAAGATAAATACATCAAGGTGTCTCCTGTAATGCTGTGCATCTGCAGAATAATGTTGTATTTTTAATGAAAGCAGAATTTTGAAATAAGAACTAGAGGGGCAGAAAACTGGATGGTAACCCAATAAAACACTTAGCTCATGAACTGAGAAAAGTTTGGAACTTGAGCAGAACAGCTGGAATTTATAATTTCTGCTTTGCAAAATTTTGTGTTTCCTGAAAAATATTAGGTTTTCTGACTGAAAATTCTGCATGGTTTGTTTTGCTTTTGGATAAATTTGCAGACTGTGAGAAACTTCTCATGTTTATACTTCCATTTTTTTCCTGTACTTGTGTCTGCCTAATCAAGTGAAGTAATCCTAGAAACAAAAAAAAAAATTCAATGTTCCCATTTTTCAAGTGAAAACACTTTATTTCAGAAATATCTTTTTCACAAAAAAAAAAAAAATCAAGAAAATGAAGATATTTCAGTTCAAGCAGAACAATCTTCCCTTACTTAAAGGTGTTCTGGCAGAGTAATTCTGACCAGTTGTTTGCAATAGTAATGACCTCAGGATCAATAAAATTTACATGAACATGGAAAATGTAAATCAGAGTATTAGGTCAAAATGCTGGTTTTATTTACACTTATTTCCACCTTGAAAAAAGTCAGTTGAGTCCTTTTGTTTTGAAAAAAAGCAAAACAACATGAAACCAGAACATAACTACCTGTTAGCAATAATTGTACAAGCTTTAAAACCAGAGGAGGCTTCTTCAATCAGCTGTCTGAGTTTTTCTTTAGCACAGTGCAAACCAGGAAGGTAGGGAACTGATAGCAGCCCAGACTCTCACCTCAGCTTTCTGACCTGATTTTTAGGAGAGCTGAACACTCAGAGTTTAAGCTGAAGCCAGCAGGCCTTGCAGCTGTGTGGTTTTCTTGCCAATCAGCCAGTTGGCCTAAAAATAAGAAAATAGCTTTGAACTGGCTAAGGACTGGGGAAGACAATCATTGGTTATCTACAGTAATAAAGGGGTATTACTTTTATAGTAGCTTGACCTACTTTATTTTAAGAAAGAATATGCAATACAACATTTATTTTGGAATACACCATCATGAAGCTTAAGCTGAAGTTTCATTTTCTTTCAGATGGTAGTATTCATTATACCATACCTGGGATAATTTTACAGAGACTTAAAAGGAAAACATTGTGCAATCTCTGAGTCACAGGGGGGATATGTAACAGAGTCAAAACATGCCTTTTCATTTTACTTAGCTGTTTCATTAGATAAATATTTCCAAGAGTCTGAAAGTTTATTATCTATAAACTGTGTTATAAAATCAATTATTTAAGTACTGTTTAATATTCTTAGAATACTGGAACTGGTGAAGTAATAAAAATATATGTTCCCAAAGGAAGGATTCAAAACCATTTGTTTCAGAATCAAAATTTGCACACTTTAAAATATCTTCTTTCACAGTACAGTGACAGTGCACGCATGACCCTCAAAGTCACCTTGGATGGTGCCTAAAAACCCATTGTAAATTGTTGAAATTGTTAGCCTCATAAAAACCTAAATGGAGAAAAAAATGATTCCTTAGTCCATAATTTACCTCTATTGACTTTAGTATGGACTAAGGAATCATTTCTTTCTCCATTTAGTATGGACTCAGCCATGCTGGTTGAGTCTGTGCTCTACAATCCCCATCAGTTTAAACTTCCCAAGGATAGATTTTTAAAAGTCAAGAGAAATTCCTGGAGTCAATAATATTCTTTTTCTTCAAAATACATACATTTAGACAGAAAGATTAAATATAAAATTCAACTAACATTATGATGTTTTTCATGTACTTTTTTCTTCTCCTTTCTCTTCTGGTCCTCAATGAGCATAACGATGTGAACTCAAAATAGCTGCCCATGTGCACAACAGCTCTTTGCTAACTCCTTTTTAGAGTAAAGGAAGAAATGAAATTGTTTCCAGCAGCATCAGCCTGCTTGTTCCTCACTTGGTCTCTCTCAGTTGGGAAGTTTTCTGGGAGTGTTGGGCCATATGAAGGTGCAGCCATGCTATGCCTAAGCTTCCTCCAATGTCAGTTTTCTTCCAAAGTCTAAAGGCCAGTTTGCATGGATCCTTCACACCTAATTATTCCCGGGACCAGATCTCAGATGTACTTTGTAACTTCTTTTTTCTATTTCCACAAATGCGTCTCAAGGAATTCAATAATGGCAAGATAGCTCTGCTCCCATTTTCATTGTTCCTTGAGTTGTGTTCTGCTTTCTTTTTTGGCTCTGTACAAAACACCTCACATAAACTTTTCATAATGTCCCTTCTGGTTTATCTAATTGTTTATTTTTATTTTCAAAATACCTTTCACTGAGGTGCCATTAGGCCACAGTCACCTTGAGCTATGATGACCTTGCTGCTCCTCACCAGAGGGCTTCAGCCCTGTGAGGCAGTGAGAGTCACAGAATGCATCTTCTCACTGCAGAAGTTCCTGTTATTGCAAAGGAGGTAGACAATAATCTTCCCCTTCCATTTCAGAAATCTCCTATGTTGTGTCACTGCACAGCAAGTTAAAATGTCAAAGATGATCACCACACTTTGCATTCAGTATTTTTGTGACCATTGAGAAAACAGCAAGAAATAGTTTATCTGCATAAAACTGGGAGATTTTATTTCCTTGCAGCTCACTGCAAATCAATCACAGCAGATGGAACCCATAATTCACTTGATCTGGGGTTTCCAGTAACTTGAAGTGACAGTCTTAAGCCAAATCTTCATATTTCTTTAATTGTCTACTTAGTGTCACTGGCAAAGCAACCCACAATGGAGAATTTTACTTTTGAGCCCTGCTGCTTGCTCCTCCAGGCCATCACCACTGCTCAGTAAGGGTAGGTGCAGCCTGATGTGGTCTTTTTGAAGGCAAAACATTTTGTTATCCAGCTGGTTCTTACTCAGCCCTCCTCAGTCCTAACACCTACTATAAGATTTCAGTGTAAAGAAGCTCTGAAAGGACTACACGTCCAGGCTTCCTTGACCATGTGGGTTTTTTTCTTTCTGCTTATTTCTTTCTTTTTAGGTTGGCAATTTGTTGTTAGATTATTTTTTGTTATGATGCTCCCAATATTGAAAGCAAATGTCCATCATTATTTTCTTCTGAAGGAGAATGTATGATTATGTTTCTTTGGTTTGTTTCTGCTGGTTTATGCTTTGTTATTGCTGTTTGTTTTGGGTTTTTTTTTGTTTGTTTTGTTTGAGTTTTTTTGGTTTTTATTTTTTGGTTTTTGTTTTTTTTTTTTTTTTTTTTTCTGATAGTAACAGTGATACTTTTATATCTGGGCTCTACCTTCTTCAGAATCTGAATTTATTTACAGAAATTCATTCTCAGTGCAAGCAGATAATTTCCTTCCATCTTTGGTAAACTGGTAAGATCATATTAGTATTATTATTTTCTTGGTAGAAAGTGTAAAAGTAAAAGTAAAAAAGTAAACATATTGCTGTGCATATGTTTAGAAGATTGACAAATCTTATGTTGTTGATAGCTTTTGGAGTGTCTTATTTAAGATTTTTTTGTTGACCTTCCCAACACAGTTTCTCTCAGAGAACTCCTGGTTACCTTCTCAACCAGCTGTAGAGATGAAATAGGCAATGGTAACCTTCTCACCAAAGATTTAATTCTTTGTGAGTTTTATGATTAAAAAATTGCTCTGACTTCTAATGAAATTAAAACTTTTCAGTCATACTTCCTGATTTGTGATGACACTTTCACATAAATAAATAAAGTCTGTACTGCTTATCTTTCAGCCAGGAGAACAACTTGTGATCCACTTGGGATGCAATTCAAGGTGATGAGAGAAATGATGGAAATACTCCATGCACTGAGAAAGATTTGTCTGGATGGAGGATGGGCAATGTGAGCTCTTTTAACCTCTTCAATAATCTTGTGATTTCTCTTGGGAATGAGCAAGCACTTTGCTTTCAATGGATTCCTTGGCACTGACTGTGCATATATCCATCTTGACTTTGACCTCCAGAGCTCACTGCAGTCAATTAAGGAGCATATCTGTGAACTGTCCCACTTCAAATAATCCTGTCATAATGTCAGACTTTGATTTTCTTGACACTCTGCCTGAATAATCATACATTTTGGATATATCCTGGTATTAATAGCTAAGCAAATTTATTCTGTGTTTTAAATCTTCCATGGAAAGTGATTATTTATTATCTGTAATTAAGATCAAACCAAATTGGTATCTTAAATTGGCCCTAGACTTGCAGGTAGCAGCCAGCATGGTGAGCATGTGCCAAATTTGAAACACCTTGGCCCAGTGTGGGTCTAAAAAGTATTTTAAGGATATGTCCATATTGGTGAATAAAACAGGCTTATCTACTTTCCATCTACAAACATGCAAACAAAATGGTTCTTCTCTGGCCCTAAAGCCAAATGTCTTGTCATAGTTCACATCAGAGGCACCAAAATCTTTCCCCCAAACCTCCAAAAGTGCATGACTACATCAAAACTACCTTAACAACAGGTAGTTTGGGCTTCTGAACATCGGGAAAGCCCCAGCTGAGGTGGCAAAAACCCCTTCCAGGGCTGCACATTAAACAGTGCACGTCAGTGGGTCGGGGATGTGGCCTGTGCCCTGGATGAGTTTTATTTGCCCATATATTGATGGAGCCTCTTTATCTGCAAGGTGCCTAATTGAAGTGCAGAGCTCTTTTGAATGTGTGTGAGGAACATAAAAAATATCAATAATCTTTAACCCCTTTGTCATGGTAAGAAACCCAGGAAAATAATCTGATTCCAATTACATTCATAAGAAACAAAACTTCACTTCCAGCCAGGAAATTCACAGCCCATTTCCAACTTTAAGCAAAATGTCATGGCCAACTGCTTAAAAATGGCTTTATGTAATGAAAGTGCTGACAGACCTTTAATTATATCCGTGAGTGTGACTATATAGCTGAATAATTTTCAATTCTTCTTTGATTCTTGAGGTCTAAAGCAATTTTAATTCACTGTGAAGTGACATCTACCAGAGTACCAATGTGAGACACTTTAATATTAAGCATATGGAATTACAAACTGATTATTTCCTAAGTGTCCATAACTTTTGCACTCACTCCAAAGTAGTCAATTAAATTAAAAGTATTATCATTAATAAAAAATGTGTTTCTGTAATTGTGGAAGTGGGGAAATAATAATATAATATAAATCTTATTGATTTTTGGTAACTTATTCCACCTACTAATTATCATTATGGCAGCATGAAATTCCATTTAATTTTGGCTAACTTGAAAGTTTGGGAACTTTTGTCATCCTGTTATAATTTTGCCAGACTTCAAGAGTTTGCTGCAACTTGCCCCTGCCAAGCATCTGCTTAAGTCTGAAGGATTTTCCTTTCTTTGCTTTCTGTCTCTTTTTATATTTTAAATCTTACAAACAACTCAGTTAAAGTGGAACTTTATAAAGCTGTGATGAATTACAGACTTATGTATATGGTTAAGCCACAGCCCAGAAAAGAATTATATGTTTTTTCTAAAGTTATGTTGTCTAAATAGTCCAGATGATTCTAATGATGCACATTTAAGCACATTTGTGCGAAATAAAGCATGTGTATATCTGTATTTGTAGAAGAAAGGACCTGACTGTATGTATTAGTGGTGAAAGCATTTCAGTTTCACAGAATAGAAATTCAAATAGGAGTAGGATCATTCTACAATCATGGCTGATAAAACTTAGATGCAAGGAGGAGAGTCTTCCAATTGTTTTTCAAATATCAGTATTTAACCCAGCTCAAAGTCCAGTACAAATTCTATTCACAATAATCTGCTAGATCTAAGGGCCTGAAAAAAAAAAAGTAGCTTGATTAAATTATTGCCATAAATCTAGTCTAAAGATTTAAATTGCAATTCAGACACTTTTGATGCAGTTTAAGCATACACTGATGATTTATTTATCTGATGGAAGGATCCTATCACAAACAAATGAGTAATTTTCAAGCCTTGGAAATTATTAGAGGATACAAATTCTCCCACCTTGCAGCTGAAATATATTTATGTGCAAAGTGGAAATGATCATGCAAAGTTTTCCCATTGTGAAAATTATGAATTAATGACGAAAAACAAATTAATGACGAAAAAAAATAAAGAAAATCAACTCATCCTCCCCCTCAAAAAAGCCTTTTATATTTCATACCAGAGCCTCTTGTTAAAGCCTGTCAGTAAAGTAGAAAGTTCCATTTCCCTGATACATACACATTTCCACATACCATCTACTCACATATGAGCTGTACCAGATGATTGCAATGCAAGGCTTTTAAATAGTAAAAATGTCTTTAACTCCACTTACTTCAAAGAGGAAAACAAAGTTTGCATCTTGGCTGGAATTTCAGACATCGCTGAAACCAAGCAGGTTGATTCCAAAAATGTAGGTGGAAATAGGTTTGTTCATCGCACCTTTATGTAAAATTAAACAGTGGCAGCCGTTGACTTACAGAAACCCCAAAGAATTTTTATGCTGGTGGGGAAGCAAGATGAAAAGATAACTCACAAATTAGGCATAATATTCTCATGTGCATCATCTATAAAAATTGTGAATTCTTTAAATTCATGGTTTAAATTAATTGTCTTTTAGTCAAGTCACCTTCTTTAAATTAATTGTCTTTGAGTCAAGTCATCAACTCAATTGTTTTTCATTCTTCCTGTGCCCATATTCTTCACAACAGTGCTTTATGTGTAAGGGCATTATTTCCCCACCCTCACCCCCACCCACATTTCCCCAAGCCATAGAAGACAGTTTGTGACAATTGAGGCAAATACTCCAAACAGCAAAAGTAAAAGGCAAACATCAGGGATCAATAAAATTATTAATGTATTTTTATAGTACTGCCTGCTAGTGAACATGGAAATTGCTGATATATTTTTTTTTGCAGATTATTAATAATGAGAATGTATTTTTAATTTTTATAAGGAGCAAAGCATCCATTAGTTAGTTTAACGTGGCACATTTCTAAGTGGGGATTGCTTTGATTTAAACGAGCTAAATGGATCTGGACACAGGGCAATTGTTAAAGAATTTAGGGCACTTTGGGGTCTTTTTTTGACGAGGAGTGCAGGCTGAGAGGTTGCAGCGTTCAGGTCGAGCTGCCAGAACTCTGGCAGCATTATTCTCGTTGGGATGGTGTGTCAGGGAGCGCCGAGCAGCCCCGGGCTGAGGCTGAGCAGGCTCCACAGCTGCCCTGCTCCATCCCTCCCTGGGGAGCCCCTGCTGCTGCTCCCTCTGTCAGCGCAGGAGATGTGATGTGTGCAGAGAAATCCAGAAAAGCACACCTGGGAGCAAGCCAGGCAGGAGATAAACAACTGCTCTGCTTTCAGGCCTGCTGAGAAGGTGCAAAGGCAATTTTAAAAATTATTGTTATCATTATTCTTTTTATCGTTTCTATTCCTTTATTTGCTGACCAATAATTTTTTGTCAGATTTTTTCCATGTTTTGCAGTGAGCTGTCTCCCAATATGTATAATCTTAATGTCATAAATTGACTTGGTTTCCACATTATTTTTTGTTATAATGCTCCCAATATTGAAAGCAAATGTCCATCATTATTTTCTTCTGAAGGAGAACATATGATTATTTTTCAGGTTCCGACACAGTTATTTGTAAGAGATTTTTGTTAATGAACAGGCTGCCTGTGTTTACATGTTTTTGACAATACCTGCACAGACTCCCTGTTTGGGAGACTCATATTTGGATATTAGAAGTGGCCAGATTTTTTAAACTGAACTACTACTAGTAGAAATTGAGAAAACTGTAAAGTTTATAGAACCAGATATACAGAAAATATCCATTTTTAAAAATATGTACAGCTTCATTTGATAGTGTAAACTTTTTATCTAATTATAACAATAAATGATTGTTTATAAATCTGTTAAAATAAGTTTATTCAAAGTTGCACATTATAGTTATTTTAAAGTTATATTTGCCCATTTTAAAAATCCTACTCTATAATTAAAATCAGTAAAAAATATACTGATTGTTTACGCTACCAGGTATATATACAAATAATAATAATTACACTGAGATACAAAACTGATTCTCAGTCATCTCTCACAGCTGAAGGTGCAGATTGAAGTATTTTTATTAAATCTGATTCCATCAGACACAAGGCCATCTTTGCTGTAAAAACAATCAACCTTCTGATGTCAACTAATAGGTGGATAATAATAATAATAATTTTAAATCTTTTACAGAAGTAGAACTAGTACAGTGCAACATTGCAATTAGACATGGTGAGTATGAAAATGATCTCCTCAAGTTCTGTATTTCCATGGTTTTGTTAAGGAACAGAAACAAATTTTTTAGCTATAGAACAACATAATAGGGAGAGACACTGATTTTTTTCTCACACATAAAGATCCATTATATGCCATTGAATACTTAATTTTACAATTGCAAAATTCTGCAGACCATTATTGTTTTGTTCAAATGGAGAACTATGTGTGTGAAAACCACAATTGCAGAAATATGATATTATGCCATGGACTGAAAAAGTTTTGTGGAGAATATGTAAGTATCTTCAATTTTCTTAGGATTCAGAGGAGATAATTTTATATCTGTGCCTGCAGATATATGCAGACCCACAACTAAGCAGGACGTAGCACATGTATACATGTTAAGGATAGATTTATATACCATGTATAGATTTGTAGATTTATAGATTTGTATACCATGACTATAAAACAAACTAAAAATTAATTTCCAGACTAAAATAGAAATAAAAATTCTTATAATTAATTCTAATTTTATGCTAATAAATAATTCTAATAAATGCTCTAACACACACACAAAAATCAAGCCTAGGGAATATATTGCAAAATGCAGTCATGTATTTCACAGAACCCTGTATTCTTGCTTTGATGCTTCAGTGTATCAACTCTTATACCAAAGTACTGTACGAAAAACATTGTAAATACATTTTGCACAGTATTTCATGAACACACTGTAAATGGTAATTGATTAAAACTCTGTGAATGACCCAGATTTGGAGCTGGCACAAGCTGAGTACCTTCACTGAACTCAGAGGATTTAAGCAGCTTAACTGATGTCAGTATCTGCCCCTGTGACTGAAGGCTGTGAAAAACAGTCTATTGTAATATAGAACTGTTTATTCACGAGAAACTCCCTGTGAAGAACAGCAGGATGCCAGCTTGGCTGAATGGAGGATGACAGAGGAAAGGCAAAAAGAAAATGTGGAGAGGGCAGAAGCAGGGAGGGTCTGTCCATAGGGAATGTAGAAGGATCACACAGGGCTGGAATTGGGAAGTCCAAACCTTGATTTGGTTTGATTTGCATTGGTGAAGGATGCTAAAGGCAAGATAATGGCTTATCAGCTGTAAAGAGCAGACCATGAGGGCCCATAGGTGGGTGGTGCAGAAGGTTTGTTTTTTCAGCCTATGGACACAGAAAATGTATTGCTCATATCTGTAAGGACAAGAAGAGTCCCTTGTCACTGCAAAATTGCAGTGAAACTGTTCATGAGGGCCAGTTCATTACAGTCTAAATCTTTTGTGATTTTTGATGGCTCAGCATTGCTTATATAATATGCCTTTTTTAGAATCTAAATAATTATAACAGAGAATATAAAATTAAGCACAACTGCCAATTTATTTGTTATGCAAGAAATTAACGTTGTGCTTAAATACTTAACAAACACTCTTCTTACTTTTCATTACTACTTTTGATTTTTTGGTTTCATTCCAGGAATGGAAACCTTTTTTGCCATTTACTGAGTTTTGAAGTGATACTTCCTGCTGCTGCTATTCCCTTTAACTTAATATTTTCATATACTATAAAACAAGAATACTCTTAAATATAATTTCTTAGCACATTCTTATCTAATTTTTTCTTATCTTACAGGGTAAACATTTCCATTCAGTGTTCCTGCCTTGGTGTTCACATGTCTTTTATCTAGTTTAATTCCTGTGTACAAGATGCATTGACAATTACTGGCTCCACATGGAGGCTCTAATTCCTTCATCCTGGAAGTGCTGAGGTGCTATAGGCACAAAGCATTTCTTAACTCATATAAACATTTAACCTGCTGGTTTGACTCCTTCCATCTCTGTCCCATTTGCCCAAAGTAAGAAATTATGCAATAAAAAATGGGAATTTTTTTTTTTCTAAATATTCATTGCCAACTCTTCTGCTCCTCCCTCTCTCCTCTCCAGACCCATATTTAATATGTCATCATGGTATTGCCTTATAAAATCTTTCTTAGCACTCTGGGAATGCTTTGAATCTGCTGCAAATCTAAACTTCAAAGGAGATAGGGTCTGTAGATTGACAGAGAAAAATTGCTTTAGAGATATATATTGAAAGACTTGATTAAAAAAAAAAATCCTATCCATGGAATGAATGGATACATTTCTAGGGTTTTCAAAAAGAAAATAAAGTTCTAAGCACGCAACTACCTAGAAATGTTAGATTGTTGAAGAAACTTGGAGAAGAAGCTGATCTGAAAATATCTACATTAAATAAAATACATCCTCCAATGGAGAGTCAGACAGAGTGAAAGCAAAACTGAGCTGTATGAAGCTCTCTTTTTATCACTACTTCTAATCATTTAAATTATTGTGGATATTTCTCTTCTCTTCTCTTCTCTTCTCTTCTCTTCTCTTCTCTTCTTTCATCTCTCTTCAATCTTGTCCATTTAAATAATAATATTAATAGACTGTGGTTGCACAATAGCATTTGCAAATCACTACCAAAGCAGCGCTTATTGTCCTGCATGTTTCAGTTTATGACACCATTCTCTAACAAGATCCAGTCCATGTTTGAATCACAGAGCTGTAGAAATGTGGTGTCACTGTCTTGGGCACAGAGCAGATTTGTCTGGAAAACAAAATACAAATACCCTAAAACCACAAAAAGCTGCTATGGAGTGGAATGTGTGACTGATAATGTGACTGTACAGCAATGCTGATGTGTATTTATAGAAATAATTAAAAATCACATAAACCTCTGCCAGTATAGTTCTTAATGGTGGAACTAGTAGGTTCCACTATCTGGAGATGTTTATATATTCCTAACTTGCATCTCTTGTTAAAAGTCTCTGATCTTCTTATTTCAATTAAAAGTTTACTCCTTAAAAATAACAAAGATGGCAGAATGAAGACTAGAATTTATTTAATACTCTTCTTTGCTTTCTGAGTTATGATTCACCATCATAAATGTTTGCTTTAGTTTGAGGCTTCCAGATGTTTACTTCCCTCTGGTGAGCTCAGCAAAACAAAGACTTGTGGCAGGGAGATTTTGTGATCTGTGAGCAGGGCTGGCCACCTGATGTTTAATTACTGTGGTTATTTGGTCACTGTTTATAATTAAGTTCAGTCTATAAAAGACTAATAAACTTTAAATTAAATTCTGTCAAATCCTAGATGTCAGTAAAACAATCTATCACACTTTCTGCTGCTGGGCTTCTGATTATCTACCAGACACTTTAGCCATGTTTGAATTCTTCACATTTCCTGGTCAACTCTTTACCTTTTTCCTTACTTCTCAGCAGAACTTTGAAATGATTCAAAATTTCAGTTTTATAATTTATAGCAGGGTATAATTTCAATTAATACATTTCATTTTTGTTACTCTTTGTCTTCACTGAGGCATCCAGAATTTGTGTTTTGGGTTTTGCTGTATTTTTTGTCCAAAGGAGGGCAATGTAGATGGTGAGGGGCATTGAGAGGAAGCCAAATGGGCA
>JAHXMQ010000028.1:62739138-62755707 GCA_020466415.1 Ammodramus savannarum pratensis
GATAAAATTGGCTTCCGAAATTGATCATTTATAACAGTTCTTCCCCTAGAGGGTGGCTGGGCACTGAACAGGCTCCCCAGGGCAGTGGTCACACCACCAGCCTGACAGAGTTCCAGAAGAGTTTGGACAATGCTCTCAGGCACATGGGGTGACTCCTGGGGCTGATCAGCACAGGGCCAGGAGTTGGAATCAATGATCCTCCTGTGTCCCTTCCAACTCAGCACATTTCGTGATTCCGTGATTATTTTTCTTTCCTTGACTTTTCCCATTAAATAGAATAATGTTTTATCATGGCTCCAGAATCTTATATAATTTTTTAGTCAATAATCACCCTCTCAATAAGGTTTACCTCCCCAGATCCTATAGGTTTCTTTCTGAGTAGCCACACAATCAGATTCCATTGTGTGAGCCTTCATCTGACTTTTATGACATATGTAGACCTGCAGACTTTATTAGAGTTTTTGTTTTGCAATTTTATCTAATGGACAATTTAGAAATACAGGTTGAGCCCATTTTATGAAGGACTACTGTACGAAAGCTGCTTTATCAGGCTCAGATCATGTAAAGTGCCACAGGTATACAAGTGAATAAAGCTGAATTTCTGAAAATTAGCCAAGTACAGATCAGCACTAAGAAGCTGCTTTCCTTCCATTTAGTCTTATTTTCAGTGAAGGGTATTTCAGACATAATATATGTTTTACAGTTTCTAAGGCTTGGTGCTGTTGCATTTTAGTAAATATAATTGTTTGACTTGATTGTACTGTCCATGACCAGCTGTGGAGGTGGGAAAAAACCCAAACAATCAAAAACATATCTCTAATGCATCATTAACAATTTTGATATAGTTTATAAAGCTCATAGATATGATTTTATAGTAGGAAAAAAATCCTTTTATAAATATAGTTTGCTTCTGTGATTTATTTATTAGTTACCACCCAGAATACTTGAAAGCTATTGTGATGATGGAAGGACCTTTTAATGCAGACTAAGTAGGATTTAGATATGAAAAAGTAATTTTTTAAAAGAGAATTACACAATATGCCCACCCACTATTGAAAGATCCTTTAACCTCGAAGTGTTTAAAGTCTCATCCCAACCATGCAAACAGAAGTGGTTGCCAAGTCATGTGTTAAACACAAAATTGACATTGAAGGATTCTGCCAGGAGCCCTTTGAGACAAGTGAAACACTGAAAACTTCCAAGAAAGCCAGTACATGTATACTCTAAAACAGGGAAAGCCAAATGAAAACTTTCCACTTAGCTGTGAAATGCTCTGTGGAAGGCTGAACACAAGAGGTGAGCATGTGGAGGCTGCACAGGCTATCCCACAGCATTTTGGAAGATCTGGTCTTTGGACACAAGAGAAGGAAAAACACAAGCGAGGTTCCAGCCAACACAACATGCTGACTCCAGCTTAACCCAGAGTGCAGGACTGTTTATTCTTCAGATGACTAATTATCACAGATAGAAGAGCACTTAAGTTATGCAGAGGTAGCCAAGCTTTTAAAACCTCACAGGGAAGAAAGAGAGTGAAATACAATAATTTGTAGTGAATAAAGCTAAGAACTGAAGTGTCAATGAGAATTTTGCTGAGAAGTAACAAACCATGAAGCCAGCTAAACCTACTCTGCAGACTCACAGACTTTCAGCTACTTTCTGTAATACTGCACAGAAAATAAGTATGGAAAGGACACAAAGGCAGAGAAAAGAAGTTGTGAGATGAATTTCATGAAAGTACAGCTAAAAAGAGAAGACTTCTGTCATTTTTCATAGGTACTACAAAATAACTCATGTTGGCTTTTTTTTTTTTTTTTTTGGTGTGTGTGTGTACCTAAATTTGCCTCAATGAGTTCTCAAAAGAGAGAGATTTGAACATTTCATCAGGCAGGACACTGCAGCCTACCAGAGACAGAATTTTCGAATTCTAATTTGAGACTAATGTGTCTCAAATTTCCAAAATAATCAGAATTTTCACACACAGAAGAAACAAAGGCACCATTCAAGTTTTATTGCAAGTGTTTATCCAAAGTGTTGATCTACTGTGACCTATCCTTTTGATCCTTATTAAATACCTTTTGAACTACTCACAGACCACCTAATAATGCAATTGGGCAGATGAAGAAAACACTTCTAGACAGTTAACTATGAGTGGGATGGGACAAATATATTTTGCAAGAATTATCAATACATCAGCATTTTTACAGCTGTTAACTGGCTGATAACTGAACCCTAGAACTGAGGAGGGAGGTTTCTCTGTTTCTTCTTCTATGTCCAGTGGAAAGAATTGTGTGAAAAGAAGCCTAAGTAGATTTGAAGTCTCTGCCTGATCTTGGATATAAGAACAATGACTAGAAGACCAAAATATGATACTCAGATATAAGGCTAACCTAAAGCATTACCTAAAGTATTTTCTTCTGAAAGTATTGTATTTTGGATGGGAAAAATCACCCTCTGAGTTTACTTTCATACTTAAATAAAGAGTAGACTATGAGACCCTACTGATGTCCAAGTTTTAAAGAATCAAAATTAGATTTTTTGAAACTTCTGAAGACTAATTTGAAATAATGCCACACTTTGGTATCCCATAATGAAAAGAGAAATGTGCTGCCCAGTTAGTTCAGCTCAGCAGCTCTCAATACTGATAAAATTAGCTAATGCTAATTTTGCTCACATTAAGATATATTGCTATCACTCTTAGGGTCATTGAATCAAATAGCAAAGAACAATCCCATGAGAATTATGCACCACAGTTTTCAACATGGATGTAAACAAAGTTTCAGTTGTAAACAATTGGTTTAGCTTTATATGCTCTGTTGATATAAAACAATCTTTCAGTTGAGTTGGCATTCAAGCTGCCTGTCTGCTTTTTAATCCAAATATAAATCAGTTTATATTATAATTATCTTAGAAACTGCAATTTTTTTGGGCAAAATACCTACCTGGCTTGCTGTGTGAATCACATGTAATTTGAATTAGGTTTCAAAGTTCTTTCACATCTGAATCTGTGTACTTAAATCAGAGAAATGCATTGACACCAGAATTTGATCTTCATGATTACTGTCAATTCAGAAAGCCATTCCATTATAAAGATCGATTATATCATTTTCAAATCTATGCTTCAAAGTGGAAATGAGCCTAAATCCATAGGCAACAACAAAAACAAACCAAATAAAAAACAAACCAAAAAATGAAAGAGACAGAGAGAGATAAAACTGCATTTGGTAGAATGCAGTTTTATCTCTCAATTTTGTTTTATTTGTACCATAGTTCAGAAAAAATAAACTGTGTCTGAATAATTGTGATACATTTTAAGTTTATGATGTGATAGAATGAAAAATGTTGTAGAGCAGTAATTGAGAGGCCCAGCTCTGTATACTGTTTTCAGATCTGTATTTTACAATTTATAAAATTAATCCACCTTTTTTTTTAATCTGTCTTGCTTGAGCTTCTTATGGCAAGGTGCCTTCTACATTTGGCATGGAAAAAGTGTAACAGACCATGTGAATCTGAGGCTAAGGAGAGCTATTTTCTTTCTTCTATGCTGTGCTGGCAACTAAAAAATTCAGGGCAGATTTTGCCATTTTGTTAATAGATTTTATTGCAACCATTCACTGCTTCATAGGACACCCACTGTTCTTTAGTCTACCACATCATTATGTTAAACTATATCAATCTTCATGTAAATGTGGATTCAATATATGGTATTGTGTTTCTAAAAGTAAAGATCACTTATCAGGAAAGAATAGACAGCTTTATTTAACTCACTCAATCATTTAATGGAATATTTAATAGGATAAGCATTTAGAACTGCTTTCCTGTTTACACCATTACAAGAGAAGACTGACTGAGAGGTCGTGATTTGATTTGTTTCTTTTAATTGGTAACAGATTATGAAGACATACAGATTCCCAGACAAATTGACTGGCAGGTCCTTTCTTCAGACCCTGTGTAATATTAACTCTCTGCAAAGCATTAAAACTGTGGTTGCCAGTGCACCTTTTGGGGCTAACACTGGTGCTTGCCTTTGAAAGTGAGTCCAGGGTGATACCAGCAAAGGAAAAGTAGTAATTCACACTTTCATCAAAGGCCTATTTTATACAAATGCTATTTTAGCCCTGTGCAATTAGAGAAAATTAAAAGCATAATTCAGCTTTTCCTTGACACACTTTGGCAAATACTCATTAAGGTGTATTGGAGAAATTAAGCCATATATATGGAGGTAACCCACACAAGATGTGTTTAGCAAAATTAGTGTGTTATTCTATCTGGTTATTAGACATTCACTGAGCCATGGAAAAGCAGAGCTCTCTGTAAGTGTCATTTGGCTCACAGCCCTGGAAAATTATACAGACCTGGACAACAGGAAAAGCATAGCAGAAAGAAAGCATAAACTGGGGAGCAAGTGCAGCTCGATATTTTTTAAAATTAATGTTTTGGGGAATTGCAGAGGGAAAATAAGTGAAAAAAAAAAAAAAAGAGAATTTAAGATTTTAATTTTCATGCAACGTGAAATTTCATATTTCTGCAAAACACTTTGGAAGATGCCTGCCCACTACATTCTATTCTATTATGGAACTTTGTTAGAAAATATTAATAATCTTGTAAATCATTAGGAAAGCTTTAGCTTTTAGTGTCTTTGAAGCTAGTGATCATTATTCACAGTGCCTGAAAAGGAAAAGCACTGTTAAATCTTAGTCCAGCACTAAACTCAGAGACTGACAGCTTCTCCTAAAAACTTTTTTAGCTGTCTTAAGGGTATGAGAAAAAACCAAAGTTTCTAAATATCCTGAATTATCTGTCAAGCTTTCTGCCTCAGAGGAAATTTTGGGGCCTGAGTGCACTCAAAAATTTGCATCAGAAAAATGTTCATATGGATATTTTTTTTAACTTATCTGAAACTTCACAGCAGACAGAATATGTCTTTTAACTGGACTATGAAGAGCTATTTCGTATTTACTGTGTGAGTAAAGCAAGCCCACACTGCTTTCTTTACTGATACCATTTTGAACCTTTACAAGCCCAGCTGTACTCCTGTAACACATTATTGCTGGTAGCCAGTCACAGACATTGTTCTGAGCTGGCCAGGCTTGAGGAATGAGCTGTATAAACTTGCATTGCCCAACCTGAAGATTTATTTTTTTTCTTGGTTTAGCTGAAATAGAAATTTTCTTCACCTGATCAGGTGGCTGTGGCAGGTCTGGTTCACCTTTGCTTTCTGGGGTTAAACCGTGGCAATGGTGCAATCACAGTTTTAAAGAGGTTGTACTGACAAGCAATTCTTTTGTGCAGAATGGGATATTTTCAGTGTTAACACAATGATGTCATGCAGAGACATTAAATCCTGGCACAATATCAGGGACCTTGAGAGGTGGAGAGGCAGGAGGGAGAGCAGGGGAGTTCAGGGCTGGGATGAGAAGAAATGGGTACCAGAGATGGCTGCAAAAAACTCACTCAGTGGTCAGCAGAAGAAATGCCAACCTGCAGCTGGCCAAAGTTTCTCTTAGAAGAGAATAAAAGAACAATGCAACATCTGCTAAATTCACCATTTTCTGTAAATTCAGATGTAAAATGGAGTTACAGAGCAATGCAGAATGGGAAGAGGTGTAGCAAACTGCCCAAGTGAATCACAGAGTGACAAAGAATAAATGATTGGCACACAGATTGTCTTCCTGACAGTGAAAACTCTGGAACTATGGGCAACTCATTATGGCATCACTCCAGCACCAGATTCAGTCACCAACCTGGGATTCAGAGGAGAAATGGTAGGTGAGTTCACCATCGAGAAAAGGGATGGAAACAAAAATGTGTCTATTGAAGAACTACTACTATTATTATTATTATTATTATTATTATTATTATTATTATTATTTCTTAATTTTAATTTTCTCTTGCTGTATTAATTTTATCTGGGCTTACAGTGATCCTTGATTAGACTCTTGAGATTTCAATTATGCTGACAATAAATTATCTGCTTCGTATACAGGGCATGTTTCCTCTTTTCCCATAAACAAGTTTCTGAGCACAACAGTAGAAATAAAATAGGCTAGGGTAATAAATAATGTTTAAGAAATTACAGATGTTTGCCATTAGCAGATTATAACACATGAGAAAAAGAGAAACAATACATCAGAGGACACCACCAGCAAAGTGTTACTATGTTAGTATGTGAAAAACTTTTAAGTATCCCCCAGTCTATCAATATTTACTAATGAACATTACTCACCAGTCTGACATCAGAAGTCCAACTTCAGACAGATGCATATTGACTTCATTGTTTTGAAGTAATTTGGATTTGCAATCAATAGTTGCATGTGTAAATTTGTCGGTGCTGATTAAACCTCAGTCATAGGTTTAATAGTCTAACCTTAGTCATAGGTTGCTGCATGAATGCCATTCTGGATATAAATAATAACAACAGATATTATTAATTTTTCATGTCAAATGATAGTAGATGAAAAATGATTTGTCATGTGTTCATGCAATTTTTTGAGTTATATAGATATGTGTTCGTGCAAGGGATTTACTGGCTGTTGGAGAGGTGAAAGTACTTGCAACAGTAATTATTTTTTTTGTTTAGGATGTGACTTTTTAAGCCTCTCTTAGTAGTCTGGCATATAAAATAACATATATTACACAACTCAGTGCAATTTTCTTCCTTTGAAGTGTTTGGATAAATATTTACCTATTCATTTCACTTATTCTATTGTGCAAAATAATAGTGACAGATATATTTTTTTTTTAATAAGGTAGGTCTCTAACACTCTAAAAACCAGAAATGAAATATTAGGATACTCTGTGTGCAGTAAATCCCACCAGCTTAGAAACTAAGAGAACATCACAATTAAAAATAAGAATGAAAAAAAAACCCTTGGCATCTATTCTTCTAGATTTTTTGATCCTTACTCTGCAACCTCATTATTTCCAGACAACACAAATAATTGGTTCAAACTCTTTGACAGTTGCTTAGACTTTCCATCTGCATTTTGATCAAATCATGATATTATTACACTTACAGCCACTGATTGAAGTGATTTTTGAGTGAGCTGAGAGCGGAGCTACCCAGCAAGAATAATTGTGCTTGAGTGTTTGATTCCAAAATCTACCATTCTGCCATCAGCATCGTGCCTGTGGCTGCACTGAGTGACACAATCAGTGCTTGATTTCCCTTCAAAGTGCCATCAGACTTTTCCCATGCAGGTCAGTGGGTGAATGAAAGTTAGTCAGAAACTTTTATTATTAGAAACTTTTTTTTTTTTTTGAGAGCAAATTCATTCTGTTAATCATTTGCAGAGAAATCAGAAAGTAAAATAGCTTAATTTGAATTTAATATCAAGAGAGCAGTTTGCTGACATAAGGTCAGGGTCTGACTGCGACCTCGTAATATTTTGACAGTGATTTTGTAAAATAAAAATAAAGTTGTTTTGAAAGGATATATCTGCTTTGCTGAATTACAGACTTAAGAGTGACACTTAGGGGGAAGAAAACTTTCAAAATAATACAGTATTATATTTCTGTCATCTGAAATTTTTCTATGTGAATGTTTATTCTACAACACATAATATGTAGAAAGTCTGTGACAACCATATTCCTAATTTAGATGCTAAGTGTGTTGCCTAAAATTAGGTGAGAACAATCTGGAGCAAGCTATCTGAATTGCTATAACTGTACTGAAAGACAATTTAAACCTTTCATTTCTATAACTTGAAACTAAGCCAGTAAGAGGAAGGATATGTTATCTTTGAGAGTTCTCTGCCTTGGATAGGATAGAAACCAGGAACAGTTTTTACTTTAATGATGATATACCCATTTTTGCAATAATTTGAAACTTGACATCAGCATCCTTGCCAAATTTCTGTATGGATGGCTATATTCTACTTTTATGTATTTCTCTCCATGTTCTGCTTGGCATCACACTCACCTTCTTGCGGTTACTTACACCACCATGCCATAGAATACTGTTATCCTATTATAAGTAGATTTGAAATTGCTTTTGAATCTTCTCATCAGCTGCCTTTCTACTTAAGAATCAAGAGATAATGATAGATTCCTTTGCAGGCAATAAAGCATTTTAATGAAACACTCTGAACAGATTGCTTGTCCCACAAGAGTGTATCTGCCTGCTGTGTCTGTGCATGTGCATAAATAGAGGTAGTCAGCTGTAGTTATCTTACCTGGCTCTTGTACATCCTGGATTTTTATTGCTTTTGTGGCACTTTTCCATTTTTTAGCTTTATGGATGGATCACCTGCATCTTTCTAATATTTTTTGGTAACTTCACAATAATGCAAACAGTGGTACTGAAGCTGTGACTTTGCTAGTGTTCAATAAAGTAGAACCTGCTTGATTCAAATGTGTGCATCTCACAGGGACCAACCAACCCATATGACAACAAATGCTAATGCAGGGTTATATTTTATCCAATGCCTTGTCACAGCTAATGCAGGTATTTCAGGTACACCTCCATGTTCAGACCTGAGTTTCCATACCTGTTTTTGAAAGAGTTAAAGCATATTTGTTTTTGTCTGGCTTGAATAGCCTGACACCATTTGCTCCACTTGTCTTTTTTTTTTTCAAATAATCTAATAAACAAGAAGATTAATGAACTGCCTGGGTACTCTGGTGTTTGGGATTCACCACATCTTTAAGCTAACATAACTACAAGCTAATAATTAACTAATATGTCTTCAAGCTATATTAACTACAGGATGGAGTAGAAAGGGTAATGCAGAGATTTTGAAGGAGCATTAATATCTTAGTAAATTTGGAAAAAAGTTAGAAAACTTTATACTTCTTTTCCGTCTGACTCTTTTACCTGGTCACTTTGGGAACTTAATGATATTTCAGAGCTGGAGCTTGTCCCTTAAGAGTTCTGCCCAGGGCAGCCCTGAACTAGGAGACCTGTAAGCAGCTAAAAAGTTTGGAAATTGCTTGGTGAAGAGTTCAGGAACCATAAGCACACCAGTGCTCAATAATGTGGATAAATGAATCACAGGTTTCTATTTATTTCAAGTAAATTGTACTTTAACTTGTACACTGAAGTGCTTCCCACAAGAAACACTGACATGACTTTACAACCATCCAGTGAGAAAAATGAAGTGATACAGAGAGACTCACAACAGCTCAGTGGAACTGGATCAGGCCCAATCCCTTACAAAATAACCAAGTTTATTCTTTCTATGTGGTATCTATTTCTGGTTATTTTCTTGAGACACACTACTCCAAAAATGACTTTCATTTTTTTATGACCTGTTCAAGTTCTAAAAATAATACAACCTGGAGCGAGATAGCCAGATAAGTAATTAACACACTAAGCCAGTAAATCAAATTAAGAAGCCACTGCCATAAGGAACTCAGAGTGTCAGGACACTTGCAGACCAGACACAACAGATGGTAACTGTCTAAATCCTTTAATTTCATTGTTCAGTGACACAATATTGAAATAAACGTCTCTCACGCATATCCCTACAGTTACAGATATCCCCAGTGTTTAAAGATATTGCTCATTCAGTCTTTCATTCCCCTCTAACCCATTATTTGAGTATTTATTTCTGATAAAATGTTACCAAAACCCTCTCTGAACTTGTCTATGGCTACTTCAGTGCTCCAGCCTTTGATTTGTACCTGCTGCTCTGTGTCAGAGCTGTCTGCTCAGCCCAGCAGCACAGGGCTGGGATCTTTACCTAATTCCATGGTATTCATGTTGCACAATAGGTAGAAACAGGTAGGGGACAATTCCTGGAGCAGAAAAATAAAATTGCCAGAAACCTTCCTGAAATGATTGTCAGCAGAGGGTCTGAGAGAATCAGAGACTGAGAAGGTAGCATACACATAATGGAGAGAATGTATAAAAGAGAAAGAAAGATTGTAAAATCAGAAACTCAAAACCAATAATTCATATGCAGTGGGCCACTAAAAAACCAAAAGAAACATTAAAGGGTCAAATCTGACGGACACCTTCTCCAATGTGTGTAGATGAGTTGGTCTTAGTTTACAAACTCTAAGAAGGTCATCAAAGAGAGTCTGCTACAGAGAAAAAAACACCAAAAAACACTAGAGTTTTTAAAAATAGTTGAAAAAAGAGTCAATATTAATGTTATAATACAAAAGGTTATGGACCCGGCATAAGAAAACAATATTTTAGGCCTCATTATATAAGATGAAGTTATTAAACTTTGTAAGGCTATGTCTGACAAGAGATTTGGTATTGTTATCTTGTTATAGTCAGTGTAAAGAACTCTATCTGAAAATGTATAATCAGTACATCCTTTATTCTGAAAACAAAGAAAGACAGGATATACTGAAAAAGAAAATTATTTTATAAAAAGTAAATAAGTCTTTCTCACATGGTTGAAAATCATTGTTAAAAAACTAAAAAGAAAAAAAGAGAAAACAAATTAATTTGATTTACTGGAAGAGTAAATATAGTGGTTGGAAATGGAAGGAAAATGTGTAAAAGTTCTGGAAGAAAATAGAGCAGTCTGATATATATAGACTGAAAAGTAAAGAGAGAAACCAAGAAGAAAGAGTGAGACAAGAGACTGAGTGAAGAAAGAAATGAAAGAAAAAATGGAAGAGAAAGAAAAAGAATGAGAAGAAAAGAAGAAAAGAAAGAAAGAGTATTGAGTATAAGAGAAAGAAAGTTAAAAATAAAGTAAATAGGAGGAAATAAAAGAAGTAGAAAAAGAAAGAAGAAGGATACAAATGTATGACAAAGGAAAACAATGATTTTTAAAGTTTAGCAACCGTAATGGTTTATTGCTGAATAGAGATGACAGTGATCTTCAGTGTTGCACTTATCTTCTGTAAATATTTCTGTCCTGTACTTGGAAAGTAAGATGACACACTTATTAGAAAAATGTGGTGCTTTCCAGATAAACCACATTTACAGGGAGTTAACATTTCGAAAACACAGGATTAAACCATTCATTGACACTACCAGGGCTGTGGAAGATCTATTAGTGGCTGGGGTTAATTTGCACATATATTTTGCTACATCCAGAGGCATTTAGTTGGAGGAATTTACATTAGAAAGAATGTAAAAGTTAAGTCACATATGGAAAAATGCAGACAATCAAACCATGACGCACAGGGTCACTCTAAACAAACATCACTGCTTTTGCAGTTTGTTGCAATGAAGAAGCTTTGGTTAGTGAGATGGATAGCTCATTTTTGTGGTTTTTCTAAAGAAGAAAGATCCCCTTTAGCCTGTATTTTGTGGCAAGGATTTTGTGTGTGTTCAATGAAACTACTCATGGTAAGTGGGAAGGGGATTACAATACATCCAAAGCAAATCCAAACAAAATTTAGGTATTTTAATATAAAATTTGTTTCAATCTGTGTCAAAAGGAGAAAAATGTTGAAAGTTCAGCAGCATAATTAGTAAAATTTGACTAGCCTGCCTGGAAAACTAATTTACTTTTGCAAAATCTTAGTTGTAATTTTTTTACTCTAGATCTAAGGCTTGTTAGTATGGGAAACTGAAATAATACCCAAAGATTTGCAGATGAGGATTTTATGGAGAGTTTTCCAGGACTGAAGGGTTCTCACTTCATTTGGGGCATTCCAATTTATCAAGGCAATAACCCTTGCCACTCCTTAGTGTGGATTTATGGCATTGTTGTCAAAACATTTGCAGAGCGGTCGCCGGAGAGCGCACGGAACGGTTTCAGAAGGATTTGTCAGAGCCCAGGGAGAAGCTGTCAATGTGCTGCCACCTACAGAAACAGGAGCTCCTGAGGAGCTTTCACAATGACAGACAGTTTGACGGAGAATTCAGCACTCCCATGAATTATCTGAAATGATAGGTAATTAATACAGCTCCCAGATGACACAAAGTTGACGCAGTGGTGGGAGGCAGAAGATGGAATAGCTGTATCTAGAGATGCAGCTTTCCTGGCAACATCCATCCCACAAAATGCTGTGTCAGCTCTAAATACAAAGCTACACACCTGGAAAGATTGAAGGTGTCTGACATTACTCATCATTGTATCCTGATCTCTTCCAGGGGGTATCACAGAAGAAAGTCTAAAATCTCTATATATTATAAAATCTCTGTACAGTATAAAAGTATAAAAATACAGATGACCATTTCATAAAACCTTTTCTGGACTGTATTTACAGGGAAACAACAAATGAGAGTGAAGAGAGAAATATTTTCTTCCTGTATACTTTCTAGGAATACAGTTTCCAGATTTTCATGTTCAAAGTTTTTAAAGGCTTGAACACAAATTAAGAAAATAGAGGAAAATTATTGCAGAGGCTGAAGAAATCTCTTAATTGAAAGATGCAAGTTTTTTCAGAAAGAGATACTTAATGTGACCATTACTTGATTAAAGTGCTTGCATGCCTTCAAAGAAAGAAATACTGAACAGCATTTGGCTCTTGTTATGAGCTAGAAAGGTATGAAACCCTCCATAGAGTTAAAAATACAAAACAGAGATTACAAACCCTCCATGCAGTTAAAACCCTCCATACAGTTAAAAATACAAACCAGAACTCCTTGATTTATGGCCTACACAGTGTAACTTTGAGTGGTTAACCATAGGTTAAATGTGCCAAAACAAGAGAAATTCTCAAATCCTTTGTTGGACTGGATCTTTTTTTAGTTGGTAGAATTTAATTAAATATCACTTATTTGATTCAGACAATGGATAATTAAATCAAACATAGAGATGCTCAAAGAGTGATACTTGAAATTACTGTCAGAAACGATTTAGGGACTGTGTGTATGTGTTTGGTTTGTTTGTTCTTGGTTCAGTTTTGTTTGTTCTTGGTTCAGTTTTGTTTGTTCTTGGTTCAGTTTGGATTGGCTTGATTTGGTTTGATTTCACAAGTCTGGAAGGCTCTCTGTGAATAAGGGCAAGGAACAGTCTACAATTTACAGTCAGTTACAGTAAATATAATGAGAATTCTTTAGAAGTTAAATTTAGTAAATGAAACAAATCTTTCCATCTGTGGGCACTGACACTATTTGGTCACAGACATATTTCCATACTTATAATACATATTTGACATAGCAATGTTAATTGATTTTAAACTTTATTTGTTTGTATATTTATTTGAAATAGCAGTTGTTTACCTGTTCCCTGCTCCTACAAATCCTTTTCAGCAGAGCATTAACATTACTGCAATAGGTGCTGAAACCTGTGCTCCTCTTGTGCTTGCTTTCTGTATGACAATGTATTGCACATTTATTTAAATGTGCTCTTTTCTCAGATACAGCAAAATAATCTTCAGAATCAAAAACATATTCTGCTCCCTTCCATGCAGTATTTCTGTAGCCTGTTTATTCAATAATATTTTGATGCTAGCAAATAGAAGATCCAAATTTGATCATGAAAGCACAGACCAAAGTGACTCTGCAACTGAAACTTTATATGTGCAACTTTTTGAACTATTTTCTTCTTAATTGCTCTCTGTTTAGTTTTAGTTTTAGCACTCCCACTCTAGAAGACTTTAAGTTCTGCAGAAGTCTTTAAGAGAATGCTACCATCTTCTGGAAAGAGATGAAAATAGAGCTTTTAACTATTTAAGATTAAGTAGATTCGTGTTATCATCAGCACTTGCAGACTGAATACTTCTACATTTCGAAGCCCATGTGAGATTTTTCTGAACAGGGGAAATATTTCTGAAACCCAGAAGATTTAAGATTTAAACGTGTGTTTAAGAAATCTCTTTTCCAGGAAGGAGTTTTTTCTTTCTTCTCTTTAACTTGCACCTCAAATTATATAATTCTTCACATTTTAAGGTTCATTAACAGTTTGCTTGCACAGCACGAAATCTTTAGAGTTTAAGTCAACATTGCTGTAAAGGACTCTCATTTCATCAGCTGAAATTCAGAATTCAGCTCTTTTTATATTGCCATTAGCATCAGCCTAGAAAGCAAAGTTCATGTCACATCCAAAGCTGCACAGATTTCCAGCAAATGCATCCAAGCTTGTGGGTTGGCCTGTTACAGAGATAAGGCTGCTTGTGAAGGTCAGTCCCGAGAGCTCAGGGACCAGATTTTAGTGAAGCAAGCCAAAAAGTAAAAAACATTTTGGATTAAATAAACCAAAGTAGTGGCTGCAACTGAAACCACATCATCCTCTGAAATCAAAAGTTCTGCTTTATATTAGGAAAAAGGCATATGGAGCACTCTAACCCTGGTATTGATGCTTCCCATATTTAATATTCTATGTATTGAACATTTTACAGGACACTTTTTAGAAGTTTTTTGCTAAGAAACAGCATTCATTCAAAAGGCTAAAAATCTTTGATCCAGAATTTAACCATTCTTTTAAATATGATTTTCGTTAGTAAATATTGCATGCCCCAGCAGTTCTAAATCTCATTACCCTTATAAATGCAGTTCACTGATTTTTATTTTTTTTTTGAGATATTTGCTGTAAGAATATGTATCCTGGATTACAATAATAGGAGTGGTATTGAAAGATCTGCACAGTGAACTTGGAAAGGAAACTCTTCCTTTTGAAACAACTGTGGGAACCTATTACTGCACTCTAAGATATCTGATGAAATTAGACTGGTTAGGTTACCTTAAGGGAAAACAAGATTTTAGAAAGACATACATGTGTGGACTTTCAAAAAAGAAATAAAAATGAAACATTGGGTGGCCATATTTCTCCTTTTAGTATTTCCTCATTTACTGTTCAAACTGGCAAAATGGGGCAGCTACAAAGGAAGAGATAAAAGGATTTTTGTTAGTCTACACTTTTAAATTTGCATGTTTTATATTTTCAAAGTCCAAAGAAAACACTGAAGAAAAAGAAAAGCAGCAGTGCTTTTTGTTGGATAGTTACTTAATTTTATTTTTCTGTCTTTCGTGTATGAGAAAAGATGCAAATATGGACAGCTATTCTTTTTCACCTGATACTTCACGATGTTTTTTGCCTGTGCTTTTTACATTGATTCATGAATGAGAAAGAAAGTCAGCATCCTACCTTGACTCCTGCTGGGTGACTTTCACAAAGCAGAAAAGAATATTGCAATGATAAAAACAACCTCATGAAGAAGGTTAAGTGGCTGAAAAGTTACCTGTATTATGAAAATTTGTGGAGTTTATTAATTGAAATTTCAATCTTTTCCTTTGAAAATACGGGGCACAGGGCTGCACCTTAAAAACCATATTGCTTGTCATAGGACTAAAAAAATTATTTTCAGAATAATATTTATGTAAGCATAATTCCAAGTGCTATAGGGACTGATATATAAACTACATGAAAATTTAGAATAAGTGGAAGATTGCTTATTTAATTCAAGTAAAATTCAGATTTTAAGCAGGTGCAGTATTTCCATTAGCTGAGCCAAGCAACTTAATAAGAAAAATAAATCCACCCAGGCTTTTTTTTTTTCCTTTTCCTGTTCTCAAATGCTTCAGTGTCTTGTGTACTTGTTCATTTCACTGCAATTTAATTAGTTATTTTAGAATGAATATTTTCAATTACAGTTATTCTGACTGTTTTAACAGTATAAACCATTTGGCACTCTGTCTGTTCAGCAGCAGAAGTTTTATCCTGAAGCACTAAAGGAGAATACATGGTCTAGAACAAAAATTTAGTGAGTTTGGATCATTATATCTTTGAGGTGATTTCTAAAACACTGACTGTAGAGCTGAAGCTCTGCTGCTTCATGTTTGGATTAACTGAACATGCAATGATCATGAACAAACAAATGAAAATTCATTCTGGGAATCACTTGAGCACCAGCAGAAAAAGTATTCTCATTATAGCCCCAGATGTAGTGGCATTTGTCCAGGATGCTTGGCTTAGCAAACCAAGTCTTGCAAAAACATCAAGGGACTTTTCATGATCACATCATGGGAACTGCTGCACTAACTAAGGTAAGATGGTTGCTTCTAGAACATGCTTATGCAAACATTCCTTCATTATTAAGATTGATATGACATTTATTAAAATAAAACCACTATTGGTATTTTTCTTTTTGGCATTACCATCTATTTTTTACATTACCAGCTAAATAACACTGTTGGTTTGAATATCAGTTTACTGGGCTACTCATCTGTGATTTTTTGCATTATTAAAGTAACAGATTCATGGTTTTGATAAATCTGTATATCCTGGTGTGTTTTTTTTCACCCAAAATAACATTATTCTTTACTTTTCTTTACAATGTATTTTAAATTTTACAATTAGGGGTTAGTTAGGAGGAATTACATTTCAGAAAATGTAAACATCAAGATTCTGTTTCTGAAAGAGTAAAAAAAAAAAATCATTCATCTTTTCATCAACAGATAGGCACATTAACTTTATTAAAATTATTCATGTGTTTAAATATGTATCAATTTTTTGGCAATAAACGCTTTTAATTGTAGGCACAATAAGCATATTATGGACTCGGTAATGTTTTCTAGGTGTTAAGAAAACAGGAACATGCATATGTTTTTGCACTGTTCTTTGAAAATTATGTTCAAGCTCAGGTTTTTCCTGGTTCAGAAATAAAGGCAAAAACATTTTGAGAGAAACAAATTTAATGACTAAGACCAGCAAAAATTGAAAATTAGTCTTTTCAAGTCATGACACAAGGAGAGGGAATAACTAGAAGTGCATT
>JAHXMQ010000028.1:62774998-62800681 GCA_020466415.1 Ammodramus savannarum pratensis
GAAGGATCTTTTTGCCTCTCAGAGCATTCCTGCTCTGTCCCATGGGCACTGCTGTCATCCAGAACCTCTCAGGATCAGGGGACAGATAAGCTCTGTCCTCAGGGTGCTGCATCTGAGATCTCCCACCCTGCTGATGGGACAGGGCTCATTGCTGGGACACTGCACTCCCACAGCCACACCGTCCTTGCAGGTCAGGTCTGCAGCTCTCACAGATGAAGTGTGATCTCAAAACCTTGTTTCTGTGATTTTTTGCTGAGCACATCTTTATTTTTTAACTTTTGGTGTACACCATCAGTCTGAGGTAGCTTTCATATTTATGTTCATGCAAGAACACCAATTGAACTCCCATCCTCATGCACTGAGACATTGCACTGGCTGTGTTGTTGCATTTCTCTAGTGTTGCTCAATCTTTGAGCTCCATAATCTTTCTGATGTGTTTGTGTAATCTTTCTGAGCAGTGTTTGTGTAATATAAGCCATGTTTGCCTCAAATATGTGTTATTTAAGGTGGGAAGTAAAGGAGTGTTTTTGTCTAATCCCAACTCCTGCATAACATCGCATAATTTCAACCCATAATTTTGTCGGTGTTTTAAGCCAAGTCCTTTCAGGAGAATAATAGAAGCTTCTTTGTCTTAAGACTGCCAGGAAATGTAGACAGTTCCTAACCCCCAGAACTGCCAAGGAAATGTGTGTACATTAAATCTTCTCTATTTTAGTATTGGCTAGTGCTTGCCTAAGAATAAAATATACAAGGCATAATTAAAACCTGCTGGATTTCTTTTACTGCCCATGTCCTCAATAAAGCAAAATAATCAAAGCTGTGGCACATTCAAAAAAGACTTGGTTTGTCCTAGAAAAAAAAAATCCAGTTAGTTTTCTCCAGGAAGCTAAAGATTAAAAAAATATACTGTGCCTCAGCAGTAAATCTGTTTAATAAACAACCTCTCACCAGAATAAACTCTGTTTAAAATTGTTGCTATTTTTATTTTATTATGCAAGAGGAATTACATTGAAAAGCTAAGAATAGATTGGAGACAAAAGCCTGAGCTGATATGAATACTTTGTTTGAAAAGTTTAATGGCCTGGTTTATTGGGCTTTTTTAGAATACAAAAATCTCAGTAGCTAATGTCCTTATATTTTTTTTCATCCTGTTTATTTCTTTCTGTGTATCACTAAATTTGAATTCCCTCCCTTATATTACACTGTATTTCCTCAGTGATTTGAAGCCTGGTGACTGGAGCTGAATGAATAACATTTGACTGACTAAAAGCGTGGCATATTCTAACCCCTAATTATTAATCATGTACAAAGAAAGTGAGGGCCATGTTAATAAATTTCATTAAATGCAGGCTTCTTGCTCTGGGCAGTGGCATTTGCCTTTCACAAACCTGTAGATCCACAAAGGGGCAAATCAGCATTTGTCTCTCATCCCTAAGTCACTGCTGCTGCCTCATTTAAGGAGTACAATCTCCAGCCAGCTCACTTTGTGTTTTTGAAGGCTTGTCTATAGTGGTGCATAGTCCAGCCTGGAGCTCATAGGCAACACAAAGAACAGTAATATTTATTTTGCAGAAGGTGACTGGAAGAGTGTCTGAAGCATGCATGAAGTGCAGGAAGAGCTCTAAATCCTCATGTAAATGTATATACATGAAATGATGACTGCTGCTTCTGGTCCTGGCCAAGGGCATCTTTCAGATATCCCACGTGCAACAGAGGCTTCAAGCCAGCAGGTCGCCTAGTGGGCTGCAAAATACATCAGCTTATGCCTGGAGCTACTCTAAAAAGTGCTGAACATGTTTTACCAGTCAAACTCAGTCATTTTTGTACGAGCTTTTTTCTTTAAAAAAGTAAATTAGAAGAAAACTAAATCTGAACAAAAACTGGACAGACACGAACAAGAAGGATTAGTGTAGCTAAAAACCTCTCCAAACTCCTGTAAAACTAAACTTAGTGCATTAGATAGTGGATCTCTTTTATATGAAAAACAGATGGGTGAAGAAAGTGGAAGAAAAGTCATGCTGCAGAGCACACAAAACATCATAACAGTAAAAAATACCATTTAATGAGGTAAAAAATATCTTCAGTTGGCACTTTTTCCAGCACTCACATCCTCTGTACAGAAATTTTCAAGGGAGTGCTTTATTCTCATTCCTACTAACTGGCTTCCTAATCCTACTGTAGAAATCAGATCATGACTTGCAGCTTCACTCAGACTGCAGAGAAGTTGAAATTCAATGTCTATGCTCATAGGAAGAGGGCCATACTATTAGCCCTATTAGCATTAGGACTGGCAGTCCTTGATTTTTTGTTAAATTATTATTTTGAGACATTAGATATCTGAGCTGGATGCCGTAAGTTTTGAGAAAAATAATGTATTTTCATTTTTTTTTCTTTTCCTTTTTTTTTTCCCAGGAGCTAGAGCTCCTGAACACTGAAAAGCAATTAAAACAAATAAGGAAAGAAAACAAAAAAAACCATCAGAATCTCTGTGTGGGAGTGACAGTGATAAGGTGTTCTGCTCATCTAGAAATAACTATTGAAATGTTATAGAAAAGCAGTGCTGTTCTAATTTTCTGGTTTTAGTGATAAAACCCAGATGCTTTAGAAAAGATGCAAAAAGATGCACAATAAGAATAACTTCTTCCAGAAAGATTTCCTTCCAATCTTTCACATAAAAGATATTGATTTAAACCTGAAAATGCTTTTCAAACCTTTTCCAATATTCTTTATTTTAGCATTAATAATAACAGCTTTAGCTTTTCTTGGGATATGTATAAATTACAAACTCTTTTAAATTTGGTGAGGAGATAATCTAAGACATGTTCAGTTACTCAGAGTTGGTGAAACAATGATTTGCTGCTTATACAGTAGAGAAATGAAAGATGTTGCACACTAAGGAGAAATATTCATTGAATATCTCAAAGTCCATTAGAGCTAATTTATAAGGACTGGGCTATTAAAGAGCAAGAATGGAGATGGCACATAACAATATAAATCACAATTATATATAATGATTTGCATCACTGAGACATTCTGCTGCAGCTAAAGGGATAAGCTAGGCTCTTTTCTTTTGAAGAAGACTAGTTTTAAATTTTTAAACTAGTAGAAAAATTATTTTAAAGACGGGGCCTAAATTGTTAATGCCATCATGATCACTAATATTTAAAGAACTATTGTGAGATATAAAATAATTTCTATTTATGATGTTTCCCAAATCTGCAAATTTATTGACAAACACTATAAAGGCTATCACTCAAAGAATAAGATTTAAAAAAAAAACAAAAACATAACAAACCAAAGACCTACAAAGGAACCAAAGAAAGATGCTAAAATTCTTTGGATGAACCTTCTTAATCAAGTGTTCTTACAGAAATCTATTCTTGCTTCCCAAGAAAATCCAGTCAAGTAACATATCTATACTTGGTATATTACATTGGGTAAAGAAAAGTTTAGGGATGTTTTTAATTAAGCTTATAAAGAAGGCTTCGAGAATATCTGATTTTTGATTCATTAAAAGAAAAAAAAAAAAATAGAAAAGAACCTGAAGGACATTCTTTTGTAACGGCCCTTTTGAAATGGCCTTTTATTCCAACAGAGGTAAAAGCTGTAAAACTATTCAGCTCTGTCCTAAATTAAATGTTTAATTAAGAATGAACTGTTTTTCCTGATCCCTCTTTCACCTCCCAACTTTCAGCAGAGACTCATCTATAGCACAAAATTTTATAGTGTGTATCTCTTTCCTAATAATGGTTCCACAAAGGGACAGAGCACAGCAAAGAAGGAGGGAAGAAGTGAGTTATCAAGTATTTCTTCTGGATCTCAATTGCAACAAATAATCACAAGTAACCTATGACTTCCCTTTAGTCTAGAAAAAGAATAAAGAAGGTAACATTTTTATTTTTTACCACTTATATCTCACTGATGTCAACGAGGCCAAAGGATAAACTGCAGCCTTAAGGAAGCTGAATGTGACAGTTCTGGGATCATCTGGGTATTTGCTAGATGATGACAAACCAGTCCAGTTTCCCTTGGGACATTGTCTCCTGTCATTCTTCTAAGATGCACAGGGCCTAAAGGCTGAGAGCTGAGCATCCCCTACAAAGGGCAACCTCAGCCAGCTCCTCTTGACAGGATTTTGATGCAGAACAGCAGCAGCAAGTCAGGCTGGGGAGATCTTCTACATCTGTTTTGAACAATTAATCCCCTGGAGGTAACTCCACTCACATGAAACTAATTTTGCAGTGTTTTAGCTAGAATGTGATTGAGTGAGCAGACTGGAAATTGAAGAAACTTGGTATTTATTTTGTGAAAACAAATGAAGAGGCCATTAACCTTCCAATAGAAATGATTACTATATATGTTTTAAAACACTGCTCTTTTCTCTTCCCAGGCTTGGGAACTGTGCAACAGCTTTGGTGACAATCAAGATGATGCTGCTTGTCAACACTAAGCCAAAACAGATTATTGTGATGAGGGAATCAGAACTCTCCAAACACAATCGTGAAATCTGACCTGATAGACTCCTGCAGCCCCTCTTGTTATCAATCAGCTGTAGGTTAAATTCTCTCAGAGAAGAAAGCAATCAAAGTTCATTTCAGAGTGCATTAAGATAATGTCCTAGACCTCACTGAAATCAACAAATGCCTCTCTCACAAATTAGAGTCTCTTTGGACTTCAATAAAGAATGCTGAACTTCCTGTATTCATTGAATATCCGAGGTCACAAATAAAAAAGTCAATTCTATTTCTATGTTTTCAGATTCACATAAATTCATCAGATTGTATGTGCATACATTTTATAATTCCACTGCCAATATACAGACATGAATAACAGATTTAGTCTATATATATTTTGTTTTGTGCATAGACACAGATACTTACCAACACAAAGTTATCTTGAAAATGATGGCATTGTGGGTATCAAAACCTCTGCTCTGAACTGGCATGAAATCAGTGTTTAAAATTGCTATCTTTAATCACTGTTAGCTATGGATTATTTTTTCTATTCCTAGTAATTGATCCCTATATGGTATAGGCTGATCAAAATTGAAATGTCTCACAGAATAAACACTGTTTTAAATAATGCTTTAGCAGTGTGCCTATCCTCTGTGAGAAAACATGGGGCCAGGAAGGTTGGGATATCTGAGCAAGTGCTTTTCTCTAAAAGTGTACCTATAGCAATTTTATTCTTTATGCTCCTTATCTCCACATTACTTCCAAAGAATTTTGCATCTCATTAGCCACTTTTACTTATAGCTGACAGGAGTATTATCAAAGTATTATTAAAACCTTGGTAGCTGAGTAGAGGAGGAATACCAAGATAACTTGTCCCAGCTGAAGAATAAAAATATCTCCAGAGAAGTCACATATGCTACTGTTAGATACTTCATAAAGCACACAGGACAGAATTGTATGAAACTCACAGGAAATCTGGCTTTATAAAACCTGCTGCTCCTGCAAGTGCTCATCTTACTTCCTGGCTGTGTACAAAGAAATTCCCAGGGCTGACACTATTTAACCACATCTCAGTATGAAAAAATCACCTTAGTAGCTTGATCACCTACAATGTCTGAGGCCAAATTGTTTTGGAAACATTAATTTCTTCTGCATTAGAAAATAATCGAAAATAGAAAAATATAAATTCAATATATTTGTGGTGTCCCTCCAACAAAATAACTTTAAGATGAGCTCCATTCATTTATTTGGAGAGTTTTGCAGCACTGAGTACAAGTAAACCTACTGGGGTTAGGTGCTGGTAAACTTTCTAACAGATTGCCTAAGCAATAGACAGCTTATCCCCTTCAGGCTCCATCCTCATTCACTTTGATATTGAAAATACTTTTTATTCTATAAAAAAATTTCCTGGGCAAACTTGCCATTCAAACTTATATTTAACGCTAAGATAAATTTAACCTGTTACTTCCAAAAGGCTGGTTAACCATAGAGTCATAGAATGTTTCATTTGTTTTGGAAGAGACCTTAAAACCATTTCATTCCAATCCTGCTGCCATGGGCAGGGACTCCTTCCACTAGACCAGGTTGCTCAAAGCCCCCTCCAATGTGGATTTGAACACTAAAAGAGATGGCATCATCCCCAACTTCTCTGGGCAACTCGTTTCAGTGCATCATCACTCTCACAGTAAAGAAAATATTTAGTTAGCTTAGAGTTTAAAATTAAGTTGGTGTTTTGAGAACCAAGGTTGTATCCTCTCATAATAAAGGATTTAATGAGTGCTGTGCAGAGATATATAAATGAGATCATTTGAAAGCTAAAGCAATGTAAATAATTATTACTACTTTTCCAAATTTTTGTGTGTAATAAGGAGATTGATATGAGTGGTTTTGGGTATTTTCCCTAGATTAAAAACTGAGGGATCTGTAAATAATTGAATTTTAGAAATAATAGTATCTCTTGTTCTAAGCAGATATGTGTCATGAGCCCTCCTTCCCCAGAGAGCTCTTCTATGACTAAATCTGATAGGAATTTGCTTTCAGAGTTATCTTTAAGATATCAGAGAATCCTTTTCTCAGCCCTCAAATCCAGGTAGATCATCAAGTCTGGGATAAGTTTTTATTATTAACAGAACCAAGTGATCTAATTCCCAATGAGCTTTTGCAGTTGAGAAATCTTTTAAGAGATGCTTTATTCTGACAACAGTTCTTTATGTACCCAGAAATGTAGCCAACATTTAGAAAATGCTTTGCTTGCAAGCAGATTGATTGTTCTGACTGATGTTAAAAAAGAAAAGAACTATTGCTAGCATTGTCATAAATTGGTCGTTCCTTCTCCCTGCACCTGAAAGCTCAGGCAGAAGATCTGAGCTTAACAAAATTTTGGGTGGATTTGCTCTCAGATGAGCTTGGACTGGGACAGCCACTGCTCGGGGCTGAATTTCTCAGTTTGAAGCAAGCACACCCAGGATGACTTTGATGTGATATTTAGTCATAAAAAATTAGTTGTTATGAAAATCTATTTCCATTTAGAGAACACCGTTGTTGGAAAGGAACTCCATGAAGAAAATTCCATCTTGAAAATATGCAGATATTGTGAAAATGAAGGGACACACTGAAAATGCAGAGTTAAGAAACACATAATCAATGCCAAATGCTGATAAGTAGGTTACACTGCTATCTAAAGAACTATTTTTTATGTTTTACAGTTTTCCTCACTTGGAGCACATCATCTCACTGCATGCTAGCTCACACCAAATATTATCATGCAGTGAGCTGTGTGTCTTTTTGTGTCAGTGGACTGTAAGGTCTCATAAAAATTAAAGCATGTTGAGCTCTCAGAAAAATAAAATACATTGAAAAAAGATGAATTGGATACAATCCAGCTTGGAGATTTATTCTATTTTTTTATGTGAAAAAAGTGTATGTACTTTATGATCCCTCTGGGTACAACAGTTCTTAAACCTTGTGAATTTTAATATGAGTGTATGAAACCATACAGATTTGAATAAGATTTATTAACAACATACACTTAAAATTATTGTCTACACATAGCAAAAATAAAAGCCCATCTCATCACTAGTTTCTTCTCACCCTGAACTTTCCCTTTAAATCTTATAAACCTGATAAAAGAAGCAAGGGGGATGTCACAAGTTTAAACTGTTTTTCTATCATCGGGTCAGTAAGGTTTCATGTATTTTCAGGGAATTTTATGATTTACAGTTCTCACATTCCAGTCTGGTTATGAGTACAGCAAGGTCCCAGCGACTGTCACATCCATGAGTCACATTATTAATCCACTGCCAGACTCTGTTTGAACTGCTACACTTGTGAAGGAGCCAGCATGGAGCTCTTGGTTTTTGTAGACTGTCTGATAGAGCCTGAGTGAGTGAAAACTAAAGTTCCATAGACCTCAACACAATTCCAGCCAAACACAGCCACTGATATTCCCTTGTTGTTTATCTCAACTCCTATTGACTTATTAGGTGTCTAAACAGCAGTAGCATGCAGGGATCAGTCACAGAACATGCATTTTGTAGAAATGCCAGAAAAATATTTGGAGGTGATGATGACATCAGAATATTTCTAGTGCATCGTGGTGATAAATCTTGCAGAATGTCCCACATTCAATAATACATTTTAGCAAACAGTTTTTTATATTTGTCATATTACATTCTGTATCATCCAGCCATAGGTGTTAACAAAAATTTTACTAATGACAGCATGGATCTAGAGGCACACAGTCTGATTACATTCCTCTCATGCTGAAATCTTTACTGTTTGTGTCTGTGAGTTACTACTAAACTAATAGACACAAACATTAGTTTAATATTGGACAAGAATGACGCTAAAATACATGAACAGCATAATTGTATTAGAAATACATTTTAAATTTTGGTATTTTTTTCCCTTGAAAGACTGCTGAAGACAATCCCTTTTGCATTGCATTAAGAAAAAGCATCATAATTGTTTCTCTGTATCAGAATTCTGACTTGAATTCAGTAACAAAACAATACATGCAGTCATGAAAATCAAGGACTGTGAGAAAGTAAAGACAAAATGCTAACCAGAGCAAATTACTTATTTAGAAGCTGCTGTTTTGTTTTTTTTTTCTGTTGAGAAAAAATGTTTAAGAAAGGATTTTGAGAGAAATAACACAACAGGTATGTGACTTTTGAGTGAAATGAAGGGCAAGATGGGGAAAAAACGTCAAAATTCACATGCCTCAACATTAACAAAGTTTGAAAAGTGGGAAATGAAAAGCAGCAATAAGACTGGAGAGGAAGCTGATGCTTCAATACAAATGATGAGATGACAGGACATCCCTTAACATTAAGGAAAACTATTGTGACACTGCAGAAAGGAAGGTCACAAGGACTGCAAAATGGATGTGGCAGTGCAAGAGCTCTCACAGCAGCTTTGGTGTGTAGGACTACATTTGGCCAAGGCCAACAAAGGATATTTATTATAGAAGTGAAGATGATGAAAGCCTGGACAAAACCTTTAGCTGAACATGGATAGGAAAGGGAGATAGCCTAGGTTTGTTATATGGAGGAACATGACTGCTCTGATGTTGGTCAGATGAGCTGATCTGGTGTGCAAGTGACTGTGGCTAAAACCAGGCAGATCATCTCCCTGACTGCCACTATGACTGAGGAAAGGCAACATGGAACATATGAAATTGGTAAAAACAGGATAAAGCAAAAGGAGGAACAAAAAATACAATTTGTACATTCAGAGTATACAGCTCAATTTCTATTTGAGGGAAAAAAAAACGATACAAAAAATACAGAGACACAAAAAATCATAGGATCATTAAGGTTGGAAAATGTTTATAAGACCATCGAGTCCAATCATAAACTCAACACTGTCAAGTCCACAAATTAACCAAAGACTACTGAAAATAAATAAGAAGGAAAAGAGTAGGCAAGAAAATGGATGCTCATCTCAGAAGACTGGAAAGACCAAAGTCCCACAAAGACAAGGAAGACTAGACAGAATGATGAATGAGAAATATCTGCACTTAGAGATATTTCAGAGGAGGAGAAGGAGCAAGAGTAAGGTGAGTACTTGTATTGAAAATTTTCTGTATCTTCTCTGCTTTGATATATAGACAGTGAAGGACAGGAGTGGGATGCTCAAGGTGATTAAACTAAATTTTAAAATGTGTTTATGGTGTCCCACTTGATTTTGAAGTTACAGTACTCAAAATCTAGTGGAGGTCAACATGCTGTTTGCATTCAGGTGTAATTCTCATCCTTTGATTTACAAGGTGTGTGCCCACATGCGACCTGATTTCCCTACTCTCCTTTCACAGTCAGTGAAGAGAAATTCATACCTGTAGGAAACAACTTAGGCTGATTTATCTTTGACTCCCATATTTGGATGACATGAGTTGTTTTTTTATTCTTTTTCTTCCCAGTCACTTCAAAAGAAACATTGGGCAATTAGTTCCAACTTCAATGTCTGTCACAGAGCTCTAAATTGTCTTCTTTTGGCCAACAGAATCGCATGTTTTAATGGTTATTTTTTAATGTTGTTATAATAGTCTCTTTGGTCCAAATCACTCTAAAATAATTTGAGATTTGTTCTGAAATTGCTGAACAATTCATGTAGAATGAGACCAAAAGAATCCACTGGCAGCATGAATTATGTCCCTTTACTTATAAATTGTTGCAGTCCTGGGAATATTTATGACTGCATTGATTCAGGTCCAGAAACTCTTTTAGCTCTAATGGTCACCTTTGCATTTGATCATTCTGTGAAATCAGAGGGAATTAGGGAAATATCTGGCAACATGCTAGACAGTAGTAAACAGAAATTTTACAGGAAAAGACAGGTTATTTAATTTTGCTTGTATATTTTTTCCACAACTGAGGATCTCAGTTCTAATGTGTGTGCCCTTTCATATGTCAATGTACATATTTAAAATCCATATAAATACATACATATGTGTATAAATACACATGCCATTTATATTAAGGTTGCTTCTCTATTCTAGCAGTGATAGCAGAACCAAAAAACTCCCTTGATTATATCCCCTCCAACATCTGCTTGCCTTTTTATTCATATCCATTTGGGACAAAGTTCTTTGAATGTATTCACCTCTTTAACTATTTTAGTCAGCTCAGGGAATACAGAAAAGGGGAATTTCATGCAAGATATCTTGACTGGAGAAAAATTAGATAAGCATGAATTATGACAGTTATAAAAATAGCAATATAATCCACCCTCCCTCTAGTGTATATTTCTCCCTCTATATGGGTCCAAACTCAGTTTTTAAAAGGAAGTTTAGGAAAGTAGATACTAATGTTCCAAATCTGTACTTGTGCTGCATCAATTACCTGCTGGGAAGGAAGGCTCAGCATGGGTGTTTGCACTGGAACAACATACTTATGCAATTTATTTCCTTTTATGGAGGCTGGAGTGGTCTAAGAATCCTTTAGCTTGTGACCTGGAAGAAACCTGAAGCTGTTACAGTAGCTGTGGATTGCCAGAGGAGCAGGTTAGTGCCAGGCATCACTGGCTCTGCCCTGCAATATTGTCCCAGGCTGTTTACATTGGCTCTGTGCTGCAGGGCCAGCTGCTATTTGGCCATTTCCACCAGTTTTTCTTCACCAAAGGAGCAATCTTACCCTCAGCTCACAGCATTCACAAAGCACTGCTGTTTTCTATTTAGGGGTGAGGGAGAGAGTTGAAAGCTTAGCCTGGCATCCTTCAGCCTTCACTATGCAGAAGCACTTTGCATCATTAGCTCAGTGTCTGCCAACACACTGGCACACGGCACGGGAATGCTCCTCACTTCCAAAAATAACAAAGCAAGAACAAGGGAAAAGCGTAGATTTTACACAAAATAAAGCAAGCTTTAGTCTGTGATGTGTAGTCCTAAGCAAACCCAAAGAAGAATTTTCTTATGTCTCTCAAAACAAAAAAAAAAAAAGTTAGAAATTACAGAAATACAGGATAGAGGAAAGCTCAAAAGGGACCATAGGTGGTCCTTAGAAATCACAGGATCACAGAGAGGAAAGATCTGGAACAGAAACCAAACCTCTGTGGCAGATGAGAACTTTATAACAGCCACAGCAGTGGGGAATTACAGGGAGGGGATTTGCATAGCCATGCCTTCAAACTCAAGATCAATAGTAAAAGACCAAAAGCAACAACTGTATCACAGGAAAAGATCAGAAGAGATTCAAGGCATCTCCCTTTATCAGAATACAAATCACTTCATCCAACCATCCCTACTGACACAGTACAGGGACAAAAGGCTCCTCTGGAACTTCATTCTAACTTAATATACAGTCACTTAATACAGAGTGCTTCAACAGGACATATTAATAGACACTAATAATTGTTTGATTTACCAGAAAGACAAGAGTAATCTCTACCCAAATCTTTAATGTGCCACTGGTTCTATTTCTATGACTGCTTTTCATTTCCTCTCAAGTTCTTTTTATTTGTTGGTTTGTTTTTGTTTGGTTTTTTTTTCCTAAGCAAAGACTTACAGAAAACTTACCGAAACAGAAAAAAAAAATTTTGAAAGAATTGCAGAAGTTTCTAATCCAGCCTCTTGGAGGGTGCCTAACTTTGAGGTTAGATTAAAAAAGAAAACTGTTTTGAAAATTTCTGAGGACACAGCTTCAGCAAGGTCTCTACATAGGTTTCTACCATGGGATTCACACATGTGTTTTTGCTGAAACTCCTGCCATTTCTCTGGCTCCATCATTTTAGCTTGCTGAGGTCCCTTTCCTCTGAAGGGCAGCCCTTCCCTGCTGGGGTTTGACTCTACCCCACGGTGTTCCATGTTTGAAGGAGGTGAGGCTGTCTTCCTGTCCCATTCTCCAGGTTTTCAGGGGATAAATTAAACATTATAGGCACCATACCAACCCCATTAGGAACATTATGTGCAGCTCATCACCAGTAAGCTTTTTAACAGTAGCTTGTTTTTTATATCTTTGAAATTATGCACAGTTTAAGTGAGACATTTCAAAGAATTGGCATAATCCCAAATCCAGCAACACAAGCTGGTTTTCACCTACTCAGCAGTCCACCTATCTAGTCCATATTTGCCTCTTGCTTCTACTACCCCCAGGATGTTACAGATATTCTTGTTTGTGTTTCCTATAATCTATGCTCACACTGTGTGAGCTCTCAGGAATATTTATGTTGACCAGAATTCAAAAATAGTTTGTTTCCGAGTAAAGTCTGTAGTGATGAATGCACCTACATAACCAAAAAGCTGATATCAGCACTAAAGGTGCTACAGAAAGAATAAAGCAGGACTATTCCAAGGACACTGAGGGCTGCATGTCTAAAGCTTAGATAGACAATCCTTCCAAAATAACCCTACCTTTGGCTTCTCTTCATCGAGTGTACACTGAAAAACATTTCTTCTTTACTTTTTATCATATAACTGCCCAAAAGAATTCCAGATTTTTTAATTAAGTCTTTGTTTGAATATGTTTGTTTTTAACAAGTCAACATTGTTTTCTGAGCAGAGCATCAACATGAAGCTCAATGAGAAAGCCCAGAAAGAAAACAACTTGAAAACATGATCAAAGCAACAGCAAAAAAAGCCAAACCCCCCAACAAACATACACGAAAAAGAGAAAGCAGCTGCTGAGCAACTAGCCCAGGAGAATATTTTGAGGTGTGCCATGTCTCTGAATTTGTATCTAGTCTGATATGGAAGACACATCATTTATAGGAACTGTCAATTAAAACCAGGAGATGTAATTCAGTAAAAATTAACTCTTATGAGTTAATTTTTACTGAATTACAGTAAAAATACTGTAATTCAGTAAAATTACAGTACCATCACAATATCTGTTCCAAACTAGATTCCAGTGCTGTGGCATGAAGAAAGTTTCACAGAGAGATAAGAAAGGGCATTAAAATACCCCTTTAGGATAGTAGTAAAAATGCAGCATGGCAGAATGTGGGGAAGTTCTGAGTCTGGACAGGAGCGTGAAGCATGTGTTGGGTATGTGCTTTGTATGGAATAGGGAATGCTCAGTGGAGCTCTGAATGCTCTCAGCAGCAGCCCAGACACTCTGTGAAATAAAAATCCAGACATCAGTCTGGCTGAAAGCATTGAAAGTAAGCTAAAAACATATGTGATTACTTGTGTAGGTGACAAGAGAAACTGGAATATAAAGTACTCTAGACAGTCAATAAACCTGTCTTACAAACTTCCCTTTGTCCTCAGTAAAAAAACCCCAGCAAACAACAAACCTCTCAAAATCATCCAAAAACCTAGCCTGAAGTGTAACTAAATATAAATGTCAAATATTTTAGAAAACACAAGGTTAGTGAGGTTTTCTGACTGCAAAAAGACTACATATTCAAACTAAGCAGACAATAATCCCAGCTCTGCACAACAACTGTGCTTTCTGTCTGCTCCTGCAGTTAACACATTAAAGAATTTTTGGTGCATCATTAACATGTGTTCTGCAAACTGTGCCACAGGGGTTGGATACCAGTGCAACTGTGGCATCGAGCTCCTTGGTCTGGGAAAAATGTGGTACATGACCTTGGAAGGCTGAAACAGCAGAATCCTTTATCATCATAAAACTCCCCACATTAGATACAGATAAGAGTAGTTTTGCATTAAAAGAGTTTACCATTATTTCCCTTTTTATTTTCTTCTCCACAGCTTTCAATTGAAAAAATTGTAAGAGGAAAGGGAAAAGAACAAGGAAATTGAGTTTTTTCATA
The DNA here is from genome assembly GCA_020466415.1 of Ammodramus savannarum pratensis. Lineage (NCBI taxonomy): Eukaryota > Metazoa > Chordata > Aves > Passeriformes > Passerellidae > Ammodramus > Ammodramus savannarum. The sequence continues at coordinate 62,789,167 of JAHXMQ010000028.1, forward strand.
ATGTCAACAGGTATCCTTAGTAAAGAGTGTAATGATGTGTTGCTGAACAGCATTTGTGATAATTGCAATGAAAATAAATAGGTTATTTTAAAGAAGCAGCTGATAGTGTTCTCATCATAACTGTCATGAGTGCTTTTCAAAGGGAGATGTTGCAAATATTCCATAATCACTAAATTTCGTTGACATAGTGATTTACTTACAAGCCAACCTGAGATACTTTCCACAAGTAATAATGCATTTAAAGCTCAAAAGAAGTTCTTCCAGTTTCTATAACAAAGAAAGGTCCTTTGTGATCCTAAAATAAGGCTCAAAAAATCTAGGAGGTTTTAAGACAATGCCTAGAAGCTGCTGCAAAAACTCCATTCTGGTAACAAAGGAGAAGGAGAAGCTCAGTGTGTGTTACCCCATAACCGAGGCTGTCAACCCTGCAACTCTGTCAACCCTTAGCTGGACTAAGGACAGCTCAAACTGAACATTTAAACTGTACTTTTAGCTGTGCTGGTTGATGCTTTTCTACATTTAAAGTAACAACCACCTCGTGACACAAACCTTCTTTTCAAACTGAAGACTAGGTTTTTCTAAAAGAGAGTGTCTTGAAAAATTGATGCACAAGCTCGTGGTGGTGTTAGTCACCTCTTTGCAGATGTTCCAGAACTTGCCACATCATAGATCCTGTGTTTCACCTGGCAGTGAGGCAGAGCTGGTCTGACAGACTGAGAGCAGTCAGAGGGCAGAAAAGGCAATTACAAAATAGGCCATTACAAAAGAAATTAAGCAATTAAACCAGCCTTGTAATGCATAGATCGTCAACAACAATACAGTCCTAGAAGCCCAGGAATATACCAGAATAAGAACAGTTAGAAAAGTGAATTGTGCCAGCTTCTGCCTCAGAAGTTTACAAATTATTTGTTCTACCTTCATGGTGATATTATTCAGGTATCTTTTGTGCTAAATACTGAGTTCCAGAAATTTAATTGGCTGCTTCAAAGTACCATGTTCAATCCTCTGAGAATTTTCATGCTGCATGATTTATTTTGTGTGCCATGCTGTGAAAGCTCTGTTGTAATCAGAAACCACTTTTTCCAGAGAAGGGAAACTGGCACTGCACAAACATTAGAGCTCAAAGAGTGCTCTGTAGAGCAGTGAGAGATTCCATGCACCAATTACGTAGCAGCATATACATGGGAGAGGAAAAATCATCTCATCTGAGTCCATGGATTCAATTGACTTTTAACACTGATTTGTGTGTTCAGGTCTAATGCAGATGAGAAGTGCCAAATATTGTGCTAATCCAAGTATTGTATACTGGGTAACATCCAGTCTGAGATGGCTTAAATTGTGAAAATGATGTCAAACATCCTCTTAAATCTAATGTGAAAGTCATAGAACCAGATGATCTGCTGAGTTGGAGGGATCCATCAGAAGGGAGCCCTGTGCACAACAGCCCAATCACACCAAGGGCCTGAGAGCATTGTCCAAGTGCTTCTTGAACCCTCTCAGGCTTGGTGCTGTGAAAGGGGAGCCTCAACCACCCTGTGGGTAAAAACCCTTTTCCTGATATCCAAACTAAGCCTTCACTGACTCAGTTCCCTGCCATTCCTTTCAGTTCTGTCTCTGGTCATGAGAGTGAACAGATGAGTATTTGCTTCTCCACTGCCCCTCATGAGGATATAGAAAACCCCAATGTGGTCTCCCCTCTGTCTTCTCTTTCCAGACTGAACAAATCCAGTGACCTCAGCTGTGCTTCAATAGAATTCCCACCCAGACCCTTCATCATCATCGTCATCATCGTCATGGCCTTCCTTTGCAAACTCTCCAATAGCTCAGTGTCTTTTTTATATTGTGGCACCCAAAATTGCCCCCAGGACTCAAAGTCCTGCAGAGCAGAGCAGAGCAATCCCCTCCCTGGCCCTGATGCCCCTCAGGAGGAGGTTGACTATTGGAACAGGGCGTCCCCCGTGGCAGGGAGAAATGATGCATCTGACTCCATGGATTTCAGAAGGCTAATTAATTGCTTTATTCTACTATATTACATTACATCTAAACTGAATCTGCCAAGCACTCAACTCAACTGCCCAGAGTCTCTTGACTGTCAGCCATCAGTTCCGACACACACACCTGGATTCAATTGGTCAAGGAATTAAATCACTCACACCAGAATCCAATTAACAATTCCCTTCACGCAAACAATCTTCCACAATGCTCCTGTGAACAATACAGGAGCAGTAAATGAGATAAGAATTGTTTTGATCATTCTCTGTTTCTCTCACTGCTTCCCTCAGGTTCAGCGAATGTGGATCCCACAGTTTACCCTCTGGGCTGCCAGGGCACTGCTGACTCATTTTCAACCAGGTCCCCCAGGTCCCTTTTCCCATCACTGCCCTCCAGCCTCTCATTCCCCAGTCTGTCTGTACATCCAGGGCTGCCCCAGCCCAGGAGCAGGACCCAGCACTTCCCCTGGTTGAACTCCATGTGGTTGGTGATTGCCCATCCCTCTGATTTGCTGAGGTCTCTCTGCAGGGCCTCTCTGCCCTTAAGGGAGTCAAAAGCTCCTCCCAATTTAGTGACATTGACAAACTTCCTTAGTATTCATTTGAATCCAGTGCCCAATTTGTTAATGAAGATATTGAAGAGAACAGGGCTGAGGATGGAGCCCTGCAGAGCCCCACGGGTCACCAGCCTGTAAGCAAGTCCTTACAAATTTCTTTATTAGGTGGATTTACACTGCATTTTTTTCAACTCGAGGAGCTAAGGCAAAAAATATGAGAACTATGAATGTAGTTGAGTTTTTGCTTGAAAACTAGTCCAGATATCAAGGAATTATAATTTAGATTTACAAAGCTCCAGATAAATGTCTAGATCCCTCTTGAGACCTTCAAAAAACTTGCCAGTTCTGATGCTAAAATATTTTGGCAATCAAAGAGCTCCTATTAGCTATTATTAAGTGCTACTGAAAGTGGAAGAATTCTTAGGAATTCTTTCAAGAATGGGGTCTTATCTTTCCCCAGATTGTGTCTATAATCTTGCAGATAGTATGCCAGGTTTTTGATGGTTGCTAAAAACTGCTGTGAGCTCATAAAAAGCCTGATTTTTTCACTTAAAAAGTACTGGAGAGTTCCAAATGACCTCAAGCTCTATGCTGACATAATACAGCTTGTAGCTAACTGTCAAAATTTTTAGAGACTTGTATATATTTTTAAAATGTGTTTTATGGCATAAGTTGTTACATATATAGATATTTATAGGAATACATGTGTGCATATAGACTGGTTAGTCTATTACAGAATGTATTGAACTAAAATTTTATGCTCATATATTGACTTAGAAATGCATTCAAATGTTTCTTCAGACATTACCTCCTCCAGATGTTATTTTCTCTGACATTTTAAAATATAAGCTGTTTTTAAGCTATCCATTAATACATTATGTTTGAACTCTTCTTAATTAACAAGTTTTAAATTATTTGTATTTAAACAATCTTTTTTTTTTCTGTTTTGAGGCAAAAGTTTTGTAAATCTTAGCTGGGATGAATTTTTTTGCAACCTAGGATGAGAACAAAGTGAGTTTCTAAATTAATTTACTATTGTAGGTTTGGATATTCTCCTTTATTCATTTGGATCTTTGCTGGACAAATTAATTTTCCAGGGACCTAAAATAACTGCAAGACGTCATCCTCTCTCAACACCCTATTTTCCCTCATGTATATCTCTAGCCTTACAGACAGAGCTTCCAATTCTTCTATTCTAAGGATAGCATTTCAGATGTTGTTTTCTCAAAGAGACTACTCAAATCAACACAATACTCCTGTCTATGCTATGGATATCAAACCAAGTTGATTGTTCAAGATTTTTTGGTTTTGGTTTTTGGGGTTTTCTTGGTTTGGTTTGGTTTGGTTTTTTTTGATTTTTGGGGGTTTTTTGGGTTTTTTTTGGTGCCACTGTTTTTATTTTTGTGGTTTGTTTTTGTTGTTGACAGTTCTGGGTGGTTATTTTTTCTTTTTGGTTTCTTTTTTTGTTTGTTTGGTTTTGGTTTTTTTGTGGGTTTTTTTTGTTTGGTTTTTTTTGTTTGTTTTGTTGTTTTTTTTTTGTTTGTTTGTTTTTGTTGGTTTGGTTTGGTTTGGTTGGTTTTTTGGGGGTTTTTTGGGGTTTTTTTTGGTTTTTTTCCCCTAAACACGATGTATATGTTAGCATGAGAGCAGATGAAGGGCAGACTGGCTCCAGCCCGAGCTGAGCAGGGCAATTTCAGCCACGTTGCTGTGTTGGCTCCACATCAGCAGCATTGGCCATCCCAGGAAGGAGCCCAGGGAGACTTGATGTGCTGGAGTGAATATCCCAGAAGTCAGAACTCTCTGTACTGATGCTCAGACCAAGAGGATTCCATCCTGAGTGTGGTATCACACCAGCACTGTTCCCATGGCTCCAGCATCACTACTGGATTAAGTTAATCAAAATCAAGCAAAGGAAATTCCCTCCTTTGTGTCTCTTGTGCCAGCACAAACTCTTGCATACCTGGGTGAGGAGCCAAAGCACTTCTAGACAGACAGAGACTGGAAAACAACTTGTGGGTTAAAAAATTGGAATAAAATAAAAGTAAATATTTAAACAGAAAAGGAAAAGGTTGGGTTCTCTAGATTTCAGCTCTGCTTCCACAGCAGAGATAGAAGCAACAGGAGGGATCAGATTGTGGTCAACTTAAAATCAAGCTTTTGCTTTTCAGACCTCATGCACGGAGGACCATGCTGTCTCTGACTTCTCCAGGCTTCCCATATATTTCATGTTTTCCTTTCTTCTACTATTGGCTGCATGTGGTCTGTATGTGGAGACTTTTTAGGTAGAATTCAACACTGGAATGATCAGAAGAAAAACAAAGTGAAATTGCTTTAACTGAGGCATTTGGGAGAAGAGTGAGAGCAGTCAGGAGCCAAGAGCTTGGTGATGGCACTCAGTAACCAGCCCAGAGAGCCAGAAGGTTTAATTCCAGTTTTATATCTGGCTGTCACGTGCTAGGTTTGCTCAGATAAAGAGAAAGGAACCATTTCTATCAATAGCTGTGTTAGTCAGTAAAACTGTGATGCAGGAAGGGAAGTGAGGTTTCTTTTCCCAATGTAAACATAAGGTTGTGGCGAAATTGTGTGATTCCCCAAATGGGTTGTTTCACACACTTGTATAAATCTAACTTTTGGCTTAAGAATGAGAGTTTTAACACATTTTCTCAGAATGGCTTCCAAAGTGTAAGAAGATGTTGGGTTGGACAGATGTTGTAGGGGTTCCAAGTGAAACAGGCATGGCAATATTATCAAAAATTACACAGTAAATAAAGAGTTCCCAAATAACTCTATCCTCTTTGGATCACCTGAACTGATTTTTCTTTCCCCTTTTTATGGGAATCTAAAGATATTTTTGTAGATTATTCTTCTTTCAAGTCCATAAATTACAAGATGCAAAACGAGACAAATTAAAAGGAAGACTTTGAAAACAAATTCAGTTTTATACAGAAAAGCATTGAAGTAATGATAATATCTCTCCTTAAACAGCCCATTTACCTAAGTGAGTAGTTTTGATCTAAGGTGAGAGAACTGCCCAGAGACAAAATTCAAGATCTAATTAAATTAACCATATACATGGGCAACTTCTTTCTGACAGTTTGAAGTGAACTGTAGTGAATGAAACCCAGAATTACTAAAGCTAACAAGGACAAAGATCCAGAGCTTCTCTTGCTGTGTTCAGCCATGCCAAGCAGTGTAAGTAAGGGCTCAAACCCAATATGTATGTAAAAATGTAATTAGATTTCATAACATAATAAATAATCTCATTCTTCCAATGCAAAACACAACAAAGGAAAACAATACCAGAAAACTTTTCTACAGAAGTCCGAACCAGGCTTTTAAAAAACACCTTCTTTTTAAGTACACAATATAAAATAAAAAATAGATTATTAGAAGCATTATCATGAATCACCGCTGCAAGTTGCTTAGATTTCTTGGACACTTATAAAGGTCAGTTTATCTCCATTACTTGGAAAGGGAAATAGAATGTCCAAAAGGCTGTTGGGCACTTGAAAGATGAAGTGTCATAACATGGTAAGTGACAAGATGAAAGCACATCTTTTGGTTTATTTTGATATGTATTCCTGACCTGCAGCATGAGGCTTCAATATTTAAAAAAACTCATATTGAATTATCAGCTTACATGTGCCCGCTGGCCTCTCCAGAACATTTACCCCTTTTCTGGCAAAATTTAAACCTTCCCACATTCCTTCTGTAACCCAAAAGACATAATATGGTATTGTCAGAAGCAAAACTTTTTTATTTTTAAATAACCATCCTCGATGAAATACACGAAGCCAGTTGAGACCTGCCACAGAGCCAGCTGTGTTTACCAATTGACAATAAGACAAATTTACTGTGCAGTTGAACTGCCCCAAAATGTGGTTTTCACCTTTGAAAAAAACCTGTGTTTGATTTAAATTTGTAATTGCAATTTTGCTAAGTTTTCATTTTTATCCAGACTACTGGAGGTAACAGATAAGATTTCTTTAGATAAATTAGATACAAGTTTCCTTAAATACATGAAAGTGGAACGTTCAGCAGCTTGATGCTCAAAGTAGGTTAACTTCAGTGCATACCATGCTAATGGAGCAAAAATCTTGAAGGCAGCTTAGGGATTGAGTGGTTACATGATTTATTTTCTGAAGGACATTACAGAGACAAGGAAATACCCAAGTAAACCATTGCAATTTTTATAGTGTGCAATATATGTCAGAGATGAATGAATAATCTTCTTGTTATAGAAAATCAAGGGGACTGAGGTCTACTAATATTGCTGCAAATGTCAAAAGTTTCCACTTTACTCAAATGTTTAAATAAAAAAGAGAAGGACAAAAAATCTAACATGATAAAAGCCAAACAGGAGAGTGTTTTCTCAAGACTTGTCCAATCAACATATGATAATAGTGGAGATTTTATCTGTCCTTTTGGTTAACTATTAATTTACATTGCAAATTACTGTTGCTTCTTGTTTAAATATTACTTTTGCAGGGGCAGGGAAAGAAAACTTTAGGGATGCCATGATTTTGCAGAGTTTACAGATCTTTAGATGCTGGTGGTTGAGCTGATTAATGAACACATCTGTAAGTTCAGTTCTCAGAGGCTCTTTCCATGCTAGCTGAAACCAGAAAATGTTGGAAATCTATTGAGGAGGTTTAAGATTCCCAGCTCAAAAATCCAAGGCATACACACTTGCCTAAGGATCTGAATTGAGTTATTTGAAACTAAATTGCTGCCACCATTCTATTTGTCTTCAGAGGCACAGAATTTGCCAGCTTAGGATAGGCTTATTTATAAGACAGAGGCACATTGTGCTCTCTTCAGTCCAAACCACGTGATAAGCAAAAGAAATAGGGTTGTGGGGTTTTTCTGTAATTTGTCCTCAGTCTGCTTTCACTTTGTGTGCGGTCTCATCACTTACAGCAATCAAGAAATATTTGAACATTTCCAGTAGAATAAGGCAGCGTGTGACACTGAAAGCTGACTATATTCTTGATGATTAAAGTAAAAGGAGTAGTTTAAATTCCAAATGATGCCAGAATCAGAGTAGGGTTGAAAAGACTATACTACTACAAAGAAGGAGAATGAAAAGCTAACATAATTTCAGTAGATAAAGCCATATTAATAATTTAATAACTTACATTTTTTTTGTAATGATTTCCTGACTTTATTGACTTTTTTAAATGCTAAAGCAAAGCTATTTTCCTTTTCAAATAAACTTTTGAAAAAGTAAGAAGAAAGACTGGTCTAGTTTAATTGACCTTGTTCCCTTGTTGCACTAAATGCTTTTAGAAGGCAAAGCCAATCTGATGGGAAGGTGGTACACAGGAATTTAGGGATATTTTCACGCACTTAAATGCCTTATTAATCATAGGTTATCTTATCAAGCACCATTCTCCTTTTGAGTCCAACTCAAGTGTGAGATATGACCAGCTCAGGAGCCATGACAATCACGGTGTTCCTTCCAGAAGCTGTACTGTGTGTTTGATTGAACCAGACCATTTTAGGTTTTTGTATCTAGCTTTGTTCTGGCTACAAACATCATGAGAACACTTTCAGCTCTCAGGCTAAAGGAACTACTGAAGCAAGATTATTTTTATTTCTTTCATGTGTGTCCTAGCTTATCCTGTGGCCAGATAAATGCAAAAAGAACAATAAATCAACTGACCACGTGCTTTCCGGCAAGAAACTTGCCTTAACTTACTTCACATTCAAAACCCTTTTTCACAGTCTCTTTCAACCTTTGATGATAATCTCTAAAACTGAAAGAAACCCATCACCCTCTTTGTTATTCCCTCAGTCATATAAAGGTGATGCTTACCTGTACTGTCATGGCTTTAAAGAGAAACATGAATTTATCTTGAACAAAAGATAAATCTGAGCATGAATTTATTGTTTAAAGCTTCACACAGGGGTTGACTAGTGTGTCATTTGTCTGAATACTTCTTTTCTAGGACAGGAATTATACAGGAAACAAGGAGCAGCTGTAACTAATGCAGCTTGTCCTTAGACTGAATTTCAGAACTTGGTCTTTGCAATCAAAAAGTAATTCTACAAGCTCAGTTGCCAATAATGTTTCTCATTGGATTTTAAGATAGGATGCTTTGTGTGAATCAGTACTTGCTTGGAAGATCAGAGTGCTACTCATCATGATTCACTCTCATTTTCAACAAGTGACATTGGTCTGTTGAGAGATGGATAATCTTAAGATATATGCAAGGAATTTACTATTTCAGATGTTTTGGATTACAAAAAAAAAACCAAAACCCAACTAATATATATTTAGGAAAATAAATCAGTGGTCTTAACTATGTTCCTCATACATTCTGAAAAGTGGTTCTGTGTTTCTTATTTTTTTTCCATTGTGGTGATGGGTTAATAGTGAGAGAAATCCTACACGTAATTCACTCACAAAAACCCCTGCCTACTGCAAATTTTTCAATCAAGTCATGTTTGAGTTTTGACAAAAGAGCTCAAATACAGCACTAATTTAACTTCACTAGTTTCATTGGTCCTTTTGCTGAATTAAATTACCAATTTAATTTACTAAGTGGCACATTTAATTACCATACAGCCAGATCCTGAAACCATTCCAGGGACTCATAACAGAGGACACTGAGATGCATATTCATTTTAGGGCTGGTGCTTTGGTTCTTGGCCCAGCTTCCATCCCTTTACTGTTGATGAAAAAATGAATTATTTAAGTAGATACAGTATTCAGGCTTTTATGCTTTATCAGGCTTCAGAGTTTTGAATTCCTTCCAACCACTAGTAGGGAAATAGATAAGGCATCCCCTTACATATGTAATGGAAAGAAATTATCTTTATTTCTTTTATAAAATTTTTAATATATACATATAATATGCTGAAAAACAAAGTAAAAGATGAATGGGTTTTTTTACGCAGTTGATAATATTAGTTTCCTTTCAACAATTTGTTTTTATATGTGAAATAATTTACACTTTTAATAAACACTTTTCCCATCTTTCTTCACATTGCTGCTTCCAAGAGTGTTATTTGAGTTGCAGATTAGAACAATTCAATACAAAAGTTGGAAACAATTGAGAGAACATCTTTAGAAAGACAAACTGTGTCTGTATTTATAATGAACTATGGCAAGTTATCAAGATCATGTGCAGCTGAGAGAAAATCTAAGATGCGGGCAATATTGACATGATGAATTGTAAGTTCTGATGTAATATTCTACTGATGGAATATTATCGAAGCCCATTGTATTGTAAACATATTTACCTTGAAAAAACACAGAAAAAAATTTCTTGAATAGCAATGAACCACCTTTCTTAGCTTGTCTCTGTTAGTAAGTGCAAAATCTAAACCACAAGTCAGATGGCAGCAAAAACAAGCAAAATGCCCACACAGAAAGGATGTACTGGGAATAACCAATTCCACCATGGCTTGGTGGTTTGGGGTGACAGTATCTGAGTAGAGGAAGGGGATCATTTGGCCAGTTGGAAAGAAATGGAAAGGAAATTTAAAAATATGGAAGTGTTTGGGGATGAAGGAAAGAAGAATTACCAGTATGGAAACTCAGTTGAAAAATGTGTAGTTAAATGATAAAAGCTCTTGGATCAGACAATTAAAGTAAGATGAGGAGTAGTAGTAAAGGTAGAAAAAAGCTTCAAGATGCCATTAACAACAATCAAACAGTTCTATAAACAAATTTTTGTTGAATGATGGTAGTAAGCCTTAAAGTTCAAAGGAAAACACACCCACAAAATGTGTCAGAGTCTTCAAATCTCTATCTGAACCATGAACACAGGAAACCTTCATTCCTAGGTTCTTTTTCACTGTCAGGACAAGGTAATTCCTTTTGCATGGTAGTATCCTGTATAGTTCAATATAAATTTCTAGTTCTTTAAGCTTCCTGGGAAAATAAAATTTCTCCATATGTAAGGAAGTACATTTTACTGATTTTTGTTGTTGTTGCTTTAATTTCTATATTATATATACATAGAATATATAATATTTTGATTCAGGAACTTAATATATTTTTTAAAGTTTTTAATGGGTTTTTGTTCACTTTTATTCTTTTATTTTATTTTTCCTCCCAACTTTATTTCATCAGCACTATGAAGGAGAACAAATCTCTTCAAACGCAAAAATCATTCTCTGAAGCGCAAAGCAAAAGTTGGAGCTCACCATTCATGAACCACAGAGATTTTCCAAGATACCTGCCCCAGCTGACTCCCCTTTTAAGCATTAAGCATAGTCCATAAATTCCATTTCAGAGTTGAAATTTACAATGGACTCCATTCATAAAACTGTCATGGTAGGTTTTCTGAGAGCGTTTCACGCTGATGTGCAGAATGGTTCCAAGCTGAGTAGAAGCTGAGTGGCTCATGCATATCAAAGCTTTCTCCTTTGCAGACAGATGGCCAACTTGTATTGGGCTGAGAGAAGGCAGTGGGAGAAGTGTTACCTCAGACATGCCAGACTACAATGAAACTGCTTCATAAAGAGCTGATCTGTGCTCTTTGCTGCCTGCCCAGAACATTTTAAGAACGTGACTTAGCTCACATCAAATCCACCAGGATTCCTTCTGTAGGAACTGGAACACGCCATGTGTCTGAAAAGGAGCACTTCTCTGGCATGGAGCACGACAACTCATGGGTGGGAGTTTAGAGAGCATGGCAAAAGGAAAGGAATTTCTGTCTTATTAAATTTCCTCTTCGTTACTGTATTAAAAAATGTAACTCATTTCATGCCTTGAAAAAGAATCATGTCTGACAGATTCTTCGTCGATAGCACTGCCACAGTTGTGACTCATGTAGGTCTACAGTAATTTCTGTTTTATTTGTACCATGGTCCTTTACATTAAGTAAAGCATATGTATATATGCTTTATATACATATGCTTTATATACATATGCATTATACATATAGGACATTGTTGTAAAAAAAAAAATTCCCCCGCAGCCATTTGACGAAGGTGAAGGGAGACGATCATCCT
>JAHXMQ010000028.1:62800781-62821227 GCA_020466415.1 Ammodramus savannarum pratensis
AGTTCCCTGCAACAGTTTTAATGCTCCTTTGTCTTTTTTTGAGAGGCAGAGTTCTAAATTTAAAAAAAAAATCAAAAATCTAGAAACAGAAGATACTATACAATAGTTATAGAAAATGAAGTTGGAAAAAACCATGGCTGCATTAGAACCCAAATTTCCACTCATGCAATCACAGTGGAAAGACTTGTATAATGTGGTTTACCCAATACTGTCAATGTAACTGTAGAAATTCTAATGTACATCAAGACTGCTATTTTTCATCTTCTCTCTGATCAAGTAAAAATAAAGTGCCTGCTTCCTTGGTTCACAGCCAGAGCTGGGAAAAAGCTTAATTTAAACCATTCTAAATATACTATGATAAAACCCAGGAGCTTTATAAATTTTGTGGGGGTTTTCTTTTTAGATACAATCTGTAAATGATATCATTATAGTATTATGAGGATTTAATAAGTATGAGAAATTTAATGGATTATATCTGTTTTAAATTTTTCAAAAAAAAATGTGAACTTTCTAAGAATACACTTTGGAATGAGCTGTAGAGTCTACTGAGTAGTGTTCACTTGCCATGGCACTGGCATTTGAAAAATAGCACTAGGGCCATCCCTTTCTAATGGGAAGAGTGTCTTATGGTGGTTTTTGTAAGTATTTTCAGGTACACTGATGCAGCACTTGGAATAAAAAAAATCCCTGTGGCTAACAAAATCCTCTCTCCTTGAATAATTCTTAATTTTTTTTTTAAAGACTGCAATAAAATCTTCTTTATTTCAATATATAATAGACTCCTGTCTCTAATGTCAAGTGCAGGGCTTTGAGGAACACAACCTGGACACTATTCATGCTAGAATAATTAATACACTTATTTACCCTTATATCCCCATTGCTCCCTCAGAAAACACTTTCCAGATTTTTCTAAAAAGGAATTCTGTTTCTCATGGGAAGGTTTTAGTCCTCACCCTGATAAATAGAGATACAGTGTTTTATTTTATTTATTAAGAAAACCAGTTCTATTCTATTCTATTCTATTCTATTCTATTCTATTTGCATTTCATTTTATTCCATTCCAATTTATGACACAAAAGTTTCATAACCTTTTTCTCCTAAGACATTTTGTGCCAGGTACTACTAAATGCAAGAGGAAAATTACCTTAATAGTAAAGAGGAGTATTTTGGTTATGCTCTGTCTATATGAGAGACAAGGGAACTAGCACAAAGATATAAAAGGACAAGATGAAAAGTTTGTTCAGGAAGAAGATTTTTGGAACACGTAGGACAATATATGTGTTCTAGAGAAGAAAAAAAATGTGTCTCCTTAAATTAGTTATGATTTTTCTCGTGGTCTTGAGAGAATTTTTGAAACATAAATCCTGTCCGCTGCAGAGTTTCAAACTCAGAAGTCCTGAAGTTTTCCTGTCCTTTTCCTCAATATTTAATTTCATATAAGAAACACCTTCAAGTTCCTCCAGTCCTTCAGCATCTTTTCCTGGCTGAAATTTACATTCCCTGAAGTGTATAATGTCTATCACATAATAAGCATTTTGAAATAATTCTGCAGCTTATGCTCTAGGGAGAAATTTATTTTCTTTTTGTTTATAATGCAGATGAGTAACTGTGCTTGTATACGGGCATGTGTTTTATTTACTGTGTTGAATTAAAATTACATTCTCACAGTAGTTAGAGGAAGGAGAGATCTGTTGTTTTCAAGTTGTTTTCTTCAAAATGCAGCATTCTTCCTCCCAGACACAGGAAGTTATTATATTCCATCTTTATAAAAACACCCTAAAAGATTTTCTCATAAAAGCACCATTCCTGCTTTTCCTAAATACCCTTTTGGTTGAGCATCATTACACAGTTATTTGTCATTTCAATGTATAAACCCTTTGCAGGTGATTGTATGTGAATGGAGACTTTGTCTCTTTGAAAAGAGATTTTGTTATTCCAAATAGTGCATCAATGCACCTGGAAATACTTTAATGTATTGCTGGCAGAATACCCTTAAATTCTACATATTTTTTTGTTGATCACAATGGCTTTGCCTGGATTTTCCAGAGCCATTGATAGACTTTTTCCTAGTGCAATATGCACATTTGCTTTTCCTATAGATTTCCTTACCATTATATCTCCATTTTTCCTCTGATCCATCTACAAAACCAGCCTAAACTTCTGAAGTTCCTGACTTAACAAGGACTATCAGTCATGCTCAGTTTAAAGCAGTGGTTTAGCTGTATTCCTATTATTTATCCTTAAACATGGGCTTCAGCTGAACAACCAATGTTGAGAATAAGCTGTCTGCTAGGCCTAGAGTAGGGAGCTGAATTCTGTTCTGTTTCACCTTCTTAAATCTAAGGGGAAATGTCCAGCTGAGCCATATCTCATTTGTTTGCTTTCAAATGTTCTCTGAATTTGATCCATGACAAATCTTAATGAATAGATAGGGGAAAAGAAATTAAATTGGAATGTAATGGTGCATTTTACATTAGAATATTAAATCCTATGAATGCACCCTGTATGTGTCTTGCACATTTGGATGTTTTCTTGCAAAGTACTGCCTGGTCACTCTGAAATAAGCCACAGTCAAGAATCCTGTGTTCCTTATAATTTTTTAACCAATAATTCCAAAGTGTTAAACTGTAATTTAGAATATGATGCTCTTCTTATTTAATCTATTGTTTCATTCATTGAAATGCAAAATTTTTCTCCTGAGACTAATATTCTACATAAAACTCAGACTCCCCTACAACAAATTGACAGAGGGAGTTTCCATTCAGCATTGCATTAAAGTGAATACTTGTAAATTAGTAGTTAATTGGTCCAAAATGTAGCAATTTATTTGTTAACTTTTTATTACACAAAAATACTTTTAAAAATTGTTTTTGTCTCCTACCCTTCAGGAAATTAATTCTGAAAATCAAGTGGGAATTCTGCTTACTTCTGAGTTCTGATATTCATTCTTTACTGATAAGTACAGATCTCATGCCGAAGTTTTCCCTCACTGGTGTTTCTCATCCTTCATTAACTACAGAAAAATGGAAGAAAATTATAACTCAAACATCACACTTATAAATCATAGATTATCTTTTAAATAGAAACATATTTACAGATGGACCAACAAAATATCAAAACGATGATTGAATACTAGAGATCTTGAACTATTTGACTCAATAATCTCAGGATTTCACTCAATGATATGTCCTAAATTCATTACTTGATTTCAGTTAATTCTCCAGCAAATGCAATAGAAAGACTAATGGAAAGTGACTGCTCAAAACAGAAACTTAAAGAGATAGGAGAAGACTGAAAAATGAGACTAATCATATATGTTTCTCTACAAGATTTATTACTAAATAGTTAAAGAAAATGTTTTACAACAATTTTTACTAAGAATTATTATGATGATTTTGGAGAATAAATTCAGTCCACAAAATATAAGGAGAGTTTTAAAATCTCCTTTCTGAGTAAACCAAATTGTGACTTCTAACTGCTGATGCCTAATAATTTTTAAGGGTGTAAACCCCACAGCTGCATTCACATTAGGTCTTTTTCTTTCTCCTAATTGATGGGATAACTGAATAATAGACTGATTCTCTTTGCTATCACATGTCTTGCCTTGATTGTTTTGATAAAAATGTCTGTTTTAAGAAAAATGTTTATTTTCTAGTCCATTTACTTTGGATGTCTTTTTATTGATTTATAGGCTTCCTAACTGAACTTATAGCAAAGGCATAGGCTATTTGATCCCAGCAAAGCACATAATTAAGGCCAAGAAATAAAATATTCTCAAATGAGACAGACCTTCTGTATTTCTGTTTTACTTGGATCATCTGTTGTCTCTAGAGAGCTGAGTAAGAAAAAAACGAAACCTGAAATATTACATTGACCAAAATATCATTGTTATGCATAGGATATATTTTATATTAAGCTAACCTAAACCAATTTCCCTGGCTTAGTTACTTGCAAAAAACTTGAGTTTTCCAGTATAATTCAACTAGAAAGAGTGGGATTGCTTGCTTAGATAAGAGCCTGGCCACATATTTGTCATTATTTATATTCCAACAGCACTTTGTGATATCACAGAGACTCTGAGAGCACAAGCCCAATTCAGGGTATGGGTTACATCCAAGCAGCTGAGCCTTTAATGTAGGTCCTAGCAGAATAAATTTAATTTAAAATTTAACAAAAAAAAATTTTAAAAACCTTACAAGTTATAAACAAAGGAGCAGTATTGAAAGATTAAGGAGTGGAAGATTTTTCAAGTTCACCACACTGGATTAAACCTGTATTTAGGGACCTCCACAGAAATGGAAAGTAATGGCTCAGCAGGTGGCACTATTCCCTCAAAATCAATATCTAGCTTTTCCTTCACAGGTATTTTGTTTGTTGTAGTAAAACTTAACTGTGTAAGATGTACAACATTCTTCATACAGTCTCTGTGGTGATTAAAGATACTGTAATTATAGTAAAATACACATAATAATGTCTTGCCAAGTAGACGTAGATAGCATTGTTGGAGAAAAACAATATGTATTTTTTTTCCTTTTTTACTTAAGATTTTTTTCTTAAGTTTTAGGCATTACTGCATCTTAATAGGTTAATTATATAAAACAGCTGAATTTGATGCAAAATGACAATTTTTTCTTTCAACTAAAGAAAAAAAATAAAGATTCTTTGAAATATAATTTTTTAAAGTGCATCAAAATAAACAGAGCAATCTCCTACATTTCTGAGTATGTAACATTCTTAAAGTTAACACTCACAAAGTATTTCAAAAAATGAAGTGCCTAAGAGAGTGGGTGAGTGTTAATAACTGGTGAAAATATGTGTTCTTGAATATATCACTGATGGATTCCAGTTGCTCCAGTACTGCAGACTTTGCTTAGTTAAGCTTTCTCCAGGTGCCTGCCTCCAGAATTAGTTTGACTCACAAATCAAACACTTGGAAGAACCTTTTGTAGGCTTCTTTGCAATACTATTGCACAATACTATTTTTCAATATATTCAATTAAACCTTTTTAATATTCAAAATAGCAATGAACTGCATGAACTTCACAATCAGTGAACAACACATTGTAAATTGAAGAAGAGTGTTATCATTATAGCACCCAATTTCATGGGTGCTTTCCAAACTTATAAAAACTTTAAAAATATACCTATTTTTATTTGTAATAACTCTTTTAGGCTAAAATTCAGTTTGTATAATAACCCTTCAGAAGAAGAAAAGTGTTATTACAAATAAATAATATATAAATTATTATAAAAATAATTATAACTTATAATTATTAAATTATAAATTATAATTTATAATTTACCTAGACAGATTTAAAGTTTTCAAATTACTCAGGAGATGTTTTACAGAAAAATGTTTTGTAAAGTCAGCATGTTAATGCTGTTTTTTTCTGAATAGAATATCCACATATCACTGATTATGTCAGAAGACATTAAAGGTCCTAATTTGGCAGTAAATTTCTCTGAAGTGCTTTTAGGAAAATAAAATCACATGAAATAATAGGAGCAATACTGGAATGCTTGATCCCTTAATTGCAGTTGTTTATTTTTCCATCTTGCAATCCAAGCATTCAGGCACTTTACAACTTACATGCAGATTTTACTTGTAAAATAAACCATCCCATGTGTAACCTATCACACTAAAAGTGAATGAAGCTTTATGGTAACTTTGAGGGTCTTTTATGGCATAGACAAAAGCCCACAGCTACTCTGGTGCTACAGATTGTTAGCTGCTGCTATTTGAATTCTTCTTAATGGATAACACCCAACAATCATTTTGCTTTTCACTGCGCCTGCAATCTGATATCTGTAAGAAATCCTAAATCTGAGTCAGCTTAAAATCTTTGCAAAAATATTAAAGAAGAGAATGAATAATAAAGCATCCAGTGTTTCTAAAAGCCATATGCCCTTATTTTTAATGTCCTAAAGTTCAAGCTATCCCCAGTTTACAATAATATTAACTGCTTGGGTTCAACTTTGGCTTAACTTGTATAAGCAAAGCAGAAAAATAGGGAGTATCCACACTAACAAAGGTGATGATGATTTCAGAAGTGGTTTCAACTTTAAATCTGAGAAAAATGTGCCTCTGTCATTAAAGTAATTCCTCTGCTGGCACAGAGCTCCTCAGCAACTGGGTCATGGTTGGCTCCCAATGGCTGCAGAGGAGAAAATGGCTCAGTCTGTGTTTCACATCCAGTTTCACAACCAATATGGTACCTACAAGTAAGTACAGGCTCAAAAAGCACTTAATGGAGAACACTTGGTTGAAGCTCAGTGCTTCCTATTGCAATCCTTCCACAGTAAGTGGTTCCATACATGGTAAGGAAGTAAAACTAAAATGGGTTATTTTAAAAATCCCATTAATCTATATTTACCTGGGGTTTCTAGAAATTGCTATTTACAGACCATTGCAAAATTTCCTTGTTTTTGCACATTTTTTTTTTAATCTCATTGCTTAATAGTTTTTCTGCTATTTCTCAATTGTATAAAAGTACCTTTGTTTCTACCCATGGTTGACAGAAGAGAATTCTAAGTTATCTCATCTTGTACTGAGGCAATCTGTCATTATCACAGGAATCTCTTCAACAGACTGGATTCTCTTCAGAATCAGGAAAGATGCATTTCACAATTTGGATTCTGTAATTTTGCCATTTCTTCAAAATTAGAAATAAAAAGTAATCACTATATGAAAGAGGAATAAAAGCATATTTATATGCACATTGTGTATTTTGTTTTTGGTTTTTTTTTTAAGTGAACAGGCAGAAATGTTATATACTTTATTTTTGGGAGCTAGCACATAAATAGGTATGCAATATTCTCTATAAAAAGTATCTGGTTGAAAGTATATATGGTTTAATTTGCACATGATAAATGCTGTCTCATATTAAAAAGCTCATTTAATTTTACAACTCAGGCCTAGTTTCTTATGAAAAAGAGAAGATATAAATTTTTCCACCTGATGAAGCAATTGGTCCAGCTATAATTCTAAACCTTGACTTTCATTCCATTTCCATTAATTTTGAAGATGAAACCTTTTTATCTTCCAGGAACGAAAAAGGTAATTAGTTTTTTGGTGTTGTTTGTCTGTTTGAGTTTTGGATTTATTTTGGGTTTTTTTGGTTTGGTATTTTCGGGCTTTGTTTTATGCCTGCTGAAACCTACAGTAATTCACTTGATTCTTTAAGCTGCAAGCTGCTTAACTTTTCCAATTTTTGAGTATGAATATTGTAAGAACAGACAAGTTCTTGGACTGCAAAGTACACCTATACAATGAACTTCAGAAAACATCTTAAAACATCATTAATATTGATAAAATATCAGGAGAAAACTGCGCTGATTGAAAATATCACCTTGTTGAAAACACACACCTCTTTTTATCACTGTGGATAAAGGTCTTTGCTGAAGTGCATGCAATAATGCACTGCTTGTAACAAAGAGCATGTGGAATTCCATTTGCTGTGCTCCATAAAACCTGTGCACGCTGCCCCTCCATAGCAGACAGTGGAAACTCTGTTGGAATGAAACGTGCCATGAATGGAGCCCAGTGTTGGGAGGCAGTTCAAAGGAGCTTTATCTAAGCAAAGTGCAATGGCTGATTTCCTTGCAGTTTTACAGTAATTATTAGGCATATGCCAAGCTTCTCAGGAAAGCTTGTAGTAACTTTGAAATGAGGTAACACAAATATTGGTCTCCTCTACTTGGGGAAGTTTAGTAGTACGAAAATATTTTTTTTGCATTGTGAGCCTTTCTTTAAAGCCTCTTTGCACATAATTACACTTTCCCCATAGGCAGAGGCTTTGAATATTCCTAAGTTTAAACACTTTAGATGCCCTATTAACTAAGGAAAAAAAAGGCTATCAAATATCCATCATTAAACATGTTAATAAATCCTATACAATCTTGTACTTCAAAGCTTAATTCCAAGTACAAGCATAAAAAATGGCCTCAATTGTATAACAAGAAGAAATCCTTTTCTCAGCTGAAATATGAGCCATAACTGAATTTATATCTACAAGCTATTTAATAGTTTTGTATGATAGTTCATGTTTAAATATATTGTAAAAATTAGAAAATTCCCGAAACAGTTTTGCAAAGAAAAATTTCAACAGTAATATTTTTATTTCTTTACTGTAGAGATACGAGAATGAAGATTACTTGTCCAGTCCCACTCAAGGGCAATGGCAAATGTATTTAGAAGAATTGAATCTAATTCTACATTTCATCAGCATGATGTAGTCTCTAAAATGAGAATTTTCTGTATCTGCCTCTCATCTCTCACAGGATCCATGAGACACATCATCACTTTTGGAGTGCCTGCACATCTTCAGTTTTACAATTTTCCCTTTATTTCATATGATTTGGGCATCTCAAACATTTGTGAGCACTGCAAAATAGTTAGACATATGTATTTAAAAAGTTCTTTCTTAGGCTAAGGCTACGGAAACAGTTACAAAGATCTCAGGAACTCTCCTCACATCTTAATTCAAGACTGTGAGGGGTTTGTGAGTGTGTGAATGAGAGCAGGGAAAAGAGAGGGAAAAACTGTGACACCTAAGCTCCATAAATCAGTAACTTAGTCTTCCAGTCTAAATAAGAGGAACTCATCTCATCTGTGAATGCCTATAGCTGAACACATTAATTCTAAAAGTTACAGTAGGGTCTCTTTGTAGTCTGTAGAGGGAAGTGAGTGTCTTATAATTCAAACATGTCAGGTCAGAAGAATTCCCTTTTTGAAGTTATCTTTTTTCTCTCCATTGACCATTTAACACACACATAATACCTAGCTCCGACATAAGCACCCAACTTCTGGATGCTCAAGTTGATTCCTGGACAGGTGAAACTCTTCTCAAACTGCTCATAGATTTTTACATAAGCTTTCAGCTTTCTGCAGTGAATTGTTCTTCTCTGATAGTCACCCAACAAATACTAGCAATAAATCTCTTTTAAATCTGAAATAGTGCTATGAAAGAATGATTAAAATCTGAAGCAGTTTGTAAGTAGACCTCAAGAAACCATTCTCCTGTAGTCTTTAGTACCGAGTACATTTCAATTTTGGTGGAGGAATCTCTGTATGGTGCTGTTGTCAGAAAATCTTGGTTACTCTTCCTTTTTCACATGAAGAACTCAACTTCAGGAACCTGAAATGCTTTCCAAATGCACTCTATAGGATTTAGATTTATGTAAATATTTCTCATGATTAAGTAATTCCAGCATGAGTGAACTCAGCATTTCAATATATTCTATTATGTTCTTCTTCCTGATTAAGTTATAGCTTTACAGGATGTTTTTGTAATAGAAAGCATGAGAAATTATGCCATTTTTTCTATAATAAGTTATTTTCTAATTAAGAAAAACATCCTGATAGTAACAGCAAGACAGAAACTCTCCGATGTCAGTAGTATCAATTAATTACTGCATAGAATTTGACCTCACAGTCCTAACAAAAAATTTTTAAGCCACAATTAGCAAATCCACACTGTTTGACCTGATAGTGCAGCACCCTCTGAGTAGCTACATTGTCTTTAATGCAGATGTTCTGACTCCTAGAATTCAATATCAGCTCCAGTTTGGTCTCTGATTTATTCAGACCTTTTAGCTGTAATGCAGCACAGCCCTACTGCACACACACACGTCTGATAGTATATAAAAAACATTTTATTGAGTCACATAATGTTTGTAGGCAAGAACACCAGTCTCTTTAAGAGCCATGTACCTGATAATTCATGCAGTCAACATATATGCAACATCTGCTTCTATAAAGATTTAATACTTCTTCCTTGTAGAATTTGGATCTCATTGTTCTTAAACAAAGTTAAAAGCAAAGAAATAAAAAAAAAACTGTGTAAGAGCAGAAAATAAAAGCATGTGGATTTTACAAATAACAGATCCTTACTGGTGAACTTAACACAGACAGTCTTAATTAGACCAGGCAGACTTACAAAACCAATGTAACCCTTGTATAGAGTTCTTATGGAGAAGACAGAAACTCCATGAAGTTCCTCTCTTGATGTATTCTCTAGAGGTTTTCCTGCATGCAAAATATTTTTTTTCCTCTAACTGTACTTTTTCTTTGTTATAAAGACAGAAAAGCCACCTATACACTGTTTACTGACAAGGTTTTGCCACATT
Source organism: Ammodramus savannarum pratensis (assembly GCA_020466415.1). NCBI lineage: Eukaryota > Metazoa > Chordata > Aves > Passeriformes > Passerellidae > Ammodramus > Ammodramus savannarum. Next base: position 62,810,910 of record JAHXMQ010000028.1, read on the forward strand.
CATACAGTTGAAAATGTCTCTGCAAAGTGTGTGCCTCCAGAACTTTCTGCTTTAGAGACTGCTTCACGACATGAAGACAGATACATCCAAAACTATATTAATTTTAAAAGCACCAGTTTACATGACAGGAGAAGGTGCAAGGGTCAAGAAAATGTGGTAAATATTTCTTCCCAGAGCAGCTGTTTCCAAATCCTTCCTGAAAAGGATTTCAGAGTAAAGTCAGAATAATAGGCTTTTTAGAATTGTTACTACATTCAAGGCTCATCTTAAAATTTTATCATCTCCTTCTATCTCTTCTAACTTTGGATAAAAACTGATGACAAATTTCCTTCCACTGAAGCAGAATTTAAATTTAGTTGTAATGGTTCCCTTTATATCAAGCAGTGAACAATCACAAAAACTGAAGACCTGTCCTGGAGTTCATAGCATCACACAACATTAAGTACCTAAAACATATTTTGAAACATATTTTGCACTGTTATCTAGATATAAGACTCCTCACAGGTAGGACGGTTCAGACAGTTCAGAACAAGTTTGTTCACAAGAATTTTAATGGAAAGCCTAACTCCACAATACAATCTATCTCAGGTGAGCATTCTTCATTCTGAATTCCATTTCTTCATCTGACAAGTTTTTTGCAAGACAAGAAAGCTGCAATAATGGCAGTCTGCATTTGGAGCATCCCTGAGCTCCATGTAACCAATATACAATATGGTTGCTGGTGAAGTGCAATGTCAGCAAATTCATTATCAGTGAGTCACTAAAAGATAGAATATGACAACCTACAGTGTTGTGAGCTCTTGTACAAGTGAAGCCAACTGGATTTGATTCAACCCAGCTCTTATTTTTATCTACTGCTGTCTACTCCAAACTTTGCTGTGGTGTTGCATTTCTGCTTTACCAACAGCACAGTCTCTTGCTTTTTAAACACACTCTGCAGTTCTTTTGGATAGTACTGCAGGGATAGGTAGTCTGACATTCTAAGACAGAACTTAATCACAATATGTGGACTGGAGATTTCAGAAAGTATTCTAGGGTCTCTGAAAAAAGAATAAGGACAAATTGTTTCTATCATTCCTCCAAAATGCAGCAAATTGAGATCATCAGCTAATGTAAATCAGTAGAACCCACTGAATTCATTAGAGTTCGTGTGGTTCACATCTGCAGACAATCTGCATAATCATGTTGTCACATGTAATAGTTATATTATGTTCTCATGATTCCTCTTTAGCTGGATAGAAATGGCTTTCCTGTCCACAAAAATGTTAATGACTTTAGAAAATTCCCATTCCATGTTAGGGCAAGCCTAAGACTAAACTTGTATGTATAATATCTTGAAGTTTTTTGGTTCAGATGCAAGTGGTAAATGAAACTGATTTTTGTGGTATTTTCAGACAATCATCTTTTTTTTTTTTTCTTTTTGGTTGAATGACATATTTTCAACTTCTTGAAGAACAAATTGTTACGTTCAGTTACAAATCATTTTAGATTAAAGCAAGTGAAAGAGAAGAGTGTGTTTTGTCAAGACATTATGGAGTTATTTTCCTTATTCTCTGGAAGACGGAATGAGGAGAAGGATTCACATGTCCTGTGTACCCCAGGGGAAACCAAGTCATTTTTTATGATGAGTGGTATGAACCTTAACAAACAGGTTTATATTATTTAAAATGGCTTCAGAGTTGCATTAATTTCCTCCCTCACTCCTCAAGCCCTTCTTAACAAAACACAGGAGACATGAATTTTTTCTCATAGACTGAGCTGAACCGTGAACACACGGTTCTTATATCTGTTGAGTTCACTAAAAACTGCACAACCTTTCTCTTAATAAATTATTTTCAGAGAGTGCATAGGAAAATTTGCTATCATTCAAAAATGTCTTGCAGCATTTACATTTCTGACTGCTCATCTATGCCATTACCACCCTCCAAAAAGAAGAGAATGTCTCAGAAACTCTGGAACAAACCTTGCCTGTGGTAGAGAGATGCGTGTTCAGGGCTGTTTTGCTGTTTTTCTCATATTCATAGAGAATAGATTAATCAAAAGAGACTTTTAAAGCAAACAGACTCACCAAAGTTGTCTGAGTCCATCATCATCATCATCATCATCATCATCATCGTCTTTGTTGTATAAATATACTTAGGACCTGCTAGCATTTCCACAATTTGGAATAGGTATTTCTTATTGTATTGATTACAGCTAAAAGCAGCATTGGAATATCAATACTGCTCCTGCTCAACCAGACAGCTTCAAAACCCTCTGCTATGCCCTACATATTGTTTTAAATCAAAGTCTTGTGCAGTTGGAAACTCTTCAAGATCTCCTATGTTAAACAATAACTGGCTGTCCATGTCTTTTTTCTGGCAGCAATAGAAATTGCCAAGCTAGGCTAAGATTTCAGATCCTGTCTGCTACCTCTAAAGGATCAACAGTCCTCATGCCTATGCTTTCAGAGAGACAGGAAAAATTTTATTCAAAATTTCAAAAATCAGTGAATATTTTATGGCAACCATCAGCCATCTCAGAGCTGTCACTTGATGATCCAAGTTAATAATAATTTTATTTTCATTTGACTGACAGCATAGTACCAATAATACACAGGTAAGAGTTCTTGCTGTCATTCATGTTTACCAGTGTTTTCTAACTGATTTTCCTAGATCTTTGTTTTTTATTCTATGTAAGTTTCCTTTTCTATTGAAAACCATTGCTACCTATTCATCCACCCTTGTATTCCTATTCTAACAAATTGCTTAAATAAAATAAATTGGAAAAAAAAATCCAAACAAAAAAAGCAAAATTACTGATCATATATTTTAAAAGGTCAACCCACACTCAGGTCTGAAAGGGATGATCCAACACACATTTGCTGCACAGCTGATCCTCCTTTGCAGAGTCCTTAGGTCAGCTCCTGCCACAAGCACATCCAATGTCTGCCAGAGGAAGCAGCAGTGGCAGGAATGCAGCCAACAAAGCTCTTTGGAGTTAAACAGATCTTTCATCAGGATGCAATTATTTAATCTCACTGATTAAGCATATTGCCTATGCATGCTCCCCAAGATTTGAGTCCTACTCATAACTGTAGTGCTGTGTATTACATTATATTCTCCATAGGGCAGAAAATTTATGTGGATGTTTAAAAAAGGAAGACCAAATAAATTTCTAGACCTACTAAACTGATAAACATTCATCATAACTGCACAAAGACTGTGGAAAATGATGTCATGATTTGCCAAGTCAGCAAAAATTCCAGCAATTTTAACCATGTGCCGAGGTGTATTTTCTCCTGGCACAAAAATGGAGAAGATATCAGAAAAGGATTCTATTTAATTTAAAACACTTCAATGAGGTATCCCATAAATGGTTTGCTCTGCTAGGTGTATCCATATAGGTTTCATCTCCTCTTGACCTCCTGCAGAACAGGACTGCAAACAGTGAAGACTGAAGTTTCCAGCAATTTTTCTGGAAGATAACTTGTCAAGGATGGAACCCAAGCACCTGTTCTGATTTCGCAGCTGAGCAGGAATGCACAAAAGCACAACAGAAATGGAAGTCACTACTTACACTTACTTATTTGTAGTTTAACATGCCATGAATTGGTCACAGCACCAAGCCTGCCAGAGTTCAAGAAGTGTTTGGACAATACCTGAGGCACATGGGGTGATTTTGGGGTTGTCCTGTGCAATTTGACTTCAATGTTCCTTATGGCTCCCTTCCAATTCATGATATTCCATGATTATTCTATAATAATTTCTTTTTATTCTTACATATATCCCCTAAAGAAGTAGCAGATTTGCCCTCATCTCAGCATAGTTCCCCTAGGAGTCTGTGAGCCATGTTGAAAATTATATACCAGTGAATATTCAACCCTTTTTAGTCTCTATAATTAGAAGTGCATTCTTTATAAAAGGATCTTAGTGGGGGAGGAATGCTGAAATTTCTACTGAAGTGCTTTTAAAGCAAACATGCCTTGAGCTGTTATGGATGAAAGGTGTTTGTTAAATTGCTTGATGTTACAAATATCTGAAATTGAGTGGGTGATTGATTTAATTGCAGTTGTCAGACTGGTTTTAAAAGCATATTTCTCATTTTGTTCTGTTTTTCAGATCTGCAGAACAGTTGGATTCTGAACATAAAGAAAAGTGTCTGACAATACTAATCACAAATTTCAGGTTCTGGCTAAGCCAAGGCACACTGTCAAGATGAAGTGCTGCATAATTTTTAAAACAGTCTGGCCAGTGCATTTAATCTCTGAATAGCAGCGCCCCTGTTGCTCCAGTTACTGCTATTTTCTAAATAAAAATGTCTAATAATTGTGGTACTACGTTGTTTTCACATATATGCAAATATATGGAATAATGGAATAAATAGGAAAATTAGTGAATGGTGTGATGCTGCAACTTTGAGCTTGGTAGCCTCTCCAAAGTTGACAAACCCTATCAGGGACAGAGGATCCATCAAAACTCAGTCCTTACTCTTGTGTCAAAGCTTGTTCTTCTGGAATAAGAGCAATTTGAGCAGCACATAGAATGTGATTTGCTTCATCTTGATTCTGTGCTGAAGCACAACAATAAATGCTGCTGGGTTGTTGGTGTGCTATGTTCCTGTAATTCTCACTGTTTTAAACCTGCAACCATCAGGTTTAGCTTCACCAGAAGGGCTTTAGTTGGGTGATGCTATTGCTCAGAATGCCACTCTGCTAAAACATTGGTATGAGTTAGGCAGCTTCCCAATCTCTCCTGCTGAAGCTGTATCAGTTCTATATTGTGTGCATTAATCACAGGTTTGAAAAGCTAAAGAAAATTTTACGCAATTTACCATGACAAGTCCTGTTCCTTTCTTCTTTCCAGTGAAAGATGAATGTTGTAACATCTCAAAGAAATTGTAATGGAAGAAACTGTGAAAAAGCCTTCTCTGGCAGCACAAGATACCCTGCAGTTTGAATCTCAGCTGCTCAGAAAGTGAGAGAGAGGTGAATCCCGAGATGAAGTGTTGTGGATAAATTATATTCCTGAGTCAATAGTGGCTGAAAAATAATTAAATTAACATTTTTTTTGCGAATTCATAAAAATCTAAGGTTCTCCATGCAGTCAGTTACTGTGGTTTTTCTCTTGAGTGGTAACTCATTAAATAAGTAATCCTTTAATTATTTTTTATTGCCAGCCCATGTCCTAAATTTCTTTTCTGATGCCTTTGAAAATACTGGCCTTGCATCTCAAATCTCCTAAAATCTGTTTTGAAACACTTACTAATGTGAAAGTTCCCCATAGATTTTAATGGGCTTTGGATCAGCCCCATGAATAATAGGGAAAAGTCATAATTTCTTTCATATGCTTTATCACTGGGAAGCAAAGAAAATTACCTTTGTGCACAGTGTGCTTGTGCAGCTTGGTCTTTAGTTCTCAGTTAGATGATATTATTGTCTGGCATCAAAGTGAAGTTCGGAGAAACAAAATGAAAAAGCTTGTAGGAAAACATTTATTGAAGCACAGGATAACCTTAGATTTACTTTTGTTTCACCACACACACTTGTATGTGAAGGAATGTGCACATCAGCAAAGTCCTGAGCAGACAGGTCTTTCAAGGCTTCACATAAAATGACAGATGCCAGGAGGCATCAGACACCTTCACAGCTTTAGGCATCATTAGCTAAGATGTGTAGGGCTCAGAAGAGTCCTCTGTTTGGCTCTTACAGAGGGAAAACAGTTTGCCTCATTATTGAGAGGTCTGCACTGGGGTTTACTGAGGAGCTGAGGTGGGACCTCATGGCCCTTTGCCTCTCCCCCATGAGGGGAGGGGAGGACCAGGCTCTGATGCACTGATCCTTTGTCCCTGGTGACCAGTGATAGGAATGGCCTGGAGCTGTGTTAGGAGAGGCTTAGGTTAGGTGTTATGAAAATATTTCTAACCCAGAGGGTGGTTGGGCACTGGGTCAGGCTCCCCAGTGAGGCTGTCACAGCACCAAGCCTCAAAGAAGGCACATGGTGTGATCCTTTGGGTTTTTCTGTGCAGGACCAGGCATCAGACTCAATGATCCTTGATATTCCCTTACAGCTCAGGGTATTCTATGATTCTCTGATCTACAAAATTTCCACCTTCAGTGGAATCTGGGTAAAACCTGTAAGACACAATTCAAATTCTGCGAGGACAGCTAGAACTAAAAGAGATCCAGCGCAAGTGTTGAAAACAGCATTATGGGTGTACCCTGCTGTCACCTCATAAGTACAGTATAGCACAATAGACATGGAAATTTTTCTTCAGTATTTGATTGAAGAGATGTAGAGATACCAAGCTGGCTATGGTGCTGTGCTATTATAATTTCTGATTCTGACATTTAAAAGACACAAAAAATGATGTTAATTGGTAATGAAAAGATAAGTGCATGCAAAAATACAGTAATTATTTATAACCCTAGAGAAGGTTCAATGAAAGAAAGAGAAAAACCTATATATTTAACTCAAAAGTATGCATTAAGAATTCAGGCAGCACTTTATTTTCAGATTCTTTATTTCTGTTTAAAAGCCCTTCTAGCCAACACAAGTTTAAGCCAGGTCTTTATGTACCATTTGTCATAATATTGCAATTTAATTAACATCACAAAGTGCCTTACTGTGTTTCTGGTGTCAATGCCTATACTTGACTCCTATCTGAACTTTTTCTAAGGTTTTCATGAGGTACCTGAATGGAAAATTCCTATTTAATCTCCTTTTTTTTCTCATCAAGACATTTCAATGGGGAAATTCTCTCCAGCTCTAATAACTGCTCATTTATTACTGAGCAAACACATGGTGGAATGGAAAAGCCACAGACTGTTCAACTCTCCTGGTGGCAGTAATGCTGGATTGTCTCCTTCGCTGTCTCACCACCCCAGTGGTTCTCTAATGCAGGACAGTGACCTTGAAAGCCAAATTATTTTTGTGTAATGTCCATTGCTGCAGATATAGGAACTGGTGACAGAGATCAGTTGGCCTGCAGGCAAACTGAGCTTTGCCTTCAAAGGTACCTGAATAAGTAGATCTGCAAAGAAATTGTGCAAACAGTGAGAAGAGGAAATTAAAGCCTTCTGGAAATTAATTAATTAATTAATTAATTGATTAATTAAGTTTAATCTCTTTTTCTTTGCTCATCAAGACATTTCAATGAGGAAATTCTCTCCCCCTCTAATAACTGCTCATTTATTACTGAGCAAACACATGGTGGAATGGAAAAGCCACAGACTGTTCAGCTCTCCTGGTGGCAGTAATGCTGGATTGCCTCCTTCCTCTCTTACCACCCCAGTGGTTCTCTAATGCAGGACAGTGACCTTGAAAGCCAATTTTTTTGTGTGTGTGTAATGTATCCATTGCTGCAGATATAGGAGCTGGAGATGCTGGCCTGCAGGCAAACTGAGCTTTGCCTTCAATGGTACCTGAGTAAGTAGATCTGTAAAGGAATTGTGCAAACAGTGAGAAGAGGAAATTAAATCCTTCTGGCAATATTTGGCTCTGGCTGTGGCCGTGCACCTGAGGTGTTCCCCTTTGCAGGGCATTGCCAGATTGCAGGGAGGGGTAACAAAGGGGTTTGGGGAAAGCCTGCACACACCATGGATGTGTGAGGGCTCTCCCTGGGGGCACTGGGAGGAGGGCTCAGTGGGTGACAACAGGGGATAACAGGGATAAAAGTGATGGTGGATGCTCCTGAGCCTGATACAATTGCTGGGACCTGAGGCTCAGCAGCTGGGGAAATGGGCACCATGTCCTGGGTGGGGACTTCCAGCATTTTACTGTGTTTCCTACCTTTGCAGGTGTTTGATGAAATGTTATTCAGAAAGGCTCAGTTAAACTCTTCATCTGCACCTTTCCATAGTATAAATATCTAGGCCCAACAGATCAGATGCAGGTGTTGACTTTTTGAGGTTGGGAATGACATCTTCCCTTGGCCTCCCTGACGCATTCTGACATTTGTTTCCCTAGGTAGAAATTAGTTTATCCATCTTTATCCATCCTGGATCCCTGACCTGCCTTACCCAGAAGGAGCACATGCTTTCTCTATGTTTTAACCCCATGAGATATTTTTGGCTTTGCACATAACAAGGAGGTTGGTAAAGTGGTGTGGGTACAAGGACATTTGTACTGAAAGACAAAGGACCACAACATGGGCAAGTGACCTGCCCTGAGAAAATCCAGCCTTACAGATTGTTAGAAAGTTTGCAAGCACAATCATTGCCTCCAGCCTATGTCCATGTTTGGATGTTATTTAGGGGACACTAGTCAGACATAGGCTATTCCCAGTAGTCTTTCCTTTGAGGGGCAAGGATACTCCTTTATGAGTGCCAGAGACTTGTCACATTGAGTTAATGGAGGTCTCACAAGATTTACTAACCTTGATGTAACCTCCAGTACATTACCTCTTCTTCAGCTTTCTCACTTGGTTTTGACACAGAAAAAAATAAAGAGACAACAGTATCATGTACAAAACATAATTAACCATCTATAACCATTATGTTTTCAATTAAGTTATTATTAATTTCATTTTTAATGTATCTATGTGTTAATCACCACTTTCCTAACAGATAACTACACTTGAAGATTTGTATTTCAGGGTCCAAGGCTGTCTGGGTAATCAATGGGAAGAGACAAACGCCTCTTGGGGACACTCTTGAGACCCTAAATTAAGAATCTAATAATTTAAAAAATGAGATGCAATAATTCCTTTCTACAGAGTCTTGGAAAATCCTCTAAAAAAGTAGAAATTGTTGCCCATTTTTCAGCTTTTTTCAACTCCTTTTTTTTCATAAGTTTTGTGAATTGAATATCTCATGTTAAATATACCTGATAAATTAGGTTGTGATTTCTGCTACAGATCTCATTTTGACTTCCTTTGGCTCTACCCTGATTAATATTTTTTAAAAATTAAGACTCGTATCATTTTAGTGGAATTAGTTATACACAAATCAAGGCAGTAAAGCTTCAGGTAAGGAAAGGAGCCTGAAGAGAGAGAATCAATAACATTTATTAAAATGCTGTTATTTTATACACAGTTAAATATTTAAAGACGAATAAATATAAAGAATTCCACTCAAAAACTCTGATTTTAGCATCAATATCTTATAATATACAGTGTACAGTCCAAATAACAAAGACATCTTTGAGCAGTTAAAGGTTAAACATTTTGATAGACCAAAAAATTCATGCCTGGACTAGATGTAATATACTTTTATTGTGCCAGAATTTTCTCATGAATGGGACTGTAATATCTTATGTAATGGAAACAGAATATGAACAGGGCATTTATATTCAAAGAATACTATGAAATTTCATATTTTTCCCTTTGGGTTTTCTTGAGTGAGGCTTTATAATTCTGGCCACATATGCAAACACAGATAAAATATCTGGCTTCTTTTTTGGCCAGGGGACAGAGATATGAGTCATGGAAAGCAAGATTTATTGGTCTACCAGAAACTTTTAGTTTAAATTTTCTCCTGTCAAATTCTTTCAAAGAAACTGAATCTGCATGTAATTGCACAGAACCATGAAAAGTGGAGCTTACTCTTTGACTAATTTAATTCACTGCCTTTTTGCTGAGGTTCTGGCCTGTGGCTTTGCTCTAATAGACACAAATCTTGTGTTGACTTATCCAAGTCTCCTGTTTGATTTACTGTTTTAATGTACCAGTGATAAACAGCTTAATATACTCCTTGCAGTGCTAGGACATACTGTCCAATTATTGTCATATTGCCTAAAGGTGTGAGTTGACACACAGCCTTTTCTGAAACCTGTGCAATGCTTGAGAACCACATGAAAATGAGAGTTAAATAATGAGATGGGTGGCTGGGCTGTGAAATTGGCATCCAGCTCAGTGGAGCCTGAAGGGACAATAGCACCAGTGTCACAGAGCAGCAAGAGAAATTCCAAAGATCTGGATCCCTGCTGCCAAGGGGAAAACGCCACAGCCTGTTCCCTGGGAGCTTTGGGAGCTCTGGCATCAGGAGGGGAGCCAGGACTGCCTGGTTTGTACCAGGGGAGCCCATCTGTGGGGTCAGGAGTTAAACCCCACTTGGAGTGAGGGTCACATTGTTCCAAGGAAAAATCCTGAAAACTCTAGTGAGTTCTGGAGTTATAAGTCTCTAAATAACTGTGTCCTGACTTCAGGGGAGATACAGTGATTACTTTGGCTAGGGGCTGTCCCCATTTTCCAGGTACATCTGCCAAAGGGAATGGACATTACAGTGCTATGGTTTTATGAGCTGTTTGCTGAATAAATGAGGCTTTTTGTAAAGGCTGTAGCAATATGGTGTCTTCTGTGGAGGAACTCAGCCTTCCAGGGAAGCATTCACTTACTGTTG
>JAHXMQ010000028.1:62821327-62838362 GCA_020466415.1 Ammodramus savannarum pratensis
TTGAGAAGATAATTTAGAGAAAACTTGACTGACTTCTTTAATTGATCAATACGGCCTTAGATTTCAGAAGGAAAAAAAAGACTTTTTCAGCAATCTAAAGCTGTGTTAATGGATATCCTCAGCAGCATCTTCAAGGATTTAAGTGCACACAGGTCTTTCTCCTGCTGCATGCCTCACAGAATCCCTGATGGGAGCACAGTGCTCCTGGGCACATTTGCAGCATAACATATTGGCTCTCCTGTTTGCTTGCAGTGGTGACGTCTCTGTGGCACAGCATTAACTCAGAAATAAAAGACCTGAATTCAAGGATATCCTAAGCCTGTGGAGGTTTCAATCCTATTTGTTCACACAGAAAAATGCTAAAATGGCCAGACTACAAATTATAAGCATCTCATGGGTTACTGTACCCATACACCCTCAGCACATCATATCCTCAAAAGGAGAGAATGGTTAAACCATGTCTGGACCTCCTAAGGAGTGTAAAGCATTATGCTGGGTGTGAAGCAGCAGAGAGTTCTGCTGTCAAGATTAATTATGGGTTTTATCCCAAAATTATAAAATCCATAAAATCTATAAATGACACATAAAGGAGAATTTCTGGACTCTGGACTGAGAAATGAGTAGCTGAAGCCCAGTGCTAGTGAGCCTGTGTTTCCTCCAGGCTACTTTTCCTCCTTCATGGTCTTTATTAAAAAAAAATAAAAAATAGTGCTGTTGATTTAATGATTTAATGTCCTAATTGGATTAAATCATATTTCAAAAGGTCTCTTCTGTTGGCATAATAGTGACTTCATTTAGGCTTTTGATGAAGAGATTGAAAATAAAAAAGAGATTATAATTCTGTCTGGTATAGTAATGTTATTAGAAAACATTATGATTTGGGGAATCTCCAAATTTTATTGGGTTTTGGAGTTTGTTTTTTTTTTTCACTGACTTTTTAATATGAGATATTGTGCTCTCTCTCCTTTGGATTCTTAACCTCAGAAGGACTTTAAAAATCTGCTATTCAAACATTCATACACATTCCTCCTTCATGAGGGCTCTTCACATTTTCACATTCTGGAAATGTTCTTGTGAACAAATATTTGCTCATACAACAGTTCTCAAAAGGTGACTAAAAGAACTCAGGGACATTATCAAAGCAAATACGTGTGGCGCCTGGCACATGAACATTTGTGATCACATTTTGGCAGGACTGAGCTAATGCCAGCAGGATTTCAGTACAACACACAGAAGTGCACTTTTACAGATTCAAAGATGTGCATTACTGCAGCAAGAATTAGAAGATCATTGTTCTTGGAGAGTTCCCTGGTGATATTCTAGCTCTGATAAACTGAGGGATACCTCTCCTCATTTCTGTCATCAAAAGTAATTTCATATGTTCAGATATTATTCCATATTTTGCTTCCACCTTATTCTCAGGACATAACATTCTCTTGTTTGCTTGGATGGTTTGCTGAAAACAACTAAGAGAAATTAAATTGAAATAAAGTTTATTTGACAGTCCAGTGCAAAACCCACCAAAGTCAAGAGCACAACTTGCATTCAGAGGGCTTTTAGCCAGCTGCTGACTGCCTATGATGTGTCTGCTGGTTTTGTTTTATCTTTTTTAATAATGTTGAATGCTCCAGAGGAAATATTCAAACTCAGATATTAAGGTACCAGACTAAAGGCAATAGCTGAGATCTTGGAGACTGCACAGCTAACCAGAACAGTTAGAAATACACTTAATGGATTGTGACGTCCTCTGTCCCTGGTAATGTTTGCAGCATTGGGAACAAACCTTCCACTACTGGTTCTTCCATTTGACAGCAGAGGGAGCATTTCATCCAGTAACTCATTTCTTCTTCTATATTCTCCTGAAAATCCCGGCAGTAGTTGATAAATAATTACATTACCAAACCAAATATCTCTAATCAGGCAGGTAGCCTGTGGTCGGTTAACTGTAAACCAAGGTACAGCAGATGAAAAAAAGCAAAATATAGGAAAATCAGAAGGTATTAATGGTGGAGATCAGAAACTTTTCCTCCTTTTTTTCTTGAGAGATAATTTTGTGAAGAGCAAGAATCTAAATGGGTGAAAGAGAATATTTGTTCTCTACTAAAATAAATAACCATGAGGGGAAAAGTAATTTGCAAATATTAAAAACTCTTGACAAGACCAAACAAACTAAAAAACCTGACTAAGGAGAGTCCCCAAACCTCAAATTTTCTCTCAACTTTTTTAAGGTATGGCTCCTCAGAGTCCAGGCCTTCAGCTGCTGGGGAGGTGAGGGAGAACAGACAAAAGAAATCAAACTTAAAGTACCTGGATTACAAAGGGCATCACTGATTTACAGCACCCTGTGTAAGGGTAATAGACAAAAAGGGCAGTGAAAAAAACACATGTTTTAGTAGCTCTGGTTAGATGATAAATATGAAAAAGCAATTTCCTATTGTAGCAGTTACTTAAGGAGGTGATTCTCCCTTTTTTAAAACTGTGCTGATCCTGTCTCCAGCCATTTCTGGTTGGAAAAATCTTTACTGAGTACATTAACAAATGTAGCCTGTACACTGCAGCCACAGCCCTGACAGCACTGACTTTTCCATGAGCTTTCCTCACTGGAGAGTTTATTGATCATATTGTTTGTTTCATTGAATGGTCTTTTTATTTTTCCTTGGCCTTTTCTCAAGCAGACTATGATACTTCAAAGAGATTTTATTAAATGAAGACACTTGCCTCCAGGTGATATTAATAACTTTGATTCAAGTATGCTCTGAACTGATTAAAACCAGGCTACATTCATATGTCAGGTTAAACCATGAGATTCTAAAGATGAACAACTGCTTCTCTAAATCAGTGGAAATTTTGCCTGTTCAAGGAGGTGGTCACAAACATTAAAAAAGTTTTATTTGCTCATTAACTTAGGCTTCAGCCCTGAATCAAGGTCTGCCAACATTTTTAACAAAACTTGTAATGCAACCTGTCTTCAAGGGATGCAGAATGTTTCTGATTACATAGAGAGCCATTGGAGTATAAGGTAAGGTAGGTGATAAAACATATTTTGAAAGTTTTAAAAAACTCCACACTTGATTAGGAGCAGGGTGAAAGCCATGTTTAAGCTGAAGCCTGCTGTCTAAAAAGGAAATGTTATAATCAGAAATTTCATTTAGGGATCAGAGACTCTTACGCATGACTGTCTTTTTGTAAGAAGGCTTCTTGATCATTAAATCACACATGAGATTGTAGATGGACCTGATCCATCACTGATCACAGAATCTCAGAATGGTTGAGATTGGAAGAAATCACTGGTGATGTTCATCTGGTCCAACCTTCCTGATCAAGCAAGGCTGTCCTAGACCACATGGCAAAGGATTGCACCCAAACAGTTCTTGAATATCTCCAGCAAAGGAGACTCCACAACCTCTCCAGGCAATAGAGAACTCCAAATCTCTCAATTTTTATATTCCTGCCTCTCTTTATCAGATTTTTTTTCTCTTATTTTTCACCCTACTCCAAATACTAATGGAATATTTTCACCTCTTCTACTATTAGAATCAACATTTCCTAACCATTGAGGTGGTTGGCCAGGAACACATTTAAAATTAATGTATCCCTGTAAATATTGTAGGATTACTCAGCCAGTCTCACAAGTATGCTGCAAACCTGGAAGCATTGTATGATTTCTGAAAGGACGACTTTTTTATCTACATGAATAAGACAGTTTTCTAGATTTAACAGCCTAAATACTCATGATTTCTTATTAAGCCAGTTTTCTAAGTGGAAAAAGCTGTGTACCTAGCAATGCCACTTGTGCTAGCTGAACAAGATGAATGTTAAAAATTACTCCCACACAAAATAATAAACATACAAACAACAAAAACAACCAAGGAGAAGAAAAACCCTTTGGGCATTTGTTGCTTGAATTTTGCAGGCACTTCTCAGGATCTCTCTGGCTGGCCTTTAATTCCATATTTGTCCATCTCTACTCAAAGTGTGGGGAACTGTTTTATTTTGAGTAGGCAATATGCATGCCCTGAAAATTGTGACAGGCACATGCTGGGCTATTTTTATTAAAGAAACTCCAGAATCCATGGCATGTTATGATAAATGCTTATCCTTGCACATTCTTAGAGATGAATTTAAAAGAAACAGGAGAATGAGGCCAGCAGCTAAGATACCTGTCCAGAAAGGGGGACTAAGATTTTCAGCAAGTGCTGGGAACAGATCCAAGTCCTGTCTTAGCTTAGACCTATTTGAGTTGATGGGTTTGCACTTGTATAAATGAGAGAAGAACTTGGCTTGTAAACTTCAAAAGACTCACAATAGAAAACAGGGGAAAAAACAGAAGAAATGAAAAAGCAAACAATGCCATGTGGAATGAATCTGAGACATCCCATCCCAGTAAGAACACTCAGCAGTCCATTATATTTATTCAGATCAAATGCAGACTGTGAAATATATAGACTATGTTAGGATAGGGTGGGAAAGCAAAAATGTTCAAATAAAACCATTATTTTGGCACTGCTGCTGAGATTAATGGGGGTTATAAAAAGAGTGCATCTAAGACTGGCACTGGAACTCCTGATAGCTGAGCAGGTTCACAGGGATGAACTTATTATGACAACCCTAATACTGAGGAAGAGAAAACACAAAATCAAGACCTATAATTTCATATGAAGTAATTACTGGTAATAAAAAGGTTTAATTTAAATGGAACAATGAGGATTGAAATTGAACAGGAGTATATGATAATAAAGAATGTATTGTAATAATACCTGAATAATCAAAGCACAAAAATAGAAAGAGGCAAATTAGTCCTTCAATGGAAAAAAATATTTCTTTTTTCAATGGAAAAAATACTTTTGCATACTATGTACTGAAGACCTGCATCACCTCTGTGGGTCAGGGAAGCCTACATGGTCCCCATTCAAGCACACAGTACCTTTTAACTATGAAAATTATGGCTATCTAAAGCTTCTTGGAGATAAGTGAATTTGTAGGTCAAACTTGCAGAAAATCTTCTACCTGCTCATTTTGGTGCTGCTGTGTAACCCCAGAGTTACTTTTCCTGACTGTTGAAGAACAGCTTCTACTCCTAAAACATCTTCAGAGGCACAGGAGCTTTACCATTTCTTTTTCATTGCTTAAATTTCAAAAATGAGGCGTGAGGAGTTCAGAGGGGCAGGAGGGTGTCCAACACAGAATTGCTCTAAAGAAAGGCTCAGCTCCACTGCAGGGTACAGCAAACCCAAGACCATCAGCTGTAGTCTCCAAATAAAGTCTTTCAATGTTCTTCTGCTTTCCAGCTGGTTCCTGTAGTGGGTTTTGTGTGTTAACAGAGAAAAACATCCCCTTGCAGAGAGCTGCTCATGGTATCTGCAGCAGCATGGTTATTGTGTCAGGTGATTCACCTTTTGAATCTCACATGTCCTGTGTGTCAGAGGCAGCCTGGACACAGACACCTCAGTTTGAGTGGGAGCAAAGCACAGTTTTGACATGAGGTGCTAAGAGATACCTCTCTGAAACACTCTTAAACTTAGTATTTTGATCTTATTTTTTAAGTACACAGCTTGACTTATTTACCTGTCCTGAGTTATTTAGCCACATATGCATAGGTTTGACTATATTTTCCCACTTGTTATTTATTCCTGTGGGTGACACTAATCTAGATGTAGTGGCTAATAAACACAGACCAAAAGGCAGGTGAAATTACATCATGAAGTTTATAGAGAGAAGAACCTCCAAAGAGACTATATAGATAATCCTCCTTATGACTCACAAGAAAGTTGTTTAATCTGAGGAAATATATAGCATATGTAGAACTTGTTTCTAATAGGATCATCCTCTAAATATTTCAAAAATCACTCCAGCGAACAGAACTTTAAAACAATTTAATGCCTCTGTGCCAAACTGAAGAGTTAGAACAAAGTTCTGTTTGCTTGAAAGGAAAAAAAAAATTATTGCCCTGATTGTTAGCTCTACTAGTAGAATATCATTTTGCTAGTCCATCAAAATTACTACTTTGTGTTGGTAACTTGAAATATAACTATCTTTTTGCAAATTGTGATTAATAATTGAAAAATCATGACATAACCTGGCCTTGGTTTCACAAATTTGTAAAGGAGAAGGGGTATAAATATTCAGTAACAAATATTTGCAAAACAGCTGTATACAGATTTTTTGGGTCTGTGGGCAGGCAAGCAATTCTAAATGGTGGATATGTTTTATTTCTTCTCATTTAAATTAGATGAAGTTCTGGTGATGCCAGGTTGACTGATGTTATCTTTGTACGTTAATTTTATAAGACAAATTCTTGTTTTGGAAAGCAACCTCTGTGCTTTGATGGAAGTTTTCAACTCTGTCAAAAATTCTCAGCCTATCAGAACATGAATTCCATTGGAATTAGTACCACCCCTTTCTTCTTGAGGGGCACTCCCCTCAAAAGTTCAAAGCTCCAAATCATGATTTATTGGGAAATTTAGAATAATTTTAAGGTTATATAGAAGCTGTCTTCTCAATATTTTGGTTTTGGAACACTTTATGCTTTATTAAGCATTCTTCCAGATGGTAGTAAAAGTCTTTTCCTTGATGCTTCAAACTCAAAAACCTGTCTCTGTTACTTCATTGAATGTATCTATTCTATAAATTAGGCAGCTACTACACTTGACAAAACAGTGATGTGAGTACCTACTTGGAAAATCTTAGGTACAATTAAGTTGTGACATAATTATTGTTTATTATGCTAATGTAACTTACATTAATTTAGTTTTCCTAAATATTTTACTTCAGAATTTGGGTAAAAAACATAAAGCTAATCCAAAGGGAAGCTTCTCATTCAGTGACTATCTGGCATAGTAAATTGAAATAGGAGGGAAGGTTAAGTTAAGGTTAAAGTTACAACAAATAACTTAAATAACTTAAATATATGTTGTCTAATGAAAAAGTGAAATAAATGTAATCAATGAAATTAAATATCCTTCATGCAATAATCCCAGAATTAATTAGTCTTTAGAAGATTCATGAATGAACACACTATCCATCACCTTATAATGAACCTGAAGGAGAATCATTGCAAAATACCAATTCTTCACCAACAATAGAAATAGTGCTGCTCCATTATGCTGCAACATTCATTTTCTGTACTTTGTTTTCTAAATTTTTGTATTGTTAATTAGAAAAAAGTATTTATTCTGCATGCTTTTATTTTTATAGGCATTCCCAAGGGAGTTTTGTTTTTTTGTTTTTTTGTTTTTTGTAATTCTTGTATGCATGCAATGGCCTAATTGATATTATCATCATACATCTATCATTAACACTTAACTTTCTGTCTTAGTGGGTTTTGCTCAATTTTACATATTATTATAAATTTTATGTGTGACATTTTTATGCTTTTCTCTTTTAACATGAAATCTAGCAAAGCTATTCTGAGTGTGGGAGAGCAAACATATTTGAAATAACTTTCTCTCTTGCAAGCATTAAATTTTACT
The DNA here is from genome assembly GCA_020466415.1 of Ammodramus savannarum pratensis. Lineage (NCBI taxonomy): Eukaryota > Metazoa > Chordata > Aves > Passeriformes > Passerellidae > Ammodramus > Ammodramus savannarum. The sequence continues at coordinate 62,828,797 of JAHXMQ010000028.1, forward strand.
GAAAGCAGTTACTTCTACATTGACACATATATTAACACTTACTGAGGATGTGGTTGAGGAGCAATAAACATTCCCTTATAAATAAGTTCAAATTGTCTCTGTTTCTAAGAATGAAGTAGTTCTGTAGATTGTAAAATTGATTGGATTATTAAATGTAGCATCTTGTTCTGAGATATACCTATTAATTATGGCTATAGCTTCATCAGGATTAAGAACAAATGAAATGTATCATGTTGCTATCCTGGAAAGTACAAAATGCCCCTCCTGGCTTAAAGGATAAATGACATAATTCTTGTTATTGTAAGTCCCATGCTAATCACTACAGATTAAATGTCACCGTTAGGCATTTTCAAATCATTGTTATGTTCATAATTACTTTTACCTTTGGTCAGGTTAAAGCAGTATGAACAATCTCCTGCTGATTTTAATAATTCCAGACTGATCCAAGCACATTGTTCAGTGCTACAGCACATCAGTGTTCATGGTCTTCCTGCAACTGTACTGTTCCTTTTTCTCTTAGCATTAAAGGGCCAAAAGAAATCAGTAGGTCTGACAAAAAAAAATCAAAACCAAACATAGCAGATTTTTTTTGATTGCTATAAGAATCTGAACACATTTTGAACTCGAGTCTGGACAGAAAAATACTTTTATATTCTGTAAAAGTCTAGAAAAAGCGACTCAAAGGTTATTTGAAGTATTTTTGCCTCTGACATATGGTGTCGTCCTCCTTGGGAGCATGTAGCTTGAATAACCTACTTAATTAAGTTCAAGGAGAGTGAAAAGCAGGAAAATTGCATTCCTGAATGAGGTTACATGGAAACTCTATTTTAAAGCTAAATTAACATTGCTGAATTCGCATGGTAGCCGTATTTTGAGCACTGAATGCCAGCAAACATCTCACCTGCAGATGAGGCTGCTCAAGTCCTCACAAGCAGCATCTCCTTCCAGGCAGAAGGATGAGGGAGTAGGCAGGAAATTTAGAGAGCAGCTATGTTTGACCAACACAAACACTTCTGTTGAAGAAGACCACAATAAGTGGGAAAGGAGGCAGTAGAACAAAGATATCCCAGTTCTTCATCTAGGATTTTATATCCGTGCCTTCTTAGTAAGTGCTTAAAATTATTCAATGCCAATTGTTGAAGTACTATTGGACTTACATTTTATAAAGGATATTGGCACAAAACCAATGTAGAAAATAAAATTTCCTCCATTTATTGCTTCTCTTTTTAAATATAGAAGGAAGTAACAAGTTTTAAAATTTGCTGACAAGTGTTATGTCTACATATGGCATACATGTGCATTTTCTGAGTTTATATCCTAAATATTATTGGGAGAGTAAAAATAAAGGTTAAGAAAAAGTTGATTTTAAATGTGGGCATATTCATGGCAGACATTTCTGTCCTGAAGTGAATGAAATCAATTCATGCTGACCTCAGAAGTCAAGTTTGACTTTTACTTTCCTAGGTGAGCACTTCTTGGTGCCTGGAAACTGCAGACTGAAGACATCAAAGGATGAGCTACAAGTAAAAAATGCTGCTGACATTTAAGTCATCACATCTGGAGACAGCACAATTCCTTTTTCTATTCACCTATTTGGCCTGATATCTGGAAAATTCTCATAGCCAAAAATGTCACAGAATGGTTTAGCAAACTGCTTAAAACCTGTCAAAAGTGTACACTTTAAAAATGATAAATTAGTCATTAAGTACCACAGATTTTTTGTCTCAATATTGAATAAAAAAGTCACAAGGGAGCACCATGTCTTCCAGGAACTAATATAATGAACTCACCTCCAGCTGAAATGCAAAAGTATAATATTAATTTTTATGCATTTAGGCACTTAAGATCAAATATCTAAACCACAGTGTGAATAGTACATGAATCATGGATCAAATTGAAAAAATCCTTGTCCTTTAAAAGGGGCTAAGAGCTAAGGTAGATATAATGTCTCTTTTACAGTATTTGTGGGCTTGCCAATTTAAAAAAAATATATATTTTTAGCCTGAATGAGCTCAAGGCAACAGTCTTGGTTTTATAAATTACATCAATGAACATTTGGGAGTACAAACCAGGAGCTCAGGTGGCTTGGAACAAAGTTCTTTTGTTGTGTGTGTGGCTGAGGAGAAGGGAAGGTGTGCCAACAAAAGCTTTTATTTTGCCCTGTGATCTCAGTCAGACCAAAACAGGTCACATTCAGATTTGGTGTGGCAGTCAGACTTTGGTGTTTCAAAATCAAAATAAACTTTCTAATAATCCAGTGCAGGCACTGGGGTAGCATAATCAGGGATCTGCTATAAGTCAAAATGACACAGTGCCTCACAAAGAAGATAAATGTTGTACCCTCATAAATGATACTAAATGTAGTAGATGTTTTGCACATTAATAGCCTTTAATAGTAGATAATTTTGAAGCATAGCTGCCAGATTAATTTTGACCACATATCCAACAGTCAGTAATATAATATATAACCTGTAAGCCTGCCTGGTCTTCCTCCAGTCCAGTGTGGTGCCCTGCTGTGGCAGGGAACAGCAACCCTTCTGTTTCTGTGTGTTTTCCTACCTCCATGTTATAAATAAGGATTTTAACCATGGAAATCTGCCCAAAAATCAAAAGCCCATTTAGTGATTATATCAACTTTTTCTCATTATATCCTTTTATATCAACTTTTTCTCATTATATCCTTTTATGCATGGTATTGTGGGTTTTATATTAGCTTCATTTCTTCTTCCATTTTTCCTATATTTATGAGCAGAAATTATTTTCTTTATTATCTTTTTTTTGTTTTTAGATTCTCAACTCCTTGAGTCTTCTCATACATAACCAAAGAAGGTTTTCCTTTTTTTCTGATAGCCCAGTAGCCATTCTCAGCATCTCCTCTGGTTTAAATTAATTTTCTTCAGCAGAGATCTCTCCACAGAGATTTTTGACCATCATAGTCATTCAGATTTGGGATGATGATTCCATCTTCCTCTGTAATTATGTTGACTTCCAGTAACTACTGAGTTACAATAATGCTTACAATAAGGTTTGAATTTTTCTATTAGAGCTTTAAATCAGACTTTTCTAAAGACTATAAACTGAGACATTCCCTTAAAAGCCTTTTTTTCAGCCAGATACTATCTCCCTCAATCACTGTCTTTCTTGAGCCATCCCTTTGTTCAACACTCAGCTCCTTTGCTAATCCCCTTCTCCTCCAGTTTCAGATGGAATTTCCTTTGTGCCATTGCAGCAAATCCCTTACCAAAGCAGACAGAAACAAAAGCTGCAACATCTCTTTTGGCTTGGAAAAGGATTTCCTTATCAAGGAAGTTACCTTTTCAAAGAACTCTGAGAACATCTGCCTTTGGGAAACACATGTTGAAGTTTACCTCATTTATTATTTTCTTATGTTTTTAATTATTCCCATCATCTATAGCTCATTCTAATACATGCATGCAATGGAGAAATAGATCTAAATTGGTCTTTTTTTCTCTTGCATGACTCCCACTAGACATCAGATTTTCTATATGATTGTTTCATTAAATAGTCCCAGGTACAGGGTCTGTGATTTCACATACCAGTTTTTTATGGCACTGAAATGAGTTTACGGCTTCCAATTTTTAGAACATTTTACCTCTTTAGATTTTGTTGTACTCAAGAGTTGTTTTCATTTTCACATTCTCATTTTCATTTGCCTTTGATTCTCTACCCAAACACAATTATTCTCCCTGAAACCTGACATTAAGTACTCATTTATCTTCGTGCCTGTAACTGGGTTATGCTAATGTTCAAAGTCAGTGTGCTGCACAGTTCTTCACACTTTCTTCTTTTTCAGTCTGCGTACAGCAGGAAAATAGAAGTAGTTTTAAATTACTGTAACAATATGGAAATTCAATGAAGTACAGGCTAATCTCTGATTAGTACTGCCTATGAATGATGACTTTTTATTACCTGTCTTATTTTTTAATTCCAGTAATTACAATTCTTCTTTGTCACCCACCACTATTCAGCCTTTGCATCAACTTCAGACATCCTTTCTCCTAACTCTTCCTGAGTTCTGACAGATTTATTCCTGTCTGAAAGATTTTATTCATTACTAGAAACCCTTATTTTCATAGACTCTATCTCTGCTATTTCCGTCTCCTCTCCCCAGTTATCCTGACCTGTCTCCCTGTGATGTGAATCAATCTTAGGAAGGGTGATTTCTGCTCCTCTGTAGATACATTTCACATTGTTCTTGTCTTCAGCTCTACATAATTTACCAAGCTTCTCTGTATTTCACCTCCTTGGGGCTTTATTTGATATGTTCTTTATCTTTTTGCTCCCCTATCTTTTCTCTCCTTAAGGGTTAGCTTATTTTTTACAATTCTTAATTTTGTCCAACATTTTTCTCTACAAATCCATAGCTTTTGTTTCAGATAATGCCCTAAAATTAGCTGAAAGATCTCAACTATTTTTTTGTTATTATAATACTGGTGAAACTATGTTAACATGAACTTCAATCCAGACTGGTTGCCTTAGAGCATGTTTGAGATCTCTATTGTGTTTAAGATTCCTGAGTTGGAATCTATGCTTTCATAACTGATTCCAACCATCTAAACAAGCTACAGTAGAACCTCTATGGATAAGCTTATCTCAACTACCTTTGGACCAAAAATAAGTTTCTAGTTTTTCAAGTGCTCACTTGAGAATATCACTTGCAAAATTACAATATTAAGTCAAATTATGTGAGATTTAAATTAAAAAGAAAAGTATTCATGACTGACAAACCAACCTACAGGGGTTTTCAAAATAAAATCTAGTTCTCAAAGCTAGAATAGGTACAGGAATTAAGTGTGGTACAAAAGCTTGCATCTCCACTCTGCATGACATAAGTGAGAAACTTGAATATAAGGTACCCACAGACCAGGTGAATAAGCTGTTCACCAGGTAAGAGGTTAGGAAACACTACATTTTATTTCCTCCTTGAACAGTGAAGAAAAAATCAAATTTTGAACAGTGTTGAATCAGCACTTTCTATTCAATCCTGGACTTAACTTTCCATGGTCTAGATGAATGCCCTTATCACATGTCTATGTCTTTAACCATTGAGAAAATATTCTTCTCTCTGTCTCTGGAAATATGAAATTATTTACTAAAAATGGGACAACACCAACAACACAAACTACAGTAAACTCATCCAATAATAGTCCTCAATCATACTCATATGATGGTTCAAGTCCTTGGTCTGAAACATGCCAGACATGTTTCCATGTAATTCCTCAGTTAACCCCTGTCAATCCCTTCTCCTCAACATCCTTCCCTTTCCCTTCCTCCTCTCTTATCTCAGTGTGGTACTTGCTTTGACAAACATTAGCTCATGGCTGATAGAAAAAAAATCATGAAAAAATAAAATATTGTCTTCACTATGATTCCTTGGGAAGGTTCAGTTTTAAATAACTGGTATTTTCTGTCAAAACTGGAAATAGCATGAAGAACTGCAGGGAACTATTGTCAAGGAAATTTATTTACACTGTTTAGGACCTGCCAGCTTTGCCTATTGGGTATTTGCTGACTTCAGACAATTCTCTGAAAAAATGTTCATAAACATTTATAATTAAGTCAATTATTTAAGTGAATATATTTTTTTAAATAAATCTGTACTGTAAAGCCATCAGATTAGGAAAGATTGCAAATAAAATTGTTCTTGTTATTTCATTCTAGATTCCTTTATGTGTTCATTACAATGTAGCTTTTAATTATATGATTTTATGTTATTTATTCCATGCAGAGAATGGGGAGTGCTCACTTGTGAGCAGCTAATCAAAATTATATATACAGTGTGCAGTGTTTACTGTGTAGCCAAGCTTGCTGCCCAAAATGTAGGAGTTGCAGCAGATTATTAAAATCAGCATGTGCTTTGTCATGAAATTCCTTACTATGACATCCACATCCTTTGCATTTGTTCATTAATTTTCACATCTTTGATGGTATTAGTGGCTGTGAGAAAAGGGAGAAGGTCATAAAGCTCGAAGCTGATGCACACAGTAAATCAAATGGATCTTTTAATTTGAGGCATCTATTAGTTTGGTTTTTTAAGTATATACCATGACACAGCACTATCACTGCTCAAAACACACAAAGTGTATCTGCAAATTTCTTACCAGAAAATAAGGATGAACACAGAAATAAATTGACATCCAGGACAAATTTCACTGAAGCAGGATTCTAATTTTGATGTCTTCAAGACAAATGCAGACTAGAGGCTCTCAAGGCAAAGTTCAACAGCACTTCATTTTCCCATACTTGACCTTTGTCATTCAGTACTCATCTTCCATATCTATGGGAATGTTAAGATGCAACATCCTTACAGGGCTCTGGCTGATTTTGTGCTGAGACCAGACAGGGCAACTTTGGAGGACTTAAATAGGAGATTACATTGAAGACTTTGTCATATTGAGATTGCACAGGAAATACAAATACTGGAATTGTCCAATTTGGTATTTCCTTATTTTGAAGCCCTGATTCTAGTCAATGGACATGACAGGAGTTATTCATATCGTTAATGAACTAGCTAGAAAATGGAGAACTTCAAAAACTTAGTGGTCAAATTTCACAGTAATATGAGACAAACAGTGAAATCCTTCAAAGGTCTGTGGGAAAAAACTGATGTTAACATAATTGATTTAGAATGGAGAACAAAAGACAAGCTGACAAAATTTGTGAGTTTGGGCACTTAAAGCAACAGCTGGCTATAAGGTTTTGCAGCAAATACTTGCAAACCTGGGTATCTGGGGGAGAATATGAATAAATGTGCAGAAAAATCAATCCCAAATTTATTTTTATCTAGTAGCTCTGACTTATCTGTTATGATGTTGAAATGAGACAATTAATTAGGTAGAAGACATCCTGTGGTTTACAGGTAGAAATCAAAACAAAGAACATTTTTTTATACCTCTGTAAAGACACCTGATACATCAACTTTACCATGTGTGAAAAATGAAGATGTAGTGAAACTGGGGAAAATGCAAGAAGTTGAGAACAGTTTCTGGATTAAGAGGGTGTTGCAGACACCTATCAAAAGCCTGCTCAAAAACAAAATTAAAAGCAGAGTATGTAAAAGAATCCTTTGTTCTTACAGGGAGGTGGCTGAAAGAAGAATGATGGAAATATGGTAGAAAAATGCAAAACTGTGGATGGAAGAAACCCTGAACTGGAAATATCCACTAACTGTCACTTCAAGGACCAAAGATTCTCAGCTGAAACTGGGTTGGGCAGGGGATTCTTAGGTTCAAAATTAGGTAGAGAAAAATTTATCCATATGACAAGAATTTACATAGTGGTATTTTCCACAGAATTCTGAATGTCAAAACTTTATACAGCTACAATTTGTATAAATTCATGGGAGAAAAATCCCTTGAAAGCTACAGCAGAGTTCAGAGCCATCACTCCTGGCACTGTGGGTCCCCATTGTTTATTAGGGAGTGCTGGAGTTTGTGTCCTACACAATTCCTCTGTTTTCTCTCTTTTCACAATTCTCTGTTTTACTCTCTCATGCCTCTGACCTACTTTGAGTGACAGCATACTGGGCAAGAGGAAAAGTGCAAATATTGTATTTCTTTTGTTCTTGTTATGCTTTTCTGTGTGAGTTTAGGTATATATAGAACACAGAACAAAAGACACAGAAATGTTTTCATATATAAGAAATGTTTATTTTTTTAAATTCAAATTTTTTTTTTTTAATTCTTTAGGCAAGTGACTTAAAATAAAATCAGTTTAGTATTCTAAGTGTATTGTGTAGCTGAAGCTTGCATCATTGTTCACATTAAGAGTTTCTAGACCAAATTAATTTACTCTTCCATCAGCCAAACAAGGCATTCTGTGCAGAGGTTTACACACTGCTACATGTGTTTCACATGTGATCTCTTCACATTCAGCTGCATTTAGGCTTTGACATAATTTGGACCTCTCAGCTGTCTTTTTGTTCCTAAACTTGTGCAATTGCTGCCCCTTCACTTACTTGAACTGTGTTCTCATTTAGTGTAGGAGGGAATTCACAAATCTTAAAATAGAAAAGAAGCTGGAAGTAGCTCCACCAACATGACTCCTAAGATGAACATCTGTGTCATATTTTGTCACCTATGGAAGACATAAGATTTTATACTATTTCTTTAGCATATTTTTAGCAATCAAATTCAGTGATCCATTGTGATGATCCCAGGAGGTGCCCAAAACCATGAAAATTAATTGTCCTTGAATCTTTTTCTCTGTAAAAATCCCAAACAGCTAAAACATCTTTGGGACAAGAAAATCCAGAGATTCCTTGGTAAATGGAAGTTAATGGATGAACTGTGCAGTAAGGTTATCTCCAGTTCCAGCAGCTGACAAACTGACCACTTCTATTTAAAACAACAGCTTCCAGTGCTAGAATAGAAATCTAATTTAATGAGACTGTGGGTCTGTTTTCCTGCATATGATTTCAGAGCCCAGTGGGGAGATGAGATACTATTCTCCAGATGCTTGTAGAGCAGGCAGGAAGTAACTGAGCTAGAAGTAACTGAATCATGGACCCTAATTCTGTATATTCACATCAGCAGGATCCTGCCCAAATGGAAGCTGTGATTTCCTGTCTTTAAGAGGTTCCCTTAAACATAGCTCTGAACTGCTGCAGTGAGATAGTTATTGCATAGTCTTTTGGGAAATAATTATTATTTTACAAAAAGTGACATCTTCAGTGTGTAAAGACATTTAAATGCATACAGATTTTCAGCTACTAAAATCTTCCATGAACTTAAAATTTGAAATCCTATTTAAGGAAACATCTTTCTTTTCTAGTCTGTCCTCAGGCTGAAATTGAACAGAGTTTGTTTCTCTGCGAAGGCACAAAATACAATTATAGTACAATTAAAAAGAGAAAAGGTCTTATAGTCACTGGGAATTTTAGTTTTGATTTATATGATTATAGTGACTAGCAAATCTTTTCCTCCAAAATTCCTTCAACTCCCTCTCTTAAAATGGTACATATTTTGCTGGCGTATTTTAATATTATTTTAATTTTCATTTCACTTACTTTTGTTTTATAAAAACTAAAGAAAAAGCAAACCACAAAAAGTCACTTTATAATGTCCAAATGTTAAGATAATAAGGATCTTTAATGACTTAACATTGCAATTTTTAGGCTCATAAATATACAGTATTCAAAAATGTACTTTGCTGTACAGCGTTCTGGGCCAGGACTTCTGCACCAGTGACACAGTTTAGCTGCTCAGATTCAAAGGCAGATGAAGATGTCATTTGTGGTGGATATGCCAGGAGATAATTCCTGTGTGCAACAGCCAGTAAATACACTTCCTTCTGCTGTAATCTCTCTGGCCAGCCAGCACAGAATCCCCACTGCAGCAGAGCTCTGGCTCTGCTCTGAGCTGGGCTGGGCTGCAGGCCTGGGCCCATCCCATGGGCTGTGCTTGGACTTGGCTTGCCTTTCTCCAGGTTTGCCTTTAACAACTGATTAATGACAAGGTGGCTGTTACTTAGTTTTAGTTTATTTAGCATTTTATGGTTATGTATTGGGGAATTTTCTTCAGACATGGCTTATTGAGAGAGGCCTG
>JAHXMQ010000028.1:62838462-62861050 GCA_020466415.1 Ammodramus savannarum pratensis
CAGTTATGTGGTGAAATGCCTGTGTATTATGCTACAGAAAAGGGAACACTGTAGTGTAACTGTGGTGAAGTTGAAAGGACAAAGCTTAGGTGACAGCAGAGGCCTTGGAGATCAGGGCACAGTATGATCCCAGTGGGAGCAGAGCTGTCAATAACTCACCAGTAATCTGTTAATAAAAAATCAAAATTCAGGAGCTGGTGAGGGGAAAAAAAGGAAAAGGAAAAAGCATACAATGCAAAGTGATAAAAGAGCAGGGTGTAAAGCACATTGGAAAACACAAAAATGGCATATAGAGGACAGAAGAAACCATTAACACTGCACTCCTTCTGAAAAAGGAATAACCCCCATCATTAGCACCAGGGTCTTATAGAAAAGATTTCAAGGAACTCCTGAATCCCCACAATTGTCCTAGGCTGAACTGTTGACCTTAAGCTGCAGAGAACAGTGTAAAGCTGAGGCTAAAAACTGAGATAATAAATTTTGCTGGTAGATGGTTTACAACTTAAATAACAACTTTTGAAATATGGTATTGTTAACAAGTCTTGCTTTCTATTTAAATTGTATCAGCATCAGTGTATCTGGACTAACAATAGTACACGTTAGTTTCATTCTGGTTATGCTGCTGAAGCTTTCAATTCAGCCAACAGTCAATTCTAAGCTTCTCACAGAAGGTCCCCTTTTAGCCATAACAAGGTCTTGAGTGTAACACTGCTGAGATACAGGATATTCACAGTTGGTTTTGTGCTGCTAGTCCCTGGCTTCTGGAAAGCCAGCTGGGAGCTCATGCAGCTGTTGCAATTCACAATAGCTTTAATTTCCTGTGAACTGTTTACCAGACCAGACCAGTACTGGTCATTGAAAAATTCTGTAATCACAGAAATAGTGAACAAACCAGGAAAAGTTTAGGAGCCACTTCATTGCCTCATTCTGCAGACTTGGTGTCAGGCTAACCAGGCTGATAAAACAGACAAGGTGTGTCCAACATCTCCAAAGCAGGTTTAGATCAAAAACATCCCCTTTGCATTCCTTCTTTTTTCAAATTGCAAAATTTAAATGAGAAAAGAGTACTTGAAATGTTTATAACCTCTCAAAATGAGAATAGAAAGAAAACTTTGATGTTTAAATGAGTTATACTGAACCAGTTACACCATGCAAACCTTAAAGTTTTAATATGTCTGTTCACATAGGAGCTGTTCACCAGCTCCTATGAGACAAATGCAATTTCTCCCACTTTACAGTCAAAGTGAGATATCCAGATACTTATGTACAGCTGCAAGCTGAGTTACAAAGTAAGGATACTTTCAAAGTTATTGTACCTGCTATTATTTTATTTACTTGAATAGTTTCCAGTTATCCTGTCTTGACTTCTGGCTTACAGTACACAAAATATTCACTGTTTAAGACATACAAATGGACTCATGTGTAAAATAAAAAAGAAGACTGGGAAGACCATGTTGTATCCCAGGTACTTCAGTTAAATTCTTCAAGTTAGGTTGGATGGCTTCATGGTGAAAATGGAGATTACAGTATTGGTCAAAGGTTCTAATTCCACAGTCACCATAAAATTTCCTGGTTTTAGGCACTGACTTGACATATCACTTTTCCTTCCTATCACTCCATCCAAATTTTGCTACTTATCAAACAATTGTCTCCTTACCTGCCATTACCCACACTATAGCTCATTAGTTTACATCACTAAAAGTTACCAATTCTAAGGATTTTTTTACCAAAGAAAAAGTGCAGAAGAGAAGCAGAAATGCAATGGTTAAATAATGAATGCTTCTTAAAGAAAAAAAATCTAAAACTTCCAGATAAAACTCCCCAAACTTCAGCTCTCTTTCATTATTCCTGTAGTATCACAAATATTTTTGTTTGCAGTACAGAAATGTGTGGTTACACATACAGATTTTACATCTGAAACAGATACACGATGCTACAGCTAAAAGAATATTATATCTTCTCTATAACAATAGTACTGAATAAATACATGTGATACTGGAACACACAGCCATTTCAAGAGCTGATATAACAGTGATAGGGCACAGCCAGCCACAATTAACACTACAGCCCTGCTCTGTTGGCAGCTTGGCCATTTTCTTTAAAGCAACAGCAGTTTAAAAACAGTCTATGGAGTTTTGTGGGTGAGTGGCTTTACAAAGAACTTTCCATTCCAAAGAACTGCTTCCAAAGGAAGCTAATAATGACTTCTTTGGACTTTAAATATGTTTATTGCCCACAGTATTTGATATACATCTTACAGTGGCTTAAATTGCTCTAAAGGTGTTCTGTTACTTAAACACTGATTTTTGTTGGCAATCATGTCAAGTTATTGACTCCAGCATTTTATAGATTTTGACTTTACAATAAGACTCTTTTAAATTTACTCCTAAGACTTATATAGGATCCCAGAGTAATACAACAGTTATGACCCTAACCTTGCAGTGCTGAAATTTGCCTATTGACTTAAATGAGCTCATATCAGCCACAAAGTTCACAAGGAAGAATTTGTTCAGGGTGGGGGTGTATGGGTTTATTCAAATGAGTCTAAAATCAATACATCTGATTTTTCCCTACATCTTCTAGGAATAAAAAAAGAAAACAACATAATTGCAAAGCAAAGCAACACAAATTAACTTAGAAAATTACTCCTGGTACCATCAGGATCTTAAATGGGCTTAAATAGCCTTTCCTTTAAAATATAAATTTTGTCCTTAGTGAAATTTGTCATTACTTGCCATAACAAAAAGTAATAGTAAAAGTAAAGTAAGGAAACTAAAATTCCACACTGAATAACAAAAATCAAATTCCTTGACTGCAGACTTAAGGTTTGCCCTATGTGGCACTAAGTCAAATCCTTACTTGGTTTTTAAAGTTCCTTAGAAGAACTTCCAACTGTAGGAAATTAGTTTCATTTAAGAAAGAACAGATTGCTGCTGCCTTGGTCCACTCCCTTCTTGCATGAGGAGAAAAGTCAGCAAGGGTTTCCAATCCATAAGCTGAACCTTTTTGATAAAGAAAATCGAATGGTTTGTGGTTGTAACTGTTTTTAAGTATGGCTTGTCCATTTCCACTTTGGGTTAACTTCCTCTTGCTGTGGAAAGTAGCATTCAGATGGCTGGAAGACTCTTCTGCATAAGCAAGAAGAGTATTAGTAGTGGAAGCTTCAGGAATTAATACAAATCAATTATTTTGAAATCTAATAATGGCTACTAGGAGCCATTCTTTGGGATAGTTCAATTTTGAAAATATGTACTTGGTGTGAGTATCACAATAAAATTCAGTATGCTTAAAACATCAAGGTGAAACTGGTTTGTTTTGTTGGGGTTCACACAACAGGAATTATGCTTGTTTATCAGAAAATAGTTATTACCTTCCCTGCAATAAAATAAAATAAAATATTAAATGAATGTTTCTCTGCATCTTAAAGGCAGACATCAGAGCTGTCCTGTTAATTTCAGCAAGATTTGGGGGCATTTTTACTTTATTGATAAAAAAGGTGAATACACAGCACAATGACTGCATCTATGTTGAGGGTTGCATTGTTCAGATTGAGTGTCATCTCTCAGAAGAAGAAAAACATAACATTATAGCTACACAGTTTTAATAATTCTTCAGCCACCCTTATTGTCCACTAGAATGCTTATTTATTTGTTTGATTAATTTTTACTGTACTTTTTTCCTACCTTCCCCCCCCCATCTCCCTAAAAATCAGGCTACTGAAACACAAGTTTCGGTTGGATAATCCGGAGAGGAGAAAAATAATTTGCAGAAACCATTGATTTGGAAAATGAAAAAGTAGGCAAGGATTATCTTGAATATTCTGACTATTCTGCACAAAGGTTTTCAGACCAAAACCAGGCTGTAGACTCAATACACCTCGCCTCCACATGAATCTGTGAACTCTGAATATTGAAAGTTTACTGAAACTGGTATTAGTAGTTTATTCAAGTTGTAGCTTGTGTTCTTAAACTTCTCTTGCCTAATCAGACCAACCAGTGGTTGATCTGTTGAACATACATAATCTAGGTCTGTTTGATTTAGATTTCTAATATGTTTTTATTGCAATGGATTGTAAGCATATAAAATAAGAGGGGTATGTAAAATGACCTCTGTAACACTACTTTGTTATATTATCCTTTAAACACAGTGAAAGGTCACCCAGGAACATGATGGGAAAGGGGCCCACAACACACAGGGTGTGTGATTGATGTATCAGGTTTAGAATGTAATCTGAAGTACAAGAGATTTAATTTATTCCATGACATACAGCCTGAAGTTTGTTTTCAGTTTGGTCTGACATAATGAAAATAATGTTTCTGTTTGCAGCTGCCATCGATTACTGTAATCCACAAAGAAATTAAAAGGCAGAGTGGATCAAATCAAGGTATTGGAAAGATGGCTCATTTACAGTGCAGAAGTGCAGGATAGCATATGCATGAGAAATATGTTAACTATGCTAACTTTTCCCCCCATGCTGCTAGAAAGGAGAAGTTATGATTAATAGTTTAAATACCAACAGTTAGGTCTGCTCACCATGCTATCTTATCTCCCTGTCTGAAATAGCATGTGGTGTTAATGTGTTAAATATGATATCTTATTTTTCTTGTGACCTGTTTTTTAAGAAGTGACATATGTATGCACACACATATGAAGTATAGGCAGTCTGCTATTTTCTCATACAGGGCCTAATACCTCATGTGGGTGAGGCTCTTCTCTTCCAGAACAAAGCTGGGATTGTATGTAGCCTATAATTTTTGTTGCTCCTCTGGCTGTTTTTCCTTTAGAAGATTTCCATCTGTCTATCATTATAATAAGTTTGGACTATGAAATACACTCTAAATCATTAGGCTTTTTGGAGTTGGAAGCAATAGGAATAAGGAAGGCTTAATCACTCTCTGCTCTGCCCTGTGAAGTGGAAGAAGGATTTTTGGTATTAGGTTAACAGGAAGAGAATAGGATTAAATGTGCTTTTAAACTCCTGTTGAAACAGAGTATGTAACTAAAGGTATTGTATGTAAAGACATAATTGCCACCCTTTAGTGAGTCAGAGCTGCCACTGAAGCCTCTTTCTACAGAGGCAGAAATTCAATTTCTTTGTCAGGACTTAAATGTTGGGCCCAGAATATTATTTGCTGCTGTTCGTTAAAAAATATACTAAGAAACTTCTTCTCCAAAGCTAGCTTTGTCATAAAGACATGTTGTTTGTGAGAAGCAGAAGGATATACAAAATGATATTTTTAGGGGCAGGTAAACTTAGCCTGGTGTTTTCGGTGTAGGCACTGCTGTGTGATGACCCTGACATGGAGCAAGATTTGGGAGATCACTGTTCCATAGTATCAAACATCAGTTTGAAAGTATGTAATTTTCCTGGTGCTTCCTTCATTATGTATTAGTTGGTGATTACCTCAATACAGATTCCTGAAATATATTTTAACAAACTACTTATTGTTAGAAAAAACCTGGTGAGGTTTGGGGGTTTTTGGGGATGGGGGGAAGGATGGTGACATTTGATAGACAAGTCTTCTTAGAGTCTCTTCTCTTGTTCACACCAAAAATGGAGGAACAGCATTAATGGTCTCCCTTTCTTTCCCAAGAACACACCAAATACATGAGTTTGGTATGATCTTATTCTTCCACTGGAAAACTGGTTCACCTAGCAGAGCATTTTTCCTCTGCAGAAGTGCAGAGACTTTTGTCACTTCTCTTGGTCCCCAGAAAATGTTGCTCATCAAACAGTACTGTTCAAATATTCCATAATCCAGTTATTCTCCAAATCACAATCTATATTAAATCATGTCAATTTTGGATTGGAAACGAGCCCAAGAAAACTATTCACTTAGCTTACCTTGTATTTATCAAACCCTTTGGAACACTTTTTCACGACAAATTCTTCACTACCGACTGGCAGAAGCACTGCTAAGATATTAAACACCACTTAAATGGACTGCTGGGTACAAAAAGTTATACTCAAATTCAGTTATCATCCAATGGTGGCAAATGTTGATGTGTGTACCCCAGAATGGCTACTGCAAGACATATTCTTCAATATCTTCATCAACATCCTGGAAAGTACTAAACTAAACTAAAGTTCCAGTTTCTATACTGGAAAGTATTAGTATGTGTTTCTCAGTAGTATGTGTTAGTATATGTTGTGTGGAGGCCAGGTGAATGCACAATAACAAAAGAATAAACAAATCACAAATTATGTGATCTGTACAATGGACTACATTAAATGGAGTGTGGCAAGCAGATAGAAAGTTCTACTTTTACTCATGATGAAGCTGTTGCTGGAATATGCCTGGTCTGGGACCCCCTTATTCCAAAAGGATGTCAAGAAACTGGAGAGGGTTCAGAATAGGGCCACAAAGACATTGAGGACCAATTGCATGTGAGCTATGATGTGTTTCTTTAGTCTGGTGTAGAGGAAACTACATGGACATTTAAATTCACAGCTTTGAAGGCTGTTAGAAGGATAATGGGACAAAATTTTCTCACTGCTATCAAAGCCTATAACAGGGCCCACAGACTGAAGATTCAGATTGGGCATGAGGAATTCTTCACTGCACAAAAATCACCCATGGAGGTTTGGAAGTCTTGGAGATTTTCAAGATGTAACTGCATGCAAAGCCATAGCTGACCTGCTTTAGTATTGTTTGTGATAGTCCTTCTTGAAACTCAGGCCTTCAAAATTTCTATTAGTCTTTCACTCATTTTCAAGACACTCTTTGTGGTGCTTGTGCAATCCCATAAATAAAGGCATCACTG
Source organism: Ammodramus savannarum pratensis (assembly GCA_020466415.1). Lineage (NCBI taxonomy): Eukaryota > Metazoa > Chordata > Aves > Passeriformes > Passerellidae > Ammodramus > Ammodramus savannarum. The sequence continues at coordinate 62,845,228 of JAHXMQ010000028.1, forward strand.
TGCTCAAAGAATTGTGACCCCAAAACAGTCTCAACTGAAAGAAAAGGTGGATTATAGAATATCACATTGCTAATCAAAATTATCTAGGTGTCAAAAACTTCCTGATCAGCTTTTAGTTAGACAGAAGGTTTATTCAAGCCCTTATTTATACATGTAATTCCTATGATTTCTCCTGCCAAATTGAAGCAAGCTATAGGAATTTTGGCTCGCAGTACTCAGTGAAATATGCAAAGATTTAATCTGTCCTAATGCACCCTCACCTGACAAGTCTCTTGGGGCATTTTTCTGAGAGACAGGAGTGAAATCAGCTCTGAACAAAATTATAAGTTCAGTCTGTTGCAGTTTAGCACATTTTGCCTTCACAGATACAATTTTTGGGAGCCAAAATTTGAAAACAGAGGCGTGGTGATTATAAGAATGTCTCTCTGAGGAATTATAGGGCATAAAGTACAGCCAGAAAGCATTCATCATATAATTATCTTAGTGTTTTGGTTTCCATGTTACTTTATAAAATAAGTTTTTAAAAAAATGACTTACAATTATTTTATTTTTTTTATTGCAGGAGTGATTCAGTGCTCAATTGAGAATGTTAAAATAATAAATTCCTAGCTTCTGCCAAAGATCAGTGCTGTCATACAAAGATCACCAGCAAATGAAACTTTGTCTTCATGTGAATACTCACAAAACCATTAGAGTTATTATTTCAACTATTAGAAGCTTAAAAATATTTTGGATGGTTTCCCATAAATGCCACACTCTACTTAGCTAAAGAAAATTTTAAATTTTCTTTTCATTTGATTTTTGTCAAGAGTTATCTGAAAAAAACCTGTTTTTTCTAAATGTATAGAAACACCCAGCTAAAATTTAAGCTTTCCTTCTGAAAAAACCACCATATATTGACTGCTCATATACTTTTCAGAGCCCTGATTATAAATATCAGTGGGCCGTAAATGTTAAAGGTTAATGCTGTAATTGATTGCTGTGGCTGAAAGGTGTTTAACTTTAGGGATTGCTAGGGAAAAATTTATGTCTGCTGAGGTCAGATGAAAAGATCATAATGGTCTAGTCTTGTCTGTAATCCTTGACTGAATCAATAGCTTGAGTGCCTTACCAAAAAGCCTAAAGGAGAGGAAAACCCATCTTGAGTTAGATGAAAATGTGAATGTGCATTATTAGATAGTGAGGAAAACACTAAAAAAAAATAGAATTTTATTATACATCATAAAATAAGGTCTATAATAAAAAATTGGATTTGACATGTTTGACATACAGGTAAGTCAGATTTACAGTGTGCTACTTTATAAACCACATCTTCCTTCAATTTGGACTGTTTTGGCGTGATTTTTTTGATTTTTAAAATATTATTTTTGCTGTCTGAATTCTTCACTGACAATGCAATAATGTCTACTTCAGCTTATTTTGGAATTCCTTCAGTTTATAAACCCCCAAAATTGTGTGTGGTTTATTCATATTTTATAATCGAACACCGCTGAGACAGTTTGTGCTTTCTCAAGGCAGACCTGATCCGAAATTCCTTTCTCATACTCTCCCACCTATGCTGTGAATGTCAGCCACCATATGACACAACACATAGTCTAATATGTGAACATGAAAATATATGTGAACATAAAAATATGTGACCATTTCCCTTCCACAATCCAGTTTGTTTGGGTGTATCTGTGTATGCACGAGGCTGCCCCATGTCAAGGATTGAATGATGCGTATGGATGTGAGGGTGGTTTCAAAACTGCATAGTCTGACATAAAAATACTAAACATGTCCATGACCACACTGTGACTGACTCTCTGCCCATTCTTTCAGTATTGAGCCTAGGCATTCATATAATTACATAATCATTTAGGTTGGGAAAGACCCTGAAGATCATAGAGTCCAATTTTTTGACCAATCACCACCTTGTAAATCAGATCATAGCTCTGTGTCTTGTCCAGTTGTTTCTTGAGCATCCCCAGGGATGGTGACTCCATCACTTCCCTGTGCAGCCCATTCCACACAAATATATCCTGACTTGGCTGCTGACTGTAGCAAAATGTCAGGCCAAACCAGGGAACTCAAAGAAGGGAGAGGAGAGAAAGGTCATGTCCTAATTTTCCAAAGGAGTATTTTGGCACCCATCAGGCTGTGCTTGAGAGAGGATTAAGAGATTTGAATTGAGAACGGTAATAATATGGAAAAGAAAACTTCTAAAATAAGAGAGGGAGGAAAAAAAGTGAAGATGGGAAATGATATAAGAATACATTTAAGATAAATATTCTGAATAGGAGAATAAAATATTTAACTCTTTCTGTAACTAAAGGAACAAATAAGACTTCGCCTAATTTCTTAACTCCAAATGTGAATGTAAAGATAGACACTGGAAAAAAGAGTGTAGGAAATTCTTCAGGAAGGTGGCACCTACCATGATACTTTCTATGGTAGAATATTCTTTTCTGGCTAGAAAAAATTTGTACACGAGTATGTAATTACTGAATGTGCATCTCTACTGCCACCCTCCCCTTCAGGAAGCACAACTTGATGTGGAAAAGCCACTTTGTGACATCAGCTGCAGTCACCTGCAGAAAGGAGTCACACACTGGTACTATCAGTATACCTGTGATTTTGCTCCCTGGGAATTCTTTCTTTTTTTCTTTCTGGAATCTCCTACATGCTCCTCTCCTAAATCCTTAATAACCAGCATTTGTGGCTTTTGGAATGGGTCAGTGGAAATGCTTCCAATTAGTTGCAGCTGCACGATGTGCTGCAATGATATTTGGAGATGACAAAGTGGGACATGCACGACACATGGTCATGATTACACCAAAAGCCTTCCCCCAGAACTATGGAAAAATTTCTTCCATTTCTCAATTTCCTATTAAGCTGACAACATTCTTCCACTCCCAGTAAGTGGTGTGCTGTTAGCTGGGCCCCAGCCACCCTGTGCATTCACCCAAAGCTGACTCCTATGACAAGTATTCCTAAATGTTAGGAGAGTCCATGACTGAAGTGCAATATTCAATATAGAGGGAGCTATTATTATGGAGTTTCTATTCTACATGTAGAAGTTACACAGTATGGAGAAAAAATAAAGCAACATCCAAAACTAATAATTCTATAATCCATCACAATGAAAGATAAATTATGGAAACCTTGCAATTACTGTATTTGAGATCTCAAGCCAGCTTGAGTTGTGTACATCAACAGAATTCAAAGAGAAGCTTTTATTTGCTTGCAATAATTCAAGCTGCCAGATGATAGATATTAGACCAACTAACTTTTGGACATGATACACAAGTTTGTATTTTCCCTAGGTGTTTTTTGGTTCAATTTTTTTCTGTCTTTAGTGCCACATTTGTTTGCTTTCACCACTTTAGCAAGACAAAAAAAGGAAGATAAAGTCATTACTTTTATTGACTCCTCCACCTGCTTTTTCCTTCTCTCCCCTTGACAAAATGATGAACATCTTTATTTCTTCTCTTTAAGAGCCACAGGTCATTTCCCTTGTAACCTCACAACCAGTGAACAATCGAACTCACCCTTTAAAATCAGCTTTTCAATCGTGTAATTTACTTGCCTTTCAATACTGTAATTTACTTCCCTTCATTCCAGGCAGAATCTGTAACAAGCCAGGGAACCAGAAGAGAAATTACTGACAACGGCAGACACAAAACCACAAAAGCACAGAAGGGTTGAGGTTGGAAGGGAACTCCAAAGGTTCAGCCCAGCTTTCCAAGCCAGGGCCAGGTAGACCAGGTTGTCCAAGACCATGTCCAGATGACTTTTGAATAGCAGTCCTGACTGATTATAAATACAACTGGGTTGCAGAGGACTGAAGAGAAACACTATTTTTAACAGCCAGAAAGTAGGAAAATGTAACAAGAAATAAAATCCTAGAAAGTGCTCGCTACTTTGTTGGTGGTTTTGAGGTTTCCAAATAAATGTGTGAAAGAAACTGTCTTAAGAGTTACAGGGTTAACATTGAAGTACTTACAGACTGGAGGAGATATTTCAGAGGTAAATAGATTTGTGTTGAATTAGGGGTGGCCTTCATTCAGAATTCATTTACAATTTAGCCTTCCTCAAAGTCTGTACATAGATATGTTTGTATATGCAGCTATAAAGGACTCAAATTTTCCTGTTTAGGTTCAGTTTGCAAACAGTAGCAGGAAGTTTGACCACAGTCAATAATCAACTCAAGGGAATGTTTCATATTACTTGCCATGAAAAAAGTTAACATACAGTAGCTATGACAAACATAAATAGATATGTTCCATATTGTGAAGAGGCTGTGTGAGTGTGGATGTGAAATTGCAAATGTATGTCATCTTCTCCTCCTGGGACTGCTCTTGGCTAGAGCAACCACGTTTTTCAGACAATATTCCATTAGGTCATTATGTCCCTGTAAATTGCCAAATAATAGCTATTAGTTTAACTATTATTTTTCTACAATATTCTTCGGTAGAATATTCCTCTTGGTTTGAGGAAATTAAAAGTTAAATTTGTTTCTCAAGGGAAGAAGAGTATTACCAGAGTATACCAGGATATGCATGGCTCTCATGAGGAGATTCAGCTGCTCTTTTGTTGAAAAGGGTCTATGCCTATAATTTTCAGTGATTTGACAGAAGGAAGAATGGCTTCCATCCCAATTCAAAATTTTATTCAATCCGAATGTAATGAATTTCTAGGAACCAAGTAGCTGGAGAATATAATTTTCAGCAAACAATAACTTACATCCTTGCTACCCATCTTTCTGAATCACAAGTACCACTTTAACAGAAGTAATTGATTCTTGCAGGCTCCCAGGGCATCTCAGAGGAAGAGAAATGTCTAACAAGTGCTTTAGACTGGACATGCCCTAGTTAGCATTCTAATTCAGAATACTTAGGCAGCCATCTGCTGAGCAGCAGCTTTCCTAGTAAGATGAAGTTCTGCCTTTATGTGGAAATTAAATAATCAAAGAAACACAAGATCTCTAGCTTGGTACTTGAGAGGCCCTAAGAATCTGGGTTGCACCATCTGAAATCCTGTAACCCCCTCAAATGATTTCAACAAAGTGCCCGTGACATCCGAGATGGTAGCTATGCCAAATATTCTACAGCTTTAGATAAACAACCCAGAACTTGTCAATTCAGAATCACAGAATATCCTGAGATGGAAGGCAATTAAATGAATCTCACCCCAAATATCAAGAGCCTAGCTGTTTTTATTTTCCATACTGGTATTCCAAAGAATCCTGAACACTGTAATGTTCAGTGAAAGTTCAATGTTTCAGTTCAACTGAAAGTGGAGATTTGGCAACTAGCTAGCATTCAAGAAAAAAATACTATTTTTAGACTTTCAAACCAGTTTTAATATGATTTCTTTATTAAAATTTCTTTCATACAGGATTGATCAATTTATAGTGTTGCTGTCCTGGTTTGGTGCAGATTCTGGGGGGAAACAAGTTGCTACATTTGCTTAGATTAAAAAAGCCAGTATTAAAGTTGGAAGAATTGGTTTTTATATACATATATATAGATTTCATAAATATTCATTCTTATTGACTGGGGAAAGCATTATTGAATTCATAAGTTTTCCTTGTCTATGTGCAACAAGTTATATGGATTTTATTGAACACTTTCATTTTGGGGAAGTTCCTTCCTTCCTAAATCCACATGAATGCTGTAAGGGGCTGTACCTCAGCACTTAACTCTCCTAATGGTCTCTGTTTTATCAAAAGAAAAGATAACTAGAAGCTTCTTATCTATGGGAAGAAAAGTACCCTAGATTCTTATCAAACTTAGCAGTTTCCCCTTCCCCGTTGTTCTGCAGCTTCTCCTTCACAGGGATTTCTCTGCAATTCCATCTCCAAGCTAATGAACCACTCAGAATATTTTTGCTTGCATGCACTTGATCCAAGCCCATTTTTGTGACTACAGAACTGCCTTCTTATATCTAGTCTAAATCTACCATTTTTGAGTTTGAAACTATTAGACATTGTCCTATCACAAAAGGCCCTGATAAAAAGTCTGTCCCCATCTTTCTTATGAGCCCCCTTTAGGTACTCTAAGATCAAAATAAGGTCTCTCTAAAAAAAGAGAGCCTTTTCTATTTCAGGGTGATCAATATGAAGTCCTTCTGTCTTTCCTTATATGAGAGGTGTCCATACCTACGAGCAATTTCATGTCCCTCCTCTGGAACCACTCTGACAGGTTCAGGCCTTTGCTGTGCTGGGACCCAAGAGCTGGATGGATGCAGCACTGAGCAGAAGGAAGAATCCCCTCCCTTGTCCTGCTGGCCACGCTTGGACGCAGCCCAGGACAAGATGTTGGTTTTTTGGTGCACATTTCTGGGTCATGTCCAGCCTCCCATCCACCAGCACCCACAAGTCCTTCTCTCACAGCTGCTCTCAATCTGTTTATCTCTCAGACCCTGTTGACACCAAGGGTGGCACCAAGCCAGGTGCAGGACTTTGTACTTGGCCTTGTTGAAAGTCATGAGGTTTCCCAAGTTCCTCAAACTTGTCCAGGTCCCTCTGGGAAGCCTCCCATCAAGAGATGATGGGAGACATGTTTACCACACAGCTCAGCTGAGTGTTGTCTGCAGCCTTGCTGTGAGTGCCCTTGATCCCACTGTCTGTATTATTGATGAAGCCATTTAACAGCAGCCATCCTGGTGTGAATCCTGACTCCATTTGGTAGGAATTCTGTTTGTCACCCATCTCCATCAAAACACTGAGCTGGATGTGATCATCCAGATGGACCAGCTCATGAAGTGAGATGAAAATGATGGTCCCATACCTATGCACTGCAATGTATAAACATTAAAAGGAACTTTCACAATTCTGCTTCTCGCTGCTCACGTCAGCTAAACTCTCTCTGTTTGAATGGGAATATATTTCATTCTTCCAATATGAAGTTTGTCACAGATATATTTTATGAAAATTCCTTTCATTAGGATCTTTTCTCCTGAGAAGCTCAGAGGCCTCAGAAATTAAATGCAAACAATAATTATCTGCTGCTGTGGAATGCAACAGGTACATCTGTGATTGTTCTCATGTCGTTGCTTTTAATTAATGACCAATCACAGTCCAGCTGTCTCGGACTCTCTGGTCAGTCACAAGACTTTATTATTATTCCTTTATATTCCTTGCTAGCCTTATGATGAAATCCTTTCTTCTATTCTTTAGTGCAGTTTTAATATAGCATTTTCTTTTAATAGAATATAATTCATGAAACAATAAATCAGCCTTCTGAAACATGGAGTCGAGATTCTTGTCTCTTCCTTCGTGCTGGGACTCCTGTGAACAGCACCACAGAAGTTGAAGAGTTCTACATGTTTATTTTGTCTAGTTCTATCTGATAAATCTAAAGAACATATAATTTACACCACCAGCAAAATTCATAGCCCTTTCTATAAAGTTACTAGCCAGGGCTGCTTTTGTATGGTTTACTGATTGCCAAAAATCATCAGAGTGCTCATCATCCTACAGGCATTCTGGCTTTCCACCCCTTTTCCTTATGTGCCTGACTTGTCAGGATGTTATAGACTGGGAAGATGGGGACAGGGTACTTTGGAAAGGTCGTGTTTAAGGTATTGCAGAGGTTTAGAAGGACACCCTGGAAACATAAGTCAGCTGGACTGTAGGGATTTGTGTTCTGGAAACAGATCAGGGGCTAAAGAAACATCCAGTCCTTGAACTCAAGATGTTTTCTCAACATGCAGAACCAGTGTGTAAATCCAAACACAGCTGCCTGGTGAGTGACCAGAAAGAGAGAACTTTAATTTTCCCTAAGATAGGATTTCATAGGGGTGATATCTTCTTTAGTTAAAAAGATACATTGCTGTGACAAACAATTTTCAAAGTTTTCTTTTTCAGGAAATTTTGAAGGAATATCATTATGGCTTGCTCTAAATAGATATTTTGGCAAATAGAAAAAGAAAATACAGCAATAGTCTCTTTTCCAAAGAGTATAGTTCCTTCCTTCCTTCCTTCCTTCCTTCCTTCCTTCCTTCCTTCCTTCCTTCCTTCCTGATGAGAGTAAAATTAAAAACTTATGTAATTGAATTAATATTACAATTATTATTATTGACTTAATATTAAAAAATTGCAGATACCAAATGTAGTATTGTAAGTAATTGAAATATTAGAAAGTGTGATCATTCTTAGCAAGATTTCTTTATTTTGCCACTGGTATTAATCCACAATTAAGAGGCAAACAAAGCAAAATAGGCTAAATTATATAAAGTATCATTTTATGAAATATACTACTTTAATAAGAACTCTTCTTCTGAAAACATGGTGTTAGTTTAAGGATATTAAGACCTTACACAGATTAACATTCCTGAAGTACAACAGTTCCTCTTTTAGTTGTTTTTTACTCTTAGAAGTGTAAAAAACTTATTCTGAACCACAGAGGAATTGTCATAAATTATGAAGTAAATAAATGGCACAGACCAGAAAAAATATACAAAAATCTATAAAATAGTTTGGTTTTTTCCTATATTTATCTCAGAGGAAGTGTAAAGGCATATATAACTTTCAGGCAAAATTTGGCTGAAATTATTATAGTATGGTGTTGGGTACACTTAAGGAATGTGGCGTACCTCTGACAGTAATTAGTTGAAACCCTTAGATATTGTCCTATCACAAAAGGCCCTGATAAAAAATAGCAAAGTCAGGTTAACAAGTAAACAACCAAAACTAACAAATGTAAATCAAGTCCTATTTATTGCTGCTTCTTAACTTTTTTTTTTTTTACTTCATGCAGCCAGGACGCAAAAGAACAGGCCTAGCCTTGCAGGTAGAATGCATCATTGCTCCAAACGCTTCAGACAGGATAATCTGACAGCATCTTTAAACCCCTCCCTTTCCCTAAGCCTTAGGAACAGAACTGAGCTCCATTTTTGCAAGATCCACGCCGTAAATTTTGTGTGTGTTCCCGGTTTTCCCTGCAGCTGGTGAGAGGCCAGCCCTTGCTGCTGGATGAGCTCATCCATCTGGGATGAAGGGTCAGCCTCTCGGTCGAACGCCAGAGCTCGTCTGGGTGTGACCAAAGCAACAGCTGCACCTGGGAATTGGGCTGAGAGCTTTTCCTCTGCACTGACAGTAGTGATTGGCCTTTGCCAACAGCAGAAATATTCACACTGCACCCCAGGACACATAAAGAAAACCAAGAGTCCAGCGTGTGTTGAAGAAATCCTCCCCTGCAAAGCCAAACATCTAAGTCCATAATGTGTAAATTAATTTTAAAACAATCAGACATTTAAAAGTCAGGTTAAGTATTTGGCACTTCTCATAGAAATGTTTAATAGAAACATTAAATTTGTAGGACAGGAAGAGACTATATTCCCCTACCTGCGCCTGAATTTTTTCCTCATAAAGCTAAAGTTTTTCCTCATCATTACATTTACATCTAAACCGTGAAGTACTGTGCTTCTTGGTAATAAATACACTGGAATTAATTGCCAGAAACCACTAGAAATCTTCAAAGCTTGGAGCAGTCAGAAATATCATTCTGCTATGATCTTCCAAATCTTTTGAACACCAGACCTTGTGTGATCCCCAGATGACTTTTTGATAGTGCAAGGAGCATTTACAAAGTAAAATTCCACAATAATTTGAAGATGTGCCTTGTCCTTTACATCCCAGACCACAGCTGTGCCTCCTGTTACCAATGCAGATCTTATATAGAATAATTGCACTATAAAAAAGCAATATTTCTAGATATACTGTTAGTTTTCGTCAGCACAAATAATAGTACCTTTTCTACATAATGTCACTACAGCTCAGAAGTAAACAGGTATTTTCATAGAAGAATCACTGCATGCATTACATATCAAAAATACAAAAAATTCTGTACTTATAATTCAGAAATACAAAGTTTATCCTGCTAAATTTCATAAATTAATTATAATGTTAAAGAGATTCCATTTAAAATTCCCTGCAATCACAGTTTTAGACTGATTGCAATTTGTTTCAAGACTGATTTTAATTAATTAAGTCAAAACTAATTTTAACAGTCTAGTGTTAAAATTAAAATATCCTTTGCTTTTCTAATTAACTCAATTTAAGGATCTCAGAAATGCTCACAAAATGAAAAAGATAGTAACTTCCGTGGTAAAAATTATTATCCTTAGTGCTATAGCTTTAAAATATAAGCTAAACTTGAACTTAGGGTGAATATCACCCTGAAGAATTCCTTGTATCTCATTTTTCAAATTATCAAACAAGTAGCAGGTAATTTTCGAGAAGCAAACAATTTTAAATAACATTTGGGATGACACTCGTTGACTCACTTGACAGGAGATGTCCATATCTCATTAAAATCTGAACTTGGTTCTTGTTTTCTCTAGCTGCTGTACAGAAATCAGCAGTTTCAGGAGACAATTAATTTACTTAACTCTAACTCAACAGCAGCAATTAAAAGATCATCCTGGAATTGCTACAGGACACCACACTCAGATACCTGCCTTTGGTCAGACGATTTCCTGTGGTACCTATGAAAGAAATTTCCAGAAACACAGCAAGTGTATGATTCAGGATCCTGGTTTATGGTGCAAAGTGAACTCCTGTAAGGTGCAGCCTGACCCGGACAGAGCAAGGATATATTTATGTATGCTTTATAATTAAAGAAAAATTTTTAAACATCAAAACTTTTGCTAAAATTGATGGGAAGCAAGCTGTTTTCCCCACCTTTATCCAAGGGATATTCCCCCTTTGTCCAAGTATATTCCTTTTGCTCTTACTCTTTGGGACACTTGAATTTAACTCCATGCAAATAGATATTAATAATGAAAACCATGACCTCAGTTTTTTTTCCTATCTCCCTGCCTGCTCATGACTTTCTGTACAATTCAGGATCCCACTCTGAGATTCAGGCAACTTTTAGTTTTAAAAAAAAACAGGTGATGTTTTCATAGCTGAGCTGTGTTAGAATTCAAAATAACCATGCTACATAAAATAATGACTTCTGATTTCTGATGTTATTTAATAACAGGAAAAAATCTTTTGGACTAATATTTTTATGACTAGTTCCAGAGGTGCTGACTATAATCAGCTGTATATCAGGTCAGGGGCATTAATTTCTGGCTGTCTCACATCTTTACTCTCTACTCTCAATCTGTTTCTAATGACTTATTCTTTTTGGTTTTAAGTTTTAAATTGATACAAGTATTTAAAAGGACATCCATTTGGAATAGTGTAGTCAATATAGTCAATAAAACTCAAATTTCTTTTCAACAATGCATGGCAATATGAGTTTAAATTAGAAAAATAAAAATAAAAGTTTGCGGGCTCATAAATCGTAATGTTTGCCACATAAAGTATGGACAGGATGTTTTTCTCTTGGAAACTCTCCACCAAGGGATATTAACATAATGTCCAATATATGTTCTTCTCCTTTTTCTAAAAAGTTGTAACAACACAATAAAACAGAAATAAGTTTACAAGAAAGACTTGAGGTGCTGGAGCGTGTCCAAAGAAGAACAAGAAGTTGGTAAAGGCTCTGGAGCACAAGTTTTACAGAGAGGGACTTGGGATTGTTTAGCCTGGAGCAAAGGAGGCTCAGGGGATCCCCAGTTGCTCCCATCAGATACCTGACAGGAGGTTTTAGCCACATGGGGGTCAATCTCTGCTCCCAAGTCACAGGAAATAGGACAAAAGTAAATGACCCCTGATTTCACCAGGGAAGGTTTAGGTTGGATATTAGGATTAAATTTCTTCATGTCAAGGGGTACCCAGTGCTGGAACAGGCTGCCCAGGGACACAATCCAGTGTTGGACATGGAAGTGCTGGATTAACTATTGTCTCAATGATCTTAAATATCTTTCCCAAACTGAATGACTCTATGATTCTATGAAGTAGTGGATTTTTCCTTTTTTTTTTCTCTTTTTTTCCTTTTTTTTTTTTAAACACAATTGGTTACACCATTTTTCAAGAAAGTGAGCATAATAATTTCTCTAATTTTTCTGTAAATGCCAGTCATAGATTTATTTTTTTATATATCACTGATGTAAAGGAATAGTTTGAGTTTTAGTACAAAATTGAGGCACACATAAAATGCACATTTAATTCCAGAGTTCTAAAAGGAAGTATTTTACTTTAAAAAGTAATTTTCTTTTTTTTTTAGTAGGAAATGTGTTTAATGGGTATTTAACAGTCTACCTGTCCAAGAGGTTTTTTTAAAATTTTATAAAATCATTCAGTTAAATTGACATGGAAAAATGTGAACTTTTGAATAATACTGGAAGGAACAAAAATCTAAATATTTCAGATTGAAATAAACAATTTCTCTGTCATACAAAAATATAAAAAACAGACAAGCCTACTTTGTATTTGGCTGGGTAGCATATAGCAGGAAGGCACAATACATAGTGCAAGAGCTGGTGAATGTGCAGTTATTGAGATACAACAATTTCAAGTATCTCTTTCTACTTCCTTCCCACACAGTAGATTTATCTATTCTTAACTTTAACCATTCCTTAACTTTACACATCAATGGTGACTCTATTTTGCTATGTTATATTTGCTCCTCTTCCCTTGAATGAATTTGTGAACAAAGCAAGGAAATACAGCAGGAGAGGGATGTTATACACCATGGGTGAAATGGTGCAAACTGCTCACTGTTTGCAGGAATGCACACTGCAGAATAGATAAGGAGAGTTCTTGATAATGCCAGGGTGTGGAACTGGTCAGTGCTCAAACAGCAGTGTTCAAACTGCAGCCTTACACCAGGTACAGCTGATTTGCTTCTTTGAACTTTGGTGTTTTGCTGTGCTGCCATCTGCTCTCAGGGAGGACAGCAGGAGGATTTCATCCTTCTATTTAGCTTGTAAGGAGCATAACACATCAGGGCTTCCTGAATTTTTTCATTTTCTTGAAGTTAAAAACATCTCCAACAAAATACAACTATGGAAAATAGTGAATAACCCTTAGAGAAAGTTTATAAACAATATTTTAGTTTACATTCTCAGCTTGCCATTTACTTTGAGGGTTTCATTTATTTTTTTCTTGTTTTTCTTTCCTCCTAATTGTCACAGAATCATAATCCCTTTCATGGGTCTCTATCTATTAGAAAATGATAAATAGATCACTGTTATCTCAGGGATAAGAATGATTTTCAATAAGTCTTGAACAGTTGGACAGCTCCGCTGGAAATAAAGTTGGTCTAAATCTATCCCAGATGTATTTATCCTGATATCAGCTGCACAGAACCTCAGAAAACAGTCCTTGTGAGGGGCTGCAGGGTTCACCAGGGCTGCTCTGGGGAGTGCACTGTGTTACTGCAATTGTTTGCCATGGGCTCTGCTCAGAGACCATAAATCAGCCCAGAAGAACATGGTGAAAGGAGATCTGTGATTGCTTGCTTGAGAGAGATAACCCTATTCCCCTAGTCCTGTCATTTCACCACCAACAGTTTTTTCTTCTGTTTCTTTAAAAGGAGTGAGTTTACCCAGAAATGTGTTCAAGATGCTGCCATGCGTAACAATGATAGAATAAATCTTGGGTTCTGTAAGAGATTCTCATTATTATTTTGCTGGTTTAGGAGAAATCACATGCAAAAACTATTTTAAAATATTTCAAGGAAAAAGGTCTTACAATAAGTATGTGAGTATTGCAAACTAAGGAGCAAAAAACAACTTACTTTCCTTCCAGTGAAACTAAGAATTCTACTTTTAAAAATGGGCCACTAAAGGTCTATAGTTAGATCACTTTTAATGAAAAAAGTTTAATCTTTCAGTCTTCTGAGTACTCTGAAACTTGAAGCAACATTAATTGACTCATCTTTCAGTGTATGTTTTGGGATAAAGCTTTGTACTGACTAGGGAGGAATGAAAGGTGATGGATAGCAATTTTAATTACTTGAATAGGATTGGAGGGCTAGTAGCAGGTATTGATTTGTATTTGGCACACTTATGACATATAGGGTTTTAGAACTTATGAAGTGAAGGTTTTTTGGACAAAACCTATCAGGAAAAATGTCCCCGTATGTGCCAACAATGCTGTGTCAGAAAAAAAAAAAAATACAAGTTTTTTTCCTTGTAAATATTTGCTTCTCTTGTCCTTTTCTTTCAATTATTATAACTGGTATCTGGATTCAGTAGCATTAAATATTTTCTCTAAAGTATTAATGTGCTATTAATTCACGTTGCTAAAGGACATAAGAAGCAAGGTAAATCAGAAGATATCTTTTCTCAATTTGCCACTCAACCAACATTTGACTTTTTTCCTAATCCTGCAAGTGAATTTTAGTTCTGCTGATGATGTTCATTCCAGTGCCTTTTGAGTTAATGTTTTACACACGCAAAAAGATGCAACCTCAAATGCATTGAATGTCATTTAAACTCACCATGGAGCTCAAGCAACATTTATTTTTCAAAGTGATATGTTTGAAAAATATGTTAACTTGTTAAATCTAGGATGGATGTGCTTCACATCTTTTTTGCTTATTTTGCAGTAACGTAATCTTTATATGTATCATGAAATCTGCAATCTTGCAAATTTAACAAATCAAAACAAGGTATTGCCTGACTGATCAACATTCATTCAATAATAAAAAGAGTAATGTGTGTGAATTGTAATTAGCCATATGTGTTTACAATAAAAATCCTAAATAAGGTGTTATTGGCTATATCTGTTCTTTGTAGTATGAAAAGCTGTGCACATCTAATGCTGTGCAGATTTAGGCTGCTGCGCATGTCTGGTCGTAAAATTAATGATTGAAATACATTTTAAAGTAAATATTTACTCTCCTACAGGAGGACAAGCAACAACAAGTGTTCCTGTCCCTCAGCTCAGCACTGGGGACACACATCTGGAGAAGTCTATCCAGTCCTGGATTCCCCAGCATGTAAGAAATGCAGACATGCTGGAGAAAGTCCAATAAAGGCCAAATAAATGATGGACAGGAGCATCTCTCCTAAGAGGAAAGGCTGAGAGAACTGGGACCATAAAGCCCAGAGACAAGAAGGCTCAGGGAGAGGGAGGAAGCAAAGATGGAGCCAGGTTCTTTCCAGTGATTCCCTGGGACCAGAGTCACTGGAAAGAACCAGCACCAGAGTCAACAGGCGCAAAGGGAAACACAGGAGGTTTGTCGTTCTAGGACATGAAACAAAATGACACAGATACTGGACTTTCCAAAGTAAAAAAGAAAATGTTTAGTTTCTGACTCCAACATTTATAGATTTTTAAAAGTAACAGTGGATTGGAGGATGACAGTGCTTCCTTTTTAATGACACTGGACAAACTAACAACTAGTCTATTAAATTTCTCTTCTTCTATAAAAGAATGCAAAACAATAGGTTATTTACATAAGGTACGTAAGAAAATTCATTACAAAAATGTAAACATCAGAAGGCTCAAAAAAACTTAAAAAAAACAAAGCAAAAGAGGTACTTTCTGAGCATCAGGGAACATCATCATGGTGCTGTGAGGGTGATAGCACTGGCACAGATTGCCAGGGCAGGGTGTTCAGCCTCCATGCTTGGAGGAGGGTTTCCAAAGTTGCTTGCTCCCAGTCCTGGGCAACCTGCTTTAGGGTCCCCGATTAGGCAGGGAGACTGAAGCAAATCAACCCCAGAGATGCCTTTCAGCTCCAACAACTCTGTGATTTTGTGATTCTGTAGGACCCTCATTAGGTAAATATTGCCTAAAACCTGAGATGACCTGAAGATGACAGCAACACCCACTCAGCTTTTCTGTGGGATACAGAGGTAAAAGATAAACACTTGAAAAGCCGTAATGATGTGTTGGAGAATTTTGTTCAGGCATGGCTTATAGGAAAAGGCCATGATCACATACAGCTTCTTAAAAAGTAAAAGGCAGCTGTAAGCAGCAAGTCCTCAGGCT
>JAHXMQ010000028.1:62861150-62881650 GCA_020466415.1 Ammodramus savannarum pratensis
GTGTTCCATTGTTCTATTTCCTTGAACAATTTTCTTGCCTTGACATTTTCTTTCCAGGTGTCTGACGTATCTGACCATGGTACAGAGGAAAGGGAAATCACCAGCCCAGAAATTCCACATGCTGAATTCCTACCAGAAGCTCTCTCCTGTTGAAGAGAGACATGCCAGATTCCCAGACTTGTCTGCTTAGGACCACCACCCAGCAGAATTATTCTACTACATTTTTTCTGCTCTACTGGTATAACTGTCCCATGTTACAACATAAATATTCCCATGATATAGTAATTCCTCTCCTCCAGTGTAATTATTTCTTTGGATGTAATGTAATTATTAGGAAAAAAAAATTGTTTGTGCAGAGTGTCCACCTGAGGAGTTATCCTTTAATGGTAGTAGGAACATAATTACACCACTTCATATTACAACATAAATATGACTTAATTACAGTAAGTGCCTAATGATACACCATATATACGTCTTTCTTTCTGGTGCCAACCATTTAATGACTAAAATGAATATTTTTACTGATGGAATACTTGCACCAACCCACCCCTGAAGGCAAGGGTAACTCAGGTTCTTTTTGTTAGTTCCTTTGGGATGGATTAGAGTGAAAAAGCTCTGAATTACTGCTACTTATATCTGTATATTTATGTGTGTGTGTGAGAGTGCATATATACACAAACATATATATATATGAGTTTATTTTAGAACAATTTGGTTGCAATGGGCAGAGGTATGTATAACACTAAGAGGAAATGCTTAAGGAAAAGAAAGAAAGGGAAAAAGGATAGAAAAAAGAGTAGAAAAATATCACTAGCTACGGATCCAGGGACAAGACTTGATTGTTGCAACTTAGATATCTGTGGTTGAACTGATAGTTGCTGTCTTGATCATTGGGGGTGAGGAAGCCCATGAAACGTAGAGTTCAAAGGGTTAATATGCATTCAGGATTACATGGAATATCCAGGAAACTCCCTTGGGTGAGAATTTTACACTGCCTAAGGCAGCACTGTGAATTTGTTACAACACTGTGGATCATGTGCAGTTCTCTGGTGGAATATTCCAGAAATGCATCAGGGCATTTTGGGGGACTGATGCTCGTGGCACTTTCCAAGACATGAAAGTTGTCTCTCACATCAGCATAGTTGAACCAGTGAAGCCCTGGTTCTGTTTATCCCTGTCAGAAGGGATGAACACCTTCTAGAGCTATGTGTGAAAGCTCTATTTCCTGTGTCACTCTAATGGATCTCCAAGCTCTATTGTACTGATTAGCTGTTTCTAAAGTCCAGTTCTCCTGTCACATTTGAGATGCCCAGAAATATCCTGACTGACTTCAGCCACTGCTCCAGAAGGATTTGGTTCATCCACAGGTCCTTGTATATACATTTTGATCATATCTGCCACTTCCTTGCATATATGTTTTGATAATCTTGGGCACTTCAGAGGATTCTAAAGGTTTATTTGTTGGTAACTGAATCAGACCACAGGTTCTTCACTGTAGTAGTCACTTAGATAACTGGGCAAAAAGTAGAAACCAAAGGATTTTAGTCTTGTGCCAAATCCAAGGTTCCATGTTAAACATGGAGGTACTATCAGCACTGCACTAGGGATGCTTGTAACAGAAGTTCAGGAAAATTTTTGTTCAGAAAACTACAAAGCTTCTAGAAGTAAAGGGACTATTTCAGAGTTGATTTTCTGTATTTAATAGCCTGCAAAGTGTAAGAGAGATGTACAGTATCTATAATCTTTATACTGATCTGTTCACAAAGGGCTGCTGTGGATAGCATCAACAGGCTTCTGTCATTCTTGAGAAGGGAAAAATACAAAGCACAATTAATATGCTTCAGTGATATGCTACTGCATGTGGTTCTTTAGTTAGCTGTGAAAGAAAGACAGATTTTTAATAGAAGTATTTTTCATGGGAGCTGAACCTCTCCCTGGGTCTGTACATAGGAAAATCTCACAGTAATTTTTGGTAATCTGTTAACAACCAACTTTCTCACATCAGCCTCTTAATTCTTTTCCTTACATATCCCAGTGAAAAGCTCAGAAAAGTTTTCAGTTTTGGTAGAAAGCTGTCACTTAAACAAAAATAAACCTACAGATTAGTGTTTGCAGCAAAATTCCATTGAAACTGTTGTTCTAAATTTCAATACCCCTTGAGAACTTGCATAGCATGTAGAGTATCTTGTCTTCAGTGTGATGGCTGAAAAAGATTCCTATTACATGTCTTTCCTGTTTTTCCTGTTTTTTTATGATATTGGACTTATAAACCTCAGAATTTAGAAAGTAATACTCAGAAACCCAGTTATAACTATAGCTTAAACCATAATTCAGTGATTCTCATGCATCTCCCTGTTTATTAAAAGCCAGTAAAAAACTTGAATTGTTTGCTGTTGATTGAGGATTATTATCTGAACAGTGTTTCTGACAAAAAAGCCTAATGCATCTGTTTGCATTACAATATTGTTTGAACTTGACATCACAAATACAACCAAAAATTTGATTTCTTTTGGGCCTGGGGTTTTGCTTCTCTGACAAAAGAGCAAGAAATCAAGAGTTCCAGATCAACATTTGAAAGAAAAACAAATCAATATTTTTTGCCAAATCTGCCACCTTTATAGTCCATATTTTTTGCAAAAGTTGCCTACTAGAGGTTTTTACACAAAGGGGCACACATATATGTGATCCATATACCCTTGTGTACCACTGTCAAACACTCAGCTAAAAAATGCTATCCTAGATTATGGCTAACAATTAATAGACTAGCAAAACATTTTTAATGAAATTTAGGAGAATTCACAGCTCTGTCATCAGCAACTGAGCAAAATGTGAATGGAGAGAGTTATACAAGGATTGTTGACACTTCAATTTAGTTTTATGTTTTCTCAGAAAGTTAAAAAAATATCCACTTCTATTAATCAAAAAAAGGCACTTCCTCCTTTAAAGATGCATGTAGACAAGTATTTGGAATAGTTAGGTTAGCAATGCTATTTTTGCAAGGTGAAAATGGACAGAGCTATGGAGGCAATTTTACTTATATTTAGTTGATGACTTTGCTGCCTTCTAGCAAGTGACACAACAATTGAGGGAACACTGCAGTCCACTGTCCATATTTCAAAATTCATACAAGCTTTTCATTACTTCATTCATCTACTCATGCTGGGGGATTTTTTAAAGAAGGATCAAATCAAACATGTGCTTCTTCATCCAGAAATTCTGTGTATTCCTCTGCCATGTGCAATGCAATAAATTCAGAACACTTATTGTTCTAAGTGTCACATGACTAAACCATCACGCACATGCCAATAATAGTTTAATTTCAAATATTCTAATGGTTTCAGGAAACACAAATAACTTTTGGTTTTTATGGGAACATTCATTACTCACTACTGACAAGAAATGAGACAGAAAATTCCACTAATTAGAATAAATATTTCCCAGGTTCAGGAATAACAACATAATGAAGCTAAGACTGAATGATGCCTCCTTCTTTGTTTATAATGCTCCCTTCACACTTATTTTATGTTTCAGAAAAAACAGTTTTACAGATATCATCAGGTGCCTTTGTGTATTTTTTCAGAAATATTGGAGAAATTAATAGTAACAGCATAAAAGCAAATAATAGTAACAGCAAATAATGCAGCAAAACTCTTAGACTGCTTCAGAAAATTTAAATAAAAGAGAATGTGAGTAATGTGAAGTCCACCTTATCTTGTAACTGAAATTTACTGCAAATATTTCAACTATTATGCCAACATACACAGGTAAAGCTTCTGCTAACTAATAATTAACATTTATCTTAGAAGGAATTTCATGACCTTTCTTCAAACTAGGCACCGAAACTTTGGGAGGAGGAGGTAAATAGAAACTGAAAATAACTTTAATGAAGTTTAACAAAGAAATTATTGTCGATGAGGTTTTAGACCTTTTCTTTCTTTAATTACATTGGCAGAGTTCAAAGCAAATTGAACACAGAACACATTTCTGCCTGGTTTTGTGGACTTTTGATTTGGTCTAACATAAGAAATGTTTAAATAATTGCAGATACTCCACTGTTAAACCAACAGCAGTCACAGTGGAACTCCAGCATTCTTAATTTCAATATACAACTAGAGATAATTTTCATAGCCTATTTGAGCAGAAAGTTTTTTTCTTTTTCTCATGGTAGATTTTTATTCTTCTTTCTTTTTCTTGTTGCTGTTTTGTTGGATTTTTGTTTTGGTTTTGGTGATTTTATTTATCTTTGAACTCATATTGAAAGAAGATGTAACTTTAATTGGATATGGAAATTTTTTGACTGGAAGCCATAGAACAGTCCTAGAAAACAGTACTTAATACTAGTACAGCACAGTACTAGTGCTTCTTACAACTAATTGCAAACTTTTTCATTTACTTTGGGAAATCAAAGTCACATGTATCTCAGGGACAGAGATTCTGAATGTATATACTTAGAAATAATGTTAAGGACAACCACCACAACAACAAAAAAATAAGGCATTTAAAAATAAGCAGTCATTTTTATGTGTTGTGTTAGCAGACCTTTCAAATAGATGGTGAAGGCAATGCTCCAGAATTCATTGAAAAAGAGAAAAAAATACAATTATTGGTTTCTTTATTTCAAGATTGTTTATAGCCTCATTTCTGTTTTTAATGAATCAAAACTGAAGATGAAAAACTTGGATATGGTACAGAACTTTTGACTTTAAAGGGAGGATTTATTGATTCAGTCTTGATCTGAAACCAAAGAAAATTATTCCAATTATATGTCCTCATTTTAATTAAAGGGTTTATATAGTTCATCATCATTTGAACACTGGTTTAGTTGTTATTTGTCTTCTTATTTTTCTCATCATATTTGTAGGTCAAAGGTAGCATTTTTTAATTTTAAAGGATTTTCCTGAAAGGCAATAGCAAACAATATATTTCACAGAAAACTTAATGCCTGATGCCAGGTGTAGAAAAAGTTCTGTAAACATTTTCTCAAGTCTTTTTTCTTTCCTAAAGCTCCTCTCACTGAACAGACAACTGAAAGTCAGCTACTCACTGAGGTGTTAACCTGGAAAAAAAGAGCCAGGATCTAGACCTGGCTGTGAAATATAATTATCCAAGGGCAGGGGACCTGCTGTTTGCATGTGTGTTTAGCCATTAAAAAGTTATCAGGCTCATACTGGCTGTCAGTCGATAGCACAAGGCTCTCGGAGTGCTGGGGTATCGTGTTAGCAACCAACTGAGCTTCCATTAGCAACAGCCTAAAAAAGAGAAAGGGATGGGACAGGAAACACAGCTCCTATATCAGAGAGCAGGCAAGGAGAGATAACCCCCAATTTACAGTCATAAAAAAGTTTCAAATCAACTTAAAAGAGTTTCATGTCTTGTTAGGGCTTTATGGACATAGATCTGGTGAAGCTGAACCTGGGGTCACGTTGCCTGAAATGCACTCTGTCCCTGCAGATGCATTACCTCACCTGTCTGCTCCTCTCAGATTATTCTTTGGATTTCTTTCTAACTTCTTCAGCCAAATGGAATGTTAACAAAACCCTCTTCTTCCCAAAGAAAACAATTGCACCCAAATTGGTCAGACATGAGGAATTCTGGGTAAGGTACTAATCTTTCAAGTACTCCTGTATTTAATTAGGTTTATGATTAAATATGCTGAGCCTATTGTAATGACTTGCACATACAAGGGAAAATGTATGCGTGAGAAGTTGCAGAGTTGGGAACAGATTTGTTTCAGTACATATTGTTTATTTCCCTAAAAAATTTACAGAAAACTAATGGAAATCATCAGCACTTGTAAGATTAGAAATGCACAATATTATATAAAGCTGAGTTCAGGATAAAGAACTGACAGAATCAACAACCAACAAAGAAAAAAAACCCAAAACCAAACAATGAACCAAACAAAAATAATTACTGTAAATTAAGTATTCTCAAGGGAGAAAATTATCTTGCCACCTACTCAATACAAGCATACTAACAATCTCTGGGAAAAAGTGTCTGGGAAAAAATCTGAAATGGAAATAAAATAAAAATATGCATTAGAAAACAGAAATTAGAAAATAATATAATATTTTGCTTTTTGCACTTTAATTAGAAAAAGCCCACATTAAAGGCAATGGCAATTTATAATGCCTCATTTTTAATTTTTTCTTATGCAGGCATCCCCATTCCTTTTCAGAATGATATGTTAAGTATTTTTTAGATTGCATGAAATAAAATAACTCATATGCACTTTATTGTACATGAAGTGTGCAATTATGATCTCTGAGCAGTTGAGATCTTCCAAAAATTTTGTGTGAGTGGGATATTGATTGTTTCTCAACCTGCTTCAGACTCTTCCTGAAACAAGAGAGAATGAAGAGCATGACTCAGACAAAATATCAGGTATTCATTCTCTATGAATGAATTTCCAAAAATTTGTTGAAAAAAGGACACCATGTCATTAGATGGTATCACATTTCTAAGATGGGTAATAGGTTGTTAGAGGGAAATTAGTGGCATATTTTAGAAAGGAATATAAGAAAATTATGTTCTTACTATTTGGCCAGAATTAAAATATTTTCAACAAATTGAATTGCAGAAATTTATTTGGCTATAGTATTTTCTAAAATGCCAGTTGAATGCCAGTGTAGAAGAACTTTCAAACTGAATAAAACTGTGTTGAAAAAGAAAGCAAAAAGACTTTACATCCAAAGTTTGTTTTCCAGAAGCGCAGCTCGGAGGCCAAAGCTATTCATTGATCTCTTGTTACACGTGGCACCCAGCTCTTTTGTTTGTTAGCTTTTTTCTGCCAGACTTATCCACTTCCTCAACATACTGCTAAATATTGAATTAAGGCATAGCTGAGGCCTTGCCTATCAGGTAATTTCCCAGGGGGAAGCCACCACAGACTTGTCTCCAGGGCACGAGGAATGGAAAGGCGTTGCACAGCGTGAGTCACCCAGTGACCTGTGACAACACACGTGTTGTTCCCATATGTTTGTGGAATACTTTGTCCAGCTGCCTCAATGTGCACATTATGCTGGGAGACAGCTGGCCAGCCTTCTGAGGGGAGAGCCAGAGCACATAGCTGCTCTCTCCTGACCCCTTACACACACAGTGCTACCCTGAAAAACACACCTTGGCACTCAGCTTGCCATTAAATGAACTCCTGGATGGACAGGCTTTTCCTCCCATGCAGAGGGGGAAACTGAGGGAGTTCTTGTGCTAAAGTACCACTGGCTGCATGGCAGAATGGGCAGGAACACATTTGTTGTTTGCAGCAGGATGAGGTATTCCCATT
The DNA here is from genome assembly GCA_020466415.1 of Ammodramus savannarum pratensis. Classification (NCBI taxonomy): domain Eukaryota; kingdom Metazoa; phylum Chordata; class Aves; order Passeriformes; family Passerellidae; genus Ammodramus; species Ammodramus savannarum. Next base: position 62,868,433 of record JAHXMQ010000028.1, read on the forward strand.
GTGAAAGTCAGCAAAGGTTGGAGTAACTAAGATTTGCCTTGTGATACAATTTACTAACCTGCTCTAAAACTTGTGAACTAGAACCTCTAAATTCTGTTTCTACCTCTACCACCCTTTAAAGCTTTACAATGGGCCCAGTCATGTAATTTGAGTGCCCCTCATTTGAAACAACAAACAAACTGTGAAAATTGATGTTACTCACCTTTGTGGAATGTTGTGCACTTCAACTTTTCCTGCACTTTAAGGAAGTAATGATCACTCCAGAATATTAATTCTAAGCATGTCATTGTTGCTGAGGGTTAAAGGGTATAGTTATCCCCCTTTTCAGAACAAAATTATTAGAAGCTTTCCTGAATTCACCATCAGTTTGCAATTGATTAAGTCAGTGTGTAATTGTTTTTATTCCATGTTGAACCAGGTCCTCTCAGCTTTTAATCCTCCAAGTGCCTTCAGTGTCACTGCCTCTCACGCACATGACTATTTCACTTATGCTGTACCATTTGCTCTAACATGGCATTTTTAAACGCATTTATAGCAATATTGAGTACATTTTGCATTGGCTTCACTTTATATCTTTCAATTTTTGTGATATGAAGTGTCTTGCTTAAGTAATGTACAGTACATACACCAAGAACTGTATTTACATGCCTCTATGAATGCTCTGGAGAGAATATAAAGTACACTGCCAGAAATTCAAATTTCAAGGGTCATAGCATACAGTATTTAGTGTTACTGCCCAGTAATTTACTCCAGATAGGCAGGAAGATATTAGACAGGTATACATGGCTCACCTGCCTATAGAGCTCATATACACAGCTCATGAAATAATACTGGGATAAAATAAACAATTATACAAATTAATAAATAACAATCACAAACAAGGAATGCCTATAGCAGACTCAAAATACCACTGACTATTCCTGTGTTTATATTTGTTTGTGTTGCTGTTCATGATAGTTCTCTCTCAAGTTAGATAGACTTTGAAAACAAAATACAAAACAGTCTTTGCAAAATATTGAAGCAACATGGTGGAAAATAATTAATTAAAGTTAATAAAGTAATATATTACTTTATTATTACATATTATTATTTATATGAATATTAAAGTAAATTTAATATTCAACCACATGCTGCAATTTCAAGTGTAGAAATAACTTTCCACCCTTCCATTGTACTACTGGCGTGTTTCATGGAAAGATGCACAATATTCTAATTATTGTCAAGTACAAAGTTTACTGACATCATTGAGAGCCTTCCAACTGATTTCTACTGCTGCTGGATCTGGCCCATCTGTGACCGGATTAATTTCAAAGATGTAAAAAAAAAACAATTAAAAAATCAACCTTTCTTTTGATAGAGATTACTAGAATTACATCTTGAGACTGGGAACAGGGTGTCTCCCACAGGAGCTGGAGTGTATTATCTATCCCCTGTGGGCTGCAGGTGCTGCCCACTCTGAAAAGAATCTGATCAATATCCCGTCTGTTTCTACAACATGAAAATCCAGATGCTCGTAACATTTTAAAACTCACTTGTAGCGGTCTTCCTTTTTCTTTGAAGTTTCTTTCTAAGTCTTTGTGAGGTTATATTTCTAAATTAGGTTACCAGAGGATGAAAATTAAAATGGATCAGAGTGGAGAAACAGAATAGCAGTTCTGATCTAATGAACATATGTCTCTGAAAAAAACCTAAGTGCTGTATTAAACTTCTAGTAAATATAAATTTTTTATTTTACATTTTTTAACCATAATTTGATTCTAACTCCTAGCTATGGATCTTTAAAACAGAAACATGTTGGAAGATGATTATTCAGTCAGGCTATACTGTAGGTAGAAGTGAAATTGATAACATATGATGGGATATAAAATGGTAAATTATGATTTTGAAATATTTCCTCAGTCTATTATGATGTTTTAGTAACACATGCACACATTGGCAGAAACTTGATAATTACACATTTAAGTAACTAAAATTTTGAAGTAAATCTCAGATTCAAAATCAGGGAGGTGAAAGAAGGGACCTGGTGTATCCTGAGGTCTGCTTATTTTACATATATTGTTTTATTGTGGGAGACTGGTTGTTATCACAATGATCATAGACAGAATTGAAAACATTTTTACAGTGCAATAGCAGATGGATTTAAATCACATAACTGCAGGTTATGCCTGGGTGGTGGCCAACATGAACTAAGCAATAGTTTCTAGCATTGATATGACAAAAAATGACAACAAAAAAGGTCCAGAAGGCTGAAAATTTTGTTTTAGAGATTTCTACGAATAGAGAATGGGAGAGAATGTTTGTTAGTCTCTCATAAATTGAAAGTTACTGCATAAGCCTCAGAATATTTGCAATATTTGTACTAAGAAATATGCTGAAGGAATAAAACATGTTAGCAGAGCTAAAATAGGGGTCAGGGCAGTCCCTGTCATTGGGAGCAATGAGAGAAGTGATAACAGGAGCAGAGCAGCTTAAATTGGGTGTCCTATCTGCAAAGGTTTGACAATCCCAAAGTGTGAGTGAGCTATTATCATGGGAAGGGGAAGGAACCAGCTGTCTCAGCAGCTGCCTCAGCAGAAGACTCCAAAATGGCATTAGCTATGCATGAGAAATAGGTAATATATACAACTCACTGGTGGCTTTGTTAGGGCTTTTTTTTTTCTTTAAGCTGCAGATATGGAACATACATAATCTATCACACATCCAAAATGTATTATATCTTTCAGGACAATGAGCTATGACTGAGGAGTGACATTTTTTATTTCTTGCTCAGATCAATGATTTATAGGAATTATCAGTAAGGATAAAACTCAGAATAAATCCACTCCAAAAGCTTACCTTTGCCTTGGACCAATTGCTGCAAGGGGAAAGGGTGTAACTGGTTTAATTTGACTGTATGTTGTATGTATGTATATGGCTATAGATGGGCATAATTGTTTCTCTCAAGAAGTCATTTTCTTAACTTTTCTTTTACTTTCCTTATTTTTTAAGGGTTAAAAAATTAAATCTATGAAATTACATTACTCAAAGCAGTTTTCCGTACACTTGACCACTCTTGCAATATTCTCCAAGCTAGTTGTTGTTGAACAATGGCCCCCAGCCTCTTGTTCTTGTGGGTGACCCTGAGTGACACATTTTGGTGTAGATCCATCCATTTATATCGAGGCAATAGGCTTGTCTCTCTGCAGCCTCGACCTTTGATTTTCTTTGATTTTCTGACACTGCAACTTGTTTGATTTCCAGCCATATCTCACACTAAGCAGAAGGCTACAGAAATAAAGTTGCATCCTTCTACCTGCTGAGTGACAGTGTGGCATGGTGTGGTGTAAATAGATTGAGACACCATACATAGTGGGTAAAGTACCAGAAATATTAAAAAATATAGAAAAGGCCCTAAGGGTCTTATGTCTTCAGTGTTGCTAGTGTCTGAATTCACTGTAAAAAGTAAAATCCAGATCACAGGAAGTATTACAGCTGTCCTAAAATAGGAGATATCCTTTAAAATTACTCCTTACTTCAATGCTGCATCAGAGGGATGCTGAGATGAGGCAGATGATCTATGCCTGAATGTACTGTTTTTCAGATGAAACACAAACTTAACAAATAGACTGAAAAAGGTGTTTCCTGAGACAGAATATATGCAGTAAATTGAGCTTCATTTTCTCAATGAAGATTGTTCACAAGCCTGTTATAACTTTCTCAAAAGTAAAAGGGAATGTCTTTTATTCTGATTTTAACATGTTGAATAATATTGTCAGATTTTTCTAAGAAGATATTTCTAAAAAACCCAAAATGATGAGAAATGTATTTTATGAATGGATTCTGGTTATCTTCAGTGTAAAGGTAGTGCTTAATTGCAATGGAAGATGATATCTGATAAATGAACATCATAGTTCTAGCAATTGTATTCAAAGATATTAGATGATTCAGGGCACATCTCTGCTAAGAAGTGCTATTTCTTTTGAAAATTTTCCTTATATATTTTTTCCTAGTCAGTGACACCCAGAGCTCTACTATTTGCCTAGGAAAAAAAATTACACAGCCCAAAACATGTTCAAAATTTTTACCTTTTGTTTTACATTTTGTTTTTTACATTTTTCATACTTTTAATCTTTGTGTCCAACCCATCAACTTGGCCCCTATTCTTAGTGTTTCTTTAGTTTGCATTTCCCATATCCACCTTTCAGTCATGTTCCACCTCTGTCTTTTACTGCCTCCTCTTCTTTTTTTCTGTGTTGGGTGTAATGTAACCGTTCAGCATTTGTTATCAGAGTCACTCACGTCATTTTGCTTAATGTTAACCAAAACATAACAAAACAAAACAAAACAAAAAACCAAAAAATTCAAACAAAAAACCCACCAAACCATACTAGAAAAAAAAAGAAGAAAAAAAAAAGAAGAGAAATAAAAAGATAAGGATATCCTAGCATTTAGTCTGGCAAATTAGGGAATTAAATTACTGCAGTGCTGCTAAGCATGGCTATTTTATAATCTCACTAGTTCCATCAATATGGCACATAATGTGTGTTCTTTATCAAGAAAATATCATTTTTACAGTATAGTGTTAACATAATTTTCCCCACATCTCACAGTTACACTTATTGCACTAAAGAAATTAAAGCAAGTATGGATTACAAAAGCTGAAACTACAGTTGCACCTAAAATTAGTGCTTATATATTAGAAGATCCTGTCATGATGAATGATTGGAGAATAGCTTCCTGCAGTGAAATTTAACAAAGGGTTTCTTGTGCTCAAACTGGAAAAGTGTAATATTTCAATGGTCAGGAGATAACATTTAATATTCATAGCACTAAAACTCAATATGATTCTCTAATTCAATACAGATGCTTGCAACAAGTCACTCAGTGTCTGAGTAACATAATTAACATTTTGCTTGTTTGCTAAAAATCTTCATAATTGCTTCACTTATTCATCCTGGGCTGATGAATACTGAAATATTTACTGGTTCAAACTTTCAGTCATCAGTCATTTTTATTAACAACCAAGTGTATCACAAATATGCCTTTGATTTTGTGTACCAGAGTGAGAAGTTAAGCCATAGAATTCTCAGTAAGAATGTTCATTTCTTTAAATATGCATTAACTAATGAAGTGTCATATACACTGCTTTTGTAGCATATGACACAATGAGAAAATATTTAAGTATATCAGTTAGAAAATCATAAGGATTCAGACCTCCTAGATTCCATCTGTCTTGGGATTTACATGGAATAGAAGCATCAGAAACATACAAGGTACACTTTCACATTTCGTGGTACACAGTGAAAGGGGCTGATATTCTCATTTTGAGACGTGATTCTGTTTCTCCTCACCAGAGGTACAACCATTGGATGGGACAAGCCTTAGCTGTGGTTCCAGATATTCAGATTTTTCCAGACTGGGTTCCTGGAGGAGGAAACAAGATCTGGACCCCCCTCGACCCAAGGGGGTGACCCATTTCACCAAGACACACAAATGGCTCTTCCTTCTTCAGGTGTCTGCAAAGAGATTTTCTGAGCCAAGACCGCAGAGTAGTTCTGAATTATGAAGGAAAGGTCTGGCTATAAAGGTTTTGTTCAGGTACTCTGCATCTTAAGGAGGATAGCCCATATCTGTTACCATGTTGGAGTGTTTTTTGCAATTTTCTAATTATAACAGAGTCAGTATTCTGCTGAAATCTCCTGACTGAGAACCTTAAACTCAGAAATCAGATATAAAAAAAAAACCAGATATAAGCATTGATTCACTCTACACAACCAGCAGACAGAACAGAGATCCATACTGAATAAATTTTATGTCCAGATTAATCCTACTGAGATGGGATATTGTTCTGAACACCTAATATAGACTACCTGAATCCGAGTTTTATTTTTTAATTAAGCATTGTTTTCAATGCATCTTACTAATGTCCTTAGAAAATCAATGTGTAAATTTGTGTATTACATAAAAATAGGATTTTAATCTCATTTCAAAGGCCTTCCATATAAATTGAGTCCAAATATGTGTTTTTAATGTATTGTGGGAATATGGGAGAAGATACTAAGTTCCTGCCATCAATAGTACACGTTACAGTAGAAGAGAGAAGTGAAGAAAAATTTCCTTTAACAAGCCTGTGGGTATGAAATAATAAGGAATATTACCCCATCTGAATTACCCCAACAGTTTTAAATTGCCTGATTTAAAGTTTGTGCAGAAGCCAAGTTTAACATCTTATGTACTCCTGCAAGCAGTGCAATGTGGTTTTTTAATGATCAAAGGTGCTTGATTTCAGTTTGATGACTTAAAGTATGCCATGCCCCAACACCGTTGTAGGTCAGAGATGCAACATGAGTTCACAAAGGCTTCTACTACTAAATTGCTCATGCTATTTCCTCATCATTTAGATCTTCTTTCCAGAAATACACCAGTCTAAGAAATATTAACAGATTATATGACTTTGATAAATTAAATAAGAATTCACACTATCTCTTCCATTCCATATAGTAGTACATTCAGAAACCAACCACAAATAGAAAAAATATATATGTGTAGATATGCCTACATATGTATGCTTGTGTAACAGGAGCTTGCCTCCACTGTTCTCACATACTTTCAGATCAGGTGCTTCTGTTTTATTATTAAGTTAAGACTTGCATTTCTGTAACTGTGCAGGATAAGGAAGCCAAATTTAAGATTAGCAGAAGCTTTATCAAAAATGTTATTGCTTATGTTTGACTGGTAACTTGGACCTAGAGGTTTTGACCATATAGATACTAGTTTCCAGTGAGGTATCAGCAAAAGTACTTTTGTTATAATTGAATGTGAATAGATAGTTAGCAACTTTTACTTGATAAATGCTAATGGATCGTGTAATGCCAGTTCTTTTCTCTTGGGTCTCTCATTGTGGCATTCCCTGTCATTAGTATAATTTGATATCAAAACAATATAATTGGCAGTAGATTTGCAGTTTGCATACGAGACTACAAAAGACTGAAAAAAAAATTTTTTTCTTAGAAAATGCTGTTTCATGCAGTGACATTGAGAAGCATCTAGATTGATTTTAACATAAATTAGAATGATTTCTTTTATATTTAACCTGAAGTGTCCAGTAGAGACGTGGTACTTTCCTGATCCCTGGCAATTCAACAGCAGCAGTTGGCCTGGAGGCAATTGAAGTGGAATTGAAGTAGAATGTGTGTGGAGAGTTAACAAGCCACAGGGGACCTGGAACATGAGCAAAGGCATAACCAGCACAACAAGCCCATGTTTTCTTACAGCCAGCTTGCTGTTGTAAGGTCATAGGCTGTAAAGCTGTGGTTAGGGAGAGAAATTAGTCATGAAAACAGCATAACCCAGTGGGGATTCATAATACATGAGTCAAGCCCAATTTTTGTTTGCTTAAAAGAAGCTGGCTTAAAAAAAAAAAAAAAAAAAAAAAAAAAAAAAAAACAAAAAAACCACTAAACCCTTCTTAGTAGTATCCTAGTGGCATAAGCCCATGTTTGGGAGTGTTTCTATCAAGTGCACTGTGTTAAATAATTTCAGGACATGACAGTCTAAAAGTAAGAATAAAAGGGAGGAATTCTGTGCTAGGGACACTCCAATTCAGTCAGGAAAGGGACCACATTTAGCAGGATAAACTATGCAGGCTTCCTCAAGAAGCTGCAAACCTTTCTGAATGCAAATTTTTTTCATGGGTGGTGTCCACTGCAAAAGGAAATGCAGAATTCTACAGAATTTAACAGTTGTCATGCAGTGATCAGAACACAAAACCAGTAACAATTTAGGATATCTGTGTAAGTGTGCTGCTAATGGGGTGTCATGAGGTACCTGCCCCATGATGATTCACTGCCATTAACACCTCAAACAAACATGACTAAATCAAGAGGCAGCAAGTGCTCATATTTTTAGACAAGAAATAAGGACTTGGGAAGTAAACCCAAGCAGTACAAACCAGCAATTTGACACTAGTTACCAGGCATCAGCCCAAAACTAGTTCTAGGAGTAATGTCTCAAGGATATTCCTGGGATGGAAATATGAAGATACTAAATGCAGCAAGAGAAGAACTGCCACTGCCATCAATGCAGTATCTATATGTGGAATGAATATAGCAGTGCAAAGCCTGATAAGCAGATTGTGCATTTAAAATTCAGGTATTAACAGCAGAAAAAATGTCTGGAGAGTTCATTTGGTAGAATTCCAAAGCAGTAGATTTCCTTCATCTTTGTTCTCTGTAGTACTTCTGTATGTTGAAGTAGCTTTTTTGTTGCACAGCTCTTAAATTGAACCATAGTCATAGTTTTATTGAACAAAGATAAACTTCAGCCCAAAGCAAAACACCTGTAAGTGTTGAAAGAACAGTTCAGTGTAACGAAAAGGTGGATTGAATGAGGTACCACAAATAAATGAAGATTAGTCAGCTGGTATCTCCACCCTGAGAATGTGTCAAAGGTGTGAGGACATATGAAAGGGGACTGAGATTAAATAAATTAACTATTTTCTAATAGAAAAATAGTTAAACATTGGAATAGTTGACTAGGAAAGTTGCTGAACTTCTATTACTGAAGTATACAAGGCTGGACTCGAACAATGCTCTTTGGAACAGCCTTGCTAAAGTCAGACTAGAAGACATACCAAAATATCTACCAGGTGTTTTCTATTTGTATTAAACACAGACCTGGATAAACTATAACTCTGCACAGGACATGCACACTTGTTAAGTCTGTGTTGAAGATGCAGGATGGATACATTTCAATGAATTCTTTTATTTTCTTGGGTCACAGGTAAGAACCATAGCACTGCAATGGGCAAATCCCTCTTCACAAGGTTTTCAGCTGCCCCAGAAAAAGTTGGTGTTGGGCTGAGAATCTCTCTTTGTCATCAGCAAAGCTTCAAGTGACAGCACCAAAGAATAGATTATACCACAGAGAACGACAGTACCTGGCAACAAAGGTTTTCTTTGTCATTCTCAGTGGGGCTACTCAACACTGAGAAATAGAAATGAGAAGGGCCATGAGCACACTCACAACCATTTTATAACCTAGAAATAAGAATACTTTCTTGTATTACTACGAATTATTGAGTATGGAATTACCTACAAAAAGTTTAGAAATCATAATATCATCTAATAAAAGATGGCTAAAAGACCAAAACAATGAAATCTTTTGTCTTTCCTTAGCTGTAAAGCCATCTAAAAACTACAGAATAAAATGCTTTTCCTACAAGTTTCTGCTAACTATTGTTATTTTTATACAACTAATGTTAGGAAGATGATTGTGATAACTCCAAACACTTTTTAAATAATATTAAGTTGTAAGTATATATTCACAATAATAGGAATATACTCATAAATAAAATTTAAAGGTTTTTCTTCTAAGAATGATACAATTGTTGTTTCCTTTTATAACTTTTTATCTCTAGAAAATATCTTTAAAAAATGGGAAAAATACAGAGGTCAATGACTGAGGTTCTACTTGAGAGCATGAAACAAAGAAAAAAGAATAAGTAATTTCTAAAAAAAAAAAAAAAAAAGAAAGAAAATACCGCAACTGAATATCTGGGACTTTTTTGTTGTTGTTTTACAGGCTTCATTTAACGCTATGTTAAACTATTGGAAAAAGGCACTTAAATTTCTATTCTCGTTACTATAAAAACAGAAGTCCAGTGGAATGTTTCCCATTTTGTACTCTGAGTTTCTTGAATTATTGCAAATATTCACCATATACCTTTGCAGTATTGCTGGAGGTTCCCCCATTGCCACAGACCTATGGAGTTTTTTTTTCCTTCTGCAAATAGGATCAATAATACCAATTTCTTTCATTAATTCTATGAAGCATTGTGACTGTAAGTCAATTACCATGTGCTTAGCTGTATTGATTCATTATTTTACTGTCATAGAAGCTGTAGTGGTTAAATATTATTCATTTTGATCTCTCTTAAAATGAAGGCCACTTGGGTATATATAAGTTCATGATGTAAATTGAATAACTATAGCAAATAATTTTAAATGCTTCAGATAAAGTACATTAGACTTGCAGAAATTTATTGATCAGTGTTCATAATTCAGGGGAGTAGACTGTAGAAAGCTAATGAAGAGTTTCTTACTTTTATGTTGCATGGATTTACTAAAAGCCTAACAGAGACTGAATATGCCTAACCTCCAGCAATTTATTCAAGGAGTTTTAGTATTCCCATTAGGCAACACATTATGACAAATATCAAAAGGATATTAATATTTTCAAGTGCTTCAACAGAGGAGATATTATGAGAAATAAAGCCATTTTGAAATGCAGTGGAGTAAACAGAGCTCAAATTCAAAAAGACTGAAGAAAGGAGTTAGCAGTAGTAAACGTAGAGAAGTGGCAATGGCAATATCACAGTCTCCAATTTCCTGAAAAAAACATTCTGTAGAATAAAGGAGAGATTTCAGTAAAGCACAGTGAATTTCTGTGACTGTAATTCATTTTTCAGGGCTGTACATAAGGGTGTCTCTATTTCCATTATAAACCTCTGTTTTAAAGGAAGCATAACAAACAAAACTGTGGGGTTCTGCACAAAACTGTCATATAAAAACTCATCAAAAAGGAACTATTTTTTTAATATTAGACTTCCACAATAATTCAAAATTAATGGGTTAATTATTGTATTTAAATTTATTATTAATTGTTAGTGCATTCTGGTTTCCAGCAAGGAAACACCTTGAAATAAATTTGTTGGTAGGATAAGCTGAGCATCCATAGTTTGGAAGTCAGCCCTTGCAGGAATGCTGATACCAAGAACCTAAAACTAAAAAACTCCAAACAGTTCAGCCAGCATTTTTTATTACAGATGGCATATTTGCCAACACAAAATGTGTTATGAATACATTTCTTTATCAGTGTATAACCCCACAGAAAAGACATGGCAATGAAATTACTAAGCATTAAGAGTAGGCTGTGACTGCACTGGTTACTTTTGGATCAGCAGCCTGAACTCAAGTAGTGCAGTAAGGCTGAGAAGGAGGATATAAGATTATTAGGTTCATTGGATGAAAGATATATTGTTCAAAAGAATAATCTTGTTGATTTATCATCTTTTAGAAAAAAAAAAAAAAAGATATCATGTACTACAGACAGATTAAAATAACTTTCACAGAGGATACAACAACTCACCACGTAGCCCAGAGTGACTATTTCCTTATTACAGTCCCCAAATTTATGGCTTGTATTCGACTACTGAAATTTAGACTGCTTCCACATTATTAAGATTCTTCTGTCTTGTTTTTATAGTTCTGGTTCTTTTTGTGGCTAATGCTGAGATTTTAGCATCATCAAATCCATGCCTCTCCAGTTTAGGGACAAGGATGTCATGTGGGCCAGTGTCACATGCTTTACATAAGTCCAGGTGGGTGATGTCTGGGGCTCTTCAGGGAGGAATCCTTGGATAATGATCTGCTTTCTTGGGCCCCTTTTTTTCTCTTTATATCACAGTAATCTACCCAGCAGATCCCTAGAGAGGCCAAAATCTGCTCTCCTGAAATCCAGGGCAGTGAGATTGCTGTGCACCTTCCTTTCTGCTCTAAGGATGTTGAACTCCACCTTTCCTTGGTCACTGCAGCCAAAGCTGCCCTTGACCTTCCATCTTCCACCAAACCCTCCTTGTTGATAACAAACTCTGGCATGACACCTCTGCTTGCTGGGGTCTCTGTCAGTTGGAGAATGAAGTTATCATCAATAATTTCCAGGAACCTCCTGGATTGCTTATTCCCTGCTGTGTTTTTCTTCCAACAGATATCAGGATGTTTGAGGGTCCCCATGAAGACCAGGTTTGGGAATGTGAGTCTGCTCCTACCTGTCTACAGAGGGACTCATCTGCTTGGTCCTCCTGGTGCAGCAGCTCAGCAGACCCTCACTACAATGGCACCCTGTCCCTGCCCTCTCTTTGATTCTGACCCGTAAACTGTCAGGAAACAGGTAAGGGTTTAGTGAAAATATGCTGCTGCTGGCATCAGTGAGACAATGAACAACTTGAATTTGCTAAAAAATTCTTTGAGTGGGATCTAGAGACAGGCACAAAATGACACAACTTTCAAAACTGAGCAGTCAGATTGACTAGCCATGACAGAAATGCAATACAATGGAACAAGTCATTCAACATTTCCTTTAAAGGTAACATTTTTCTTCACAGAAGGACACATACAGGTGTGAACTTAAAATGTAAATTGATTGAAAAAGCCCTGAAAAACTCGTACTGAAGGGGATAAGACAGATACCAAAGCTCACTTTGATATAAAACTATATTTTTCATGGAGCATTACAAATAATTATCACCCAACTCTCCTCCAGAGATTTGGGCCAGCATTCACATACTGTTGTGATTGTGGAGGAAAGCATTAGTTTATCATTCTAGCAGTGATGACAGAAGTGCATTCCAGCCCACTCTGAATTTTTAATAGAATTACACACTGAGTCAAAGCATGGGGAGTATTTTTTTCCTTGTGTAACATTGTTGTTATTAAACACAGAATGCTATAGGAAATATGCAAAGAATTGTTGATGCTGCAGTGCAAAGCATGAGATAGCAAGTATCTTGTCATAAAAACAGGATTATAATTCCATTAGAGCTTTAAAAGAAGTGGATACAATGAGAGTATTTAAGAGAAAAATATATAAGAATATAACTATGTAGAGCTTAGCCAAGCCATAAAAAATAGATACAATATTTGCTTTTATGTATTTCATAAACAATGTGTAAAGTAGGTTCAAATAGTTCAAAAAAGATTGGAAAATTACATTAAGTCATGATGACTGTATGGCCCAAGAGCCCATGAGGCCCAAGAGCCTCAGTTGGAAACAGCCACTGAGGGATTCACATTCTCTGAACCTGAAAAACCCATGATGTGCTCAACAGGATAGTTCTTGACTATTTTCCATGTGTAATAGCAGCTTCTCAACAGATCCTTCTGTATGTTTTTTTTTTTTTATAACAACTTTTTTTAACCTTCCTAGTTAAGGCAGAGGTGTGTGACTTGCAGTTTCTACAGAAGTCAGTGTCAGGGCTTTCAGATGAAGATTCAAATTAATTATCAATTTAGCAAAACTGGTTCAACTGACTTCATGTAACTTAACTGCTGAATGGCTACAAAGGGTCCTGGCTGGGTGACAAAAGGGTTTATGTGGGCACACAGGTGGGGAGGGGCAGGTGTTGCTTCCCTTGTACTGCAGCAATTGTAATGTAGCCTATACTTAGAATAAGCTTAGGTG
>JAHXMQ010000028.1:62893523-62908915 GCA_020466415.1 Ammodramus savannarum pratensis
CCAGGGATGTGTGTGTGGGCATTGCAGGGGAGGGAGCTGAGCCTGGCCCCATCAGCCTGGGCACCAGAGCCACCAGGGCTGGAAACACCTCTGGGCAATGGGCAACAGCAGCATGGAGCAGACAGTCCATGGGGTTTGGGGATTTTTGGAGGTTTGTCCATGTTTTTGTTGTCTCAGGCTTGGCGAAGGGGAATACCAGCTCTGTGTGGCACCAATTGTGATAACATCCATCATTTTGTCTTTGACTTTATGGCCAAGCAGAGATGGGTCGTGGGAGTGAGCACATTTTTGTGTGTAATTCATCCTCTCTTTTGTATACTTTATTGTTAATTCTGTTGCTGTTACTGTTCTTTGCTCATCCAATGGCTGATTATTTTCAGGGAATTATCTCAACCAATAGTCTTTGTCCCTTTCTCACCAGAGGGGGTGGCAGGAGAGAAAGGTCTTGTTTGCAGTTTAATTCTCAGCTGGTTTTAAGCAAAAAGAAATTTAAGATTCAGTTCAATTTATCTTTAAGGCCAATTTGGATGGACCTCTTAGCAGCCTTTGAAGTGAAAAATGTCCCTGACCATGGCAAAGAGGTTGGAATTATGTAATATTTAAAACCCCTTCCAACATGGGCAATTCTATGACCCTATGATCTTTAACGTGTCATTAATCAAATCCTTTTACTACAAGTAAGTGTCATTACAATAATATTTTTTTATTTGCCAAAAGAATTAAAATTCTTTCCTTTTTTCTCTTTTAGCTCTCACCTCCTCTATAGAGCAATAAGTTATAAGTTTTGAACATGATCTTAACCATAGCAAAGCCCAGACCTGGTAATTTTTATGAAATGAATAGCTGAATATACAAACTATGTCAATAAACATGAACCCTTTTCTGAGGGTAAATTGCAAAGAAAATGGGACAAATACTTTTATATTATATTATTTTACTGTTCAACTTTTTAAAATTGTTGATATCATGTTCTCATGCAGGTGGAAAAGTCACAAATGTAACATGATACAATTACAATGAAAAAGTATGTCATAAACACTTATGAAATAGAAATGAAAATTCTTGTTCAAGCAATTCCATTATTAATTTTTGATGAAATTCAAAATTTTATATTGAAAATTTGAATTATTATTTTAGCCAAAATATCTCACTGAAGTTACTGGCAATGAATTCTTTATTATGAGTACCTAAGGATTAATAAAAAACTTATTTTCTTTTTTTTAATCTTTTGCAGGGTGTGAAGAAGAATAATAAATTCAATGACATAGTCAACCTCTCAAATTTAGAGTTTCTACAAAAGGTCATGTTATTCTCTGTTATAAATTAATAAATTTGCCTACTTTCCTGTCCACCATATAGTTATACAAATGAATATGAATAAAAGTCTCTTTAATGACTTATAACTTCCACAACCATGTCACCTACTTCTGGAAACAGTAATTTCACTTTTTTTGTTTCCTTATGTGGCCTTCCCCCTCTCCCTGTAAAAAGTTTTGATCTATTAAGTTATATTTCTTCTCTTTTCTTAAGCCTGTTTTTAAAAGGATTTATTTATTCCATCCTCTGCTAGAACCATATGTTGATTCAACATGTGTTGTGCAATTGCTCTGCAAAGACAATCCCAAATCCCTCTCTGTACCCTTGATAACTGCCTGGTATTTAGTGCTCCCTCTCGTATTGTATTTCAGTAAATCTAACATATTTGCAGCTGGTTTCCCTGTCTGTATCCTTTATGCAGATGAGAAACATCAAAAGACTTGGAGTCATAACACCTGTTGGATTTCCTTCTGTATTTATTTGGAGATTGGAACATTTCTGTTTGACATGTAATCTGCTTTCTGTTTCAAAATAGTTTCCTTTCCATTGACTCATGTGCTCCTGAATGATTCCCTCCCCATATCTATTTTCTGTATCAGAAAGCACTGCCCACAACAAAGGTACAGAAAGGACACGTATAAAACTTCTGATAGGAGGTATGACAGATTTACAGCCTTCAGAGCAATGTGCAAAAGAAGTCATAATAATTGTACTCACTGTGCCTGTCTCCAATTTTGTCACATTTCCACTAAGCCAAAACCAGGACAATTATCATTGCAATTATCATCTATGTTGTGATTATTGTTATTATGATAGTCAATACCAGTCCTGTCCTTCCCTGTTGTACAGCTCACTAAGGTTTATGTAGGCCATCAAATTCAACTTATTTTCTTTTGATAACAAAATATTCCATTCCTTTATAAATATATGTATGTAAATAATTTAGACATAAATTTTATGTAAATCTGAGTTGCTAGACAGTATGCCTCAGTCTACAGTTTTAGGCATAAGAAGGATCATGAAGCATTAAAGATCACTTTTTCTACAAACTCAAGCTATTTAATTGTTTCATTGCCTTGGGCTTGGCCTCTCTCCTAAAGACAGTGAATGTCACATGAAATAATTGCTCCTATTCCATTTAGAATGTGATCAAGTATATGCTTTGGCAAAATGCTTGGTTGTCTTTAAATCTTTCACAGTTTGTGAATCAATGCAAAGTGCCTCTTCTGGCTGAGGCATCTTTTAGGTGTGAACTATTTCAAGAAATTGTATAAATGCTAATAAATTTTACATTATACTTTCACTTGGTTATATTAGCTCTGTAGAATACAAGAAAGCAAATAAATATAAAAGGACAGAAGCCTCCAGAGTACATTATATTGGATCTAACATCAAATAATGCCTACTTAGTAATTTGTTGTCTTAAAACAATCTTATTGAGTGCATATATGTACACATAATTCAACAAAATTTGGGCCTAAGTATTCACAAGGCAGCAGAGAATTTCATCCACTCTAATCTGCCTCAGCTTTTCTTATCCTTGTTCACATTATATTAGGAATTAATTTCAGATGCAATGAGCTGTTTACTCTGACAAACTCAGTGCCAAAGAGGCTCAATCTAAAAATACATCTGAGTTTATAGTGCCTATTAATAGGATGCAAGTGTGATATGCAATGTAAAACATTTTGATTCTTCCTAATGCAACACAGATTATGAAAGACATTGCTGGTACACTTTGGATGTCCATCAGGATAAGTAAATACTTTTTAAAAGTCCATGGGTGTTTGACTTCAGTGAGGTTGCATGGGGAATAAGTCAGAACAGTACAGGCCCCAGGGGTTTTATGAGGCATGGCTTTCTGTAAATTTCTATTTTTTATATAATTCCACTGTTTGTTGACTACATGAAATAAAAATTAGTTTCAGAAAAGCCAATTTCTGTTTTCAAACACAGATCTACAGCCAGAAATAAAACATCAGACTACTTTTTTTTGTGCCACTTACCACAATTGATTTCTCCTGTATAAAATGGAGTCTAAAACGGATTTTAGAAATTACAAAGAAAAAGAAACTTAAAACATTTTTTTATAAAATTATTCAACTTAATTAAGCAATTACAAAAGCTTTTTTCCATTAAATAACACATTTTGAAAAAAAAAATGAAAATACTTTCATCTATTTTATTTTATGAATAACATTTATTTATAGAAATTGGATTGATATTTTTTGTTTATTTCAAATCAGCCTAGTTAAAATACTAGAAAAGATGTAGAACTGAAAGAAGATGATTTCTATTCCAGCAAAAATGCTCTTGACTAACAGGGTTTTACACTGAAACTGCTGTAGTTATGTTGATCTGCATCAGCCAGGGATCTCAGTCTTATAAACAATTTGAGTCTTGCTTTTACTAATGGCATACATGTTCAGTTTCAAAAGGGATACTCACATTTGACGTGGAACACATGTGGAAATATTTGTGATGCAAAAATAGCAATAGACAAAATCACTTTAGAATGTGACATAAATGGTCACATTCTGGAAATATGTTGGGATTCTTTGCACCTAATAAACAGATAATAGACACTCCATGCTGCCACATTGGCCATTTTGTTCTCTTAAACTGGAAAACAAGCAGCTGCTAGTTTTACCGATGAAGCTGAAAAAGAATATATCTGGTGCTATTGAAGAAGTGTAATAAAGGAAAGAATTGCCACATATGAAACAGTGGCATTGCTGGAGTGCTGTGAGATTCTGTGATGAAACAAACTGGTGTTTGAAGAATTATGTGCCAGCCTATGTAGAGTAACTGGAAATTTAGGTTCTTGATACTGACCTTATTGTTAATATCGTATGTTGTTTATTAACTAATGCAAAACTTAAGAATAAACTTAGGTTAGCATTAATTAGCTTATTTTTCCCTGTAAAAAGAATACTCCTGGGGCACATTCTTTTGACATATTGGCCTAACCTTTTTCTTTCTGGCTTTCTAGCTTTTACTGAATTTTACTCTTCATCTGTTCCTAAATCCTGTCTTATTCTGCTTTTGATTTTAAAGGATGAATAAAATACTTCAACTTTAGTTGATAGACCTCCATTTCAATATAGTAATTCTTTCTGCCACTACTCCACTGTGAACTGCTTTTTTCCAGAGGGTGTCTTGCTAGCAGTTTGTGGAGAATTCTGTTCTGGATGAGATTGGGAAGATCTCTGTAGAATGACCTCACAGGAGTAGAGACACTGGAAGAAAGGTGCCCAGTTCCCTTCTCTGTTCAACCGCAAGAACAGGAGATCAAGTCCTGCTTCACATATTCCACGCAATTCAGATGGCACTTGAATAATGGAGATTATTTTTTGCAATGTCACTATGCCTACATTAGACAGTAAATCAACAGAGTGGTTTCACAGAGTGCAGTTAGTGCTGGTGGTGCAGTGTCCACACCACAATATTTCAAGGGTTATTTCCCAAATCCCTCTTGTCTTGTCTCAGGACCTCAATATGATGATTAGAGCACATTATCATCTTTCAGGAATTTCTCTTCTGGATTAATTTTCTCTTTAAGGAATCCAGTTTGCTTGCTTAAAAGCCATCCTCTGCTGCCAGCCATGGCATGATAACTGAGGCAGCTAAGATATTTCTTCCAAAAATACTGATACTTAGAATGAGAATGCTAGATACACCTTTCCTTTTTTTTTCTGCACTAAACTATTGGAGTCTTGGTAGCATCAGGATTGGCATGATGCTGTACAGTGCAGAGTAAGTCATATGGGACAATTCTGAAACCTAAAAGTATTGATGCTGAACCATTAAAATGAATAATGAATATAGTTTGGAGTAGAAGTATGTGAGCAGCAAATTTTTTTCTTTGTTACTTACTAAGATGTGAAGACTTTCTTGATTTGCTTGTAAAAAATAGAGTTCAACTTTGAATGAGTTCTTTACTTGTCTCTTCATACCATCAACATCTATTGGTCAGCACGGTAGGAATAAAAGAATAGCTGATGGAATTTTCTGTTCCAAAGGACATATGCAAGTCCTTAAGAAGTATATTTAGGCCTACACTGTATTATTTAGACACAACCCATATGTAGGGTGTGGTATGGATCTGGACAAGATCACAGTTTCTTGGCACCTAAAGTACTTGGTTTACATTGGCCCTATACAGTTTCCAGATTTCTTGGAAATTCTCCTGGAGTTCATGCTGATCTGGATGAGGAAGAACATATGGAGATATTAATCCATGTGCTCATGCAAGCTTCATGACTGAAAACAGCTAAATGCCTGCTTCCTCAGGGAAGAGCTGGTATATTTTGGTGCTTACTGGAAACCCAGTTCTTATTCTTTCATCACAAACCATGTTGCTGGTCCTTTACAAACCTGCTGTGCAAGCACTTCTGTTCAATATTCACTCTGTCAGGGGACCATTAGGGAATTCCCTTGTCCATTCAGCAGCCCAGCAAGGTCATCCTCACCCAGGAGGTGCCTCCAATGAAAACCAGCAAAGTGGATAATACTGTAAGGCCTTAAAACATTTTGGGTACTGATTTTCAGAGAATTTTATTGGTCTTGTATCTTCTATTGAGGTAGTTTTTAACATGCAGTAAGTACATTGAGCAAAATATCTTTATGTGTTCTCTATATGCTCTATGTTTCACACTATTTAAGGTTTTTAGCCTCTACTTTCAGCATGATAGTGGAAATGTTCATAATACTTGGGCTATAGCATGTGCCCATCTTTTACACATTCTGTACTGGCCTACAACTGGGGAGGAGGGGCTACAGGCACAGAAAACTCGTGACAAATTATTAAGGAATTCCCAAATTTAACTTCAACATTTTCTGTCACCAATGAGGCCCTAAACCCAGCAATGAATAAGCAAGGTTCTTCTCTCAGTTTCACTTCTAATTAAGAGTAACTCCTCTAAGATTGAAACTGATTGCTTGAGTTGAGCTCTGTGGTCAGCAGCCAGCATGCCCTGTATAAATCCAGTATGTTTCTATCTAAATTTTTGGTCAATATTTTTACTCAGGTCTGCTTGTCATATATTATAATTGAATATTACCCTCTTGTAGTTTATGACTTTAAATCCTACTGTATTTCCAGTAGGATTTAAATAATATTCTTTGCAATTTTGAGTGCTGCTGATTTACTGGTTCTCTGATGTTGCTCTTAAGAAAGCCACACAGAAGTGTGAAACTGATATTGCCTTGGAAATGAAAGGGAAGAGCCATCCCATTCCAGTGGAGGGGAGACTGATTTGTGTGAAGATCTGTATCTACCTTCAAAAGATAAACACTGAAAATTGCAGCATCCTCACTGAGGCAGGGTCATTGTTAACAATTTGAGCAATGATTGTTGCTAAGTAAATTTAGCATACAACTCAGTGAAACAAAATTATTCACAAAGTACTTACAGTAGGTTTACTTGTGCTCAGAATTTTCCAGAACAAACAGTGAAGTTTGTTGTTACAAGACTATAAATGACCCAAATCATATTTTCTTACGAGAAATGCAAGCTAGCTGCCATGCCTAAGTCACATTTTTCAGGCAACAGCATTTTTTTTTTGCCAGGAATTATGTATTGACAAATATGCTAAATTGCTAAAACTTTAATTGATTAGTCTTTTTTTTTTTCAAATATCACAACCTTTCAATCAACTATGACTCCACATCAACAAAATCAGTTCTTGTCATTTACATACTCCTGGCAAATAAAAGGAGTTTTAGAGAGAAAACCTGCCACACACATCAGCTTTTTTTTAATGCATCATCCTTACTACATGAGTTTGTTCAATTAATTTTCAAGTAAATCAACATATCCATATTAATATAGTTTAAAAAATTTAATGGAGTTTGAAGCCAGAGGTAATCTACAGATCAAGACTGAAATATCTCAACTAATAATTTTGTATATAATCTATAACTACAGTCTGAGCTATCTATTAGAAACATCCAATTTCTGTCTCAGCAAATATTGAGTTTCAATTCTATATGGAGAATCTTCAAAGACACAGAATACGTACTGTCAATGGGAAATTGTCTCTCTTTTTTCAAAAATATTATCCATATTTTTAGTTCCCAATAGACTTTTTATTAAAAAGGAAATACAAACATAATTTTCTGGACTGCAAACAAAAAACACAACCAATAGAAAAACCTCTAATTTGCTGCATAATAGAGATTTTCATGCTTAATTTCCTTCTTCTGTGACAAAATAAAAGCATACTATACGGTCACATGCCAGAACAGAATTAAATACAATAGATTCACATTTTTACCTCTGCTCAATGCTTGAGTTCACAGTTACTGTGCAAATTGGACCTATGACCTTTCCTTATTTCCCTGAGCACATCCCTCTTGGGTTTCTGGCTGTTAGGTATTGCTTAGCTTAATACAGATTCACACAATTCTTTCCTAAATCTGGGTCATGGTACCAAAGATCATTTTCTGCACAGATCTATCTTAACCTCAAACCCTTCAGTCTGCTCCCTTTGGCCAGCTAGCTTCCTTCAAGTTAAATACCATGTACTTAGAACAAAATCCTGAATCAAAAATCCTTACATGGACTGTGCAAATTTTCAGACTGTAAGATATTCATCTGTCTTCCAAGCTGGCATCCAGCAATCCAGTTGCCTACAAGCTCTTCCAGGTTGTGCAGCCCTTTGACCTGGTACATCAGCCTTTGAAAAAACAATGTTTTCAGCTGCATAGAAAAAGAGGCAAGGTCTAATTTGGTGCTCTATCTTCTAGGAGTGTGCTTGACAAGTGTTGGTAGTCAGTGTTGTATGTTTCTTCCTGATGTATCACATCTGTAAAATACATATTTCTCAAAAATAATTAAAAATTAATCTGAAATCACACAGCTAACAAGACCTCATATCATCACATCACTGCCTTGGAACACCTCATGTGCTGTGTCCATAAAACTGTGCTCAGTGATATTTGGAATATTCCTCTGGAAGCACTCCTATCTCTTTGACACTAAGGTGCCTGTTGTGGCCTTCATAAAAAACTGATTTATGTGATCTCATTTTTTGTAAAGATTACCTTTCTAGAAATCCTAGACTCATGTAACAATCTGTTGATATTTCAGCTGTCTATAGCAGAGATCTTTAGACATTTGGAAACTCTTTAGAAATTACAGTCTTAAGACCATTTTCAACATGCAAAGCTTTTTGCTTTCTAAGAGAAATTTAAGATCTTTCTCTTGAACTTAAAGGAGTTCCACTACACCTAAGTTTTGGGCAGCTGCCATAGCCTGAAATTCTGATCTTATTCAATAGCTCATAAAAGCAACTGATTTTGTAAAATGTGAAGAAAATAATTCCCATTTTATAAGAAAAAAAAAAAAAAACAACCAAGCCCCTGAACCAAATTGTTTTAACTATGTAAAGAAATAAATAACATAAAAGGGTGTACATACAGGTTGTACTGTAAGAGTCATAGAAACACAAAGGGATAGAAGACTTAATTTCCAATATATACATATGAAATTAACCTATACTTGTTGTAATAAAAGGCAGCTGTATAGGCTGGAAGGGGATCATGATGTTTTCTGACAGATTAATCTAGCCAGAAACAACAAGGTTCTAAACCTGGGAACAGATCAGTCTGAGAATAGCTGCAGAAACAATGTAAAATACTTTTCAGAGATTGAATGCAATGGAGATGGCAATCTTCAATACCTAAAGTTTCTTCTTAATTCTTGGAGGCTGAGAAATAAAAACTCATAAAAGATGCACTGAGTTTTTCAGACAAAAGAAAACTAATGTAACTTGCCATTTTTACTTGATACTGACATATATGTACAATGAATCATAATGGAAGTAATGGCCTGTTTTATTTAAAAATGGACTACGTAACTTGCCATAAATATTCTTTAGCCAATTTGAGCATTACAAGTTGGGATTTGGCTGGTTTGTGAGCACTTCATATTAACACTGTCCTATTCAGACTTGCCAAAATACATGTTTACTTGCTGGAAATGTGTTTTACTCTCTGTCAAAATATAGAGCTCTTATAGAGGTAGGAAAGCACTTTCCTCTGTGTCAGAAGTCTCTTGGAGATTTTTAAAACTCCTGGGCCCTATTTCCCTCTTGCAAACAATGGAGTAAAACAGGCACAGCTCCATGGCAACGGGTGGAGGGCGGCAGCTCCATCTGGAGATGTGGAGATGGATGTGATTGCAACAGCAATGCAAAACTGCTGGATTTAACTTATATCCAAAAGAAAATGCTGCCAATAACTTCACAAAATTGATGACTCTCCATTGCCATTTCTCCTCTGTCTATTTATTCACTGCTGTCTCTCTCCCTGGAAAGGCTTGAGAGAGCACAAAGTGGTCAGATAACTCAAAGGCCAACAGGTCCTGTTCTATGTACTCATAGAATGAAATACAGACAGAGAAATAAAACAAAATCCATCTCTGCAATCATCTGAAACCTATTCCATTATGGTTTTATTGTATCTAATGATTTGTTAATGATATATCTGACATGATAAAAACACCTATCTATAATTTGAGAGTCACTGTGTGGGATTAGAGAGCAGCCTAAGGGGCAGTGTCAGACAGGACTGAGTGTCTTCAAGGTCCACATGTGAAAACCTCCAAAACTTTGAGCTTCTGATCAAATGCATATTACAAAAGCCAAGCTTAATATCTGAAATCCATGGGCTGGCAGAGATCTGAACAAGTATCAAAACTGCAAAGAAGACACATTTATGAGACTTTGGGACTTTCATACAGGCTGTGTTAACACACAAACACACAATGGCACATACGGCATTTTCTGTCTAAATGCAGTTATTGTTTTGCTACATTTTTTTTGGCTGTTTTTAAAGGTACATTGTACACCTTCCACAAAATTTTTTGTAGATGGTTTCTATATGAGTATATTTTAGGAATTTTGAAAGCGTAGCTTGTGGTCTTTTTTGCTGATATCTTCAATTAATTACTAGAAAGCTGATAAATGTTTGAGAATCAAAATGGAATCAGAAAAGTAGTATCTCACTTTACACTTTGGATTCTGACATATACAAATTCATCAAGCTGAAAATACCTCAGATTCCACTGGGTGTCTCCTTCTTTCAAAGGATTTCCATCCATAAATTACAATCTTATTAATAAAAGAAATAAACTAAAGGATCTAATGATCCTCATTTTCTCCCATTTTCATCTTTTCCTTACCCCATAAATTGGTGTAATATTTCTTATTTAATCATTTTGGATTTCAAAAGGGAACTGCTCTTATTCTGTACTTAAATGTTCAAATAAGAAATTTGGTCCTTTAGGAACAGTGTACTCAAAGAAATAATTAGCGATTTACCCTTTTCAGTACCGCACAATTTTTGAGGAGTGAGAGGGTTTTAAATGGAAAGCTGACTATATCTCTGAAGTGGCTGTTCATTAGCTGATTAAGGTAACACTTCAGATTTTATAAGATAAACCATTTGGCACTGCATGAGGTTCAATGGCTTTCTTAAGTCAGTGGGGAAAGTCCAGTATATGAGAAGTGAGAAAACGCAGGTTTAACATGCTGTCTTGAAAAATTCATCATCATTAATTCTTGAGAAAGACAGGCATCTGAAAAGATGACCCTACAAAAATTATGTAGAAATTGCTTTTATATAGGTTTGAGTGTTTTCTTCACCTAATCTTATTTATGCTACTCCCATTGAGAGATGGAGAAAAATGGTGGTGTTCAATCCATCTAGCAGCTTATTCTCCTGTAATAGGATCACTGCAGTTTCCTTTAATGCTCTTGAGCATTCTCCACTTCCTGACTATCACATTAAAGGAGCTAGAAATATAATTTAATCCAGGTATGGACTAAACCGTTCAGCCAGTTCTTGGGCTCAAGTGCAACGTAAAGTGAATTTGAATATATTTACCTGATAGTTAGTTAATCAGGTGAATTATTATTTTCAAAAAATGTATAAACTAGTTCAGAACACTGAACAGGCAGTACATGTTTCACCTATGTATGCTGTGGTTGAGATTGTAATAGGCCAAAGCAAAATAAGTGTTAATATGCATATGAAGAATATTCCACCCATTCTTGACAAATATTTTAATGATTTATGATGGCATGTTAATAGTTAGGTGGCAGGGATTCCATTAGTATGACAGCCACATGCAGGTCAGAAGGACAAAAACTGTAATGAGCAAGCAATGAATGATTGCAGGCCAGACCAACAAAATATCCTGGGTTGCACCCACAGCAGAGGGGGCAGCAGGGGGAGGGAGGTGACTCTGCTTGGCACTGGTGAGACCTCACCTGTAGTGCTGCATCCAGCTCTGGGCTCTGCAGGGCCAGAAAAACATGGACATCTTAGGCCAGGTCCAGAGGAGGGTCCCAAAAATGACCAGAGATGGAGACAGGCTGAGAGAATTGGGATTGCTCAGCCTGGAGAGGAGAAGGCTGGGGAGATCTTATTGCTACTTTTCAGTACTTATAAGAAAAGTGAGGAAAAACTCTTTAGTAGATTTAGTACAAGGGGTGATGTTTTTAAACTAAAAGAGTATTGATTTAGACTAAATATAAGGAAAAAGTTTTTTACAATGAAGTGCTGAAACACTGGAACATGTTGCCCAGAGAGGTGATACACATGCCCTGGAAACATTCAGGGTCAGTTTGGATGGGGCTCTGAGCAACCTGGTCTAGTGAAAAATGGGCCTGTCCAAGGGGATTGAAGCAAAATGATCTTTTAGGTGATCTTTAGATTATCTTCCAACATGAACCATTCCAGGATTCTAGGACAAGACTGAAAGGCAATTCTGCATGCATATATGTCACCGACATCTTTTCATAAAAATCCTTTCTTTAGAATTTTCCCTTCTGGGAAGCTGAGGCCCCAGAAAAAGAATGTAAACAATGGTTATCTACTGCTGTGGAATGGAACAGGTGCACCTGTGATTGGCCCATGTTGGATGTGTATAGTTAATGGCCAATCAAGGACCGAGCTCTCTCTGCGACAGAATCAGAGAGGGCTCCTTTGTTATTATTCCTTTTCTATTCTTAGCTTAGCTAGCTTTCTGAGAACTTTTCTCTCTATTCCTTTTAGTATAGTCATAATGTAATATATATATCATAAAATAATAAATCAAGCCTTCTAAAATGGAATCAACATTCTCGTCTCTCTCTTCATCCTGCAACCCTTGTGACCACTGTGACACATATACATACAAAATCAATGTGCTGCACTGCTCACTGTGCATATTTTTATACTGCAATGCCTATTGACAATGCTTGCTTCAAACCATAATTGCTCACTGTCCACCTGCAAAGGACCATGACTCAATGCCCAGTGACATCCCATGCAGTGTTTATACTTGCATGCTGTTCATCTTGAAAAGTTCTTTTTCATCCCCAGCACCTGCATTCACAGATGTCTAGCCAGTAAATAATTTTTGCTCATCCTGCACAGGACAACTTGAAAAATATGTTATTGTAAGCAAGTTCTGGAACAAGCATAATGCTTTTCTGAAAGTGGATTTTTCAGTCATCCCAGGGAACTGAGGTACAAAAATTTTACCACCCTGGATTTCATGAGAGGACAAAGAATGTTTCTGAGGCACATACATTCTACTTTCTGTTTCCCTGCAGATACCTTTACAGATAAATAAAAACACATGCTACAGCTACATGATACACTCTTGGTTCACTAAATAAATCTAGTTTGGGTTTACTCATCTTATAAAATATAGGCTTAGTCTAGGAAATACAGGGTTTTTCCACATAGTGTATGGACACCTAAAATGCAAAGAATGCTTTACACCATGGGTTTCTAAGTAGCCTCTTGGGATGGAAGATTGGCCTACACACCAATGACACGCCAATAATTTAAATTCACCTTATATTGTTGATTCCATATCCTCTTAAAAACAGGTTTCAACCAGTGAGCTGAAAAATGACTCAGAAGAACTCAGGAAAATATAAGAAAACCCTATTTTTTTTGTTGTTGTTGTTTAAATTATTCTTTCCTCCAGGAAAGGGAAACAAAAGATAAAAAAAACCAAGTATCCTTTCAAAGAAACACAGTAAAAATGAAAGTAGGTAGTTTCCTTTTATTCACAAAATTAGTGGGACTGTGATTGCCTTTTGTTCTGTTTCCCAAGCAGCCCACTTGCAGACAGTAAGGAAAAGTAGAATTGAAAGAAGACATTTCACAGACATTTTGCAGACACTATGAAAATGCAATGAATCCTTTTTGACAATGTTGCTTTGCATACTTGGACAACTATTGACACTTTGATTCAGATCCTTGTCCTGAATCCAGCAGAGTATACTCCATTTGCATAGCAAAAATTATTGGGTGTCAGTAGCAATAAGCATGTCCTTCTTTAAGGCATACATTAAATTAACTGCTTTCATATTTTAAGCCAGGATCTGAAGTAGGGCTGATTTCTTTGCTCAGTGTTTAGGATATTCATGTGCAAAGTAACATCTTCCTTTTTTATGAGATAGTCTGAAGATTTTCCTGTATAGTGGAAGATAAATGAATAAAACTTCCCTCAAACTATGGAAAGAGTATTCATCTCCAATATTATAGTTAAAGGACATACTGCTTCAATACAAAAGTGCTAGAACTCTTATTGAGGAATAGGTGGCAACTTACCCTTTGCTCCTCCTGAACAAAAAAAAAAAGTAAAAAATAGTCCAAATGTGAATTTTAAATTTTTTTACTCCATGTATGGTTTAACCATATGGCTGGCATGTAAACTACTGAAAATAAAGTGATCCCTGTCCTGCTATAAAGTCAAAACCCCAACATGCTGCTACTCAGAAAACTGCTCTGTAAAATCTGCATTATGAGGCTTTGTATTTATTGCCCCAGGAACTGCAGACAAAGTTTTTTTAGGTATTTCCTAAGTGTCAGTCCTGGAAGCCATGAGAGCTGCTTTGATTTCTTTCTGACTTGTACAATAGCAAAAGTATTAAAGACCCTGTCAAACCAAGTCTACTGGGAGCACCTTTCTCTCTTCAATTTCTGCCTCTACTTTAAAGCAGGAAAGTATAAAACTGAGGGCAGAATATGGTGCTGCAGCTGAAAATTTGCTCAAATCCTCAGATTGTAAAACAAAACATGACTCATTTTTCCATAGTCATTCACTCTTCCATGTTTCAATGATGACCAAAAGCTCACTTTTGTCACTTATATGTTCAGCTCTAAATTAATATGAACAGGTATATTAGGTTTTATCAGAAAGGTATATTAGGTTTTATAAGAAATATTTTCTGATGCTTTACTATGAAGATTCACACTTCAAATGCTACCTGAAAAAATTTATCTGTAAGCGTAGTGACTGGGAGAAGTAGAATGCCATCAAAAATATTTTTAATTTTTTATAGGTCGTAAATACATCACACATATGCATCATTTGTGTATACTGTGATTTCATATGGATCTTTCTCCCTAAACTTCAAAGGTCTTTTAAGGGTCATCAGATGGTCAAAAGTATAATTTTAATCACCAATAGTGTTAAACAGAACTTAGAAGCTGCACAGGAAACCAGACACAAACCATGATGAACATCTCATATAGAGAATAATGTGAAGGCACCAAGGGGTCTGACGTGGTCTGGAACAATTAAATAGATCTGAGGAATGTTGTGTGTCAAAGGAATAAATAAATCCCTTGCTCAAGAAGAAAGGATTCTGATTGTTTACCCCCATCAAATTCAAATGGAGTTCTCATTTTTTTGCCCCTTTTTCATTGCACAAATGCCTAATTTTAAGGAAAAAAAAATACCCCCAAAAATAGAGAAACAATTTGATATTCTTTATTGGGATTAATCCTAAAAAGGCATATTAGATCAAATAAATTTGTACAGGCACAGCACAAATGTTAAATGTCCTCCCTTCCATATCTCACAACAAAAAGAAGTCAAGCTCAGAACAAGAACACGAGAAGAAGCTAAGAAAAACAGACAGGACAAGTGTACAAGGGGAATATTGAAGTGAATGAGTGAAAATTGCCAGTAAGGAACGGATTTTATATCTGACTAGATCCAGAAGGATTAGGAGACTGAACAAGGTAGCTGGATTGGAGCGGTGTTGAGAGTTTTTTGCAGA
>JAHXMQ010000028.1:62909015-62929306 GCA_020466415.1 Ammodramus savannarum pratensis
GCTTCACTGGATCATGTTGGTCATGGTGTGATGTCCCTGAACTTCCGCACCCCACAGAGAGGAAGTGCAAGGTATTGAATCTAAGGTGGAAAAAACTCCCAACCTGTACACAAGGGTAAAATTTGCTTTTACAGCTATATCTTTCATACAGTAAATACCATGTTTGCAATGAGTAGTCAGAAACAGTCAGGCTTGAGGTTAGTATGAGTGAAATGATCTGGCATAAGTGGCCAATCTGAAATTAGTGATCACCATTTCTCTTAGAGGTGATGCTTTGCTGCTTTCAGGTCAACTGAAGAGTGATTTCCCTTTTCCTCAGTCAACAGACCTTGCTCTGGTAGAAAGTTGATTTACAAAAATGCCTAAGAAGCCTCATGTCATCCTACTTCTGTTTTTATATCTTTTAGGTCAATTGAATAGAATGTATCATTGACCCACACTACACCAAAACATGCACTGAAGTTGGAAAGCAGATTGAGCTCTTTGGAGGGAATGTGAATTCACTAATGTTTGAATAAAAGCACCTGCTAAAGCACTCTAAGAAAAATGTGTTTTCATTCTTTCTCCTCTCTCCATTGTCCGGTTTCCCAAAGTTATTACATTTGTTATCTACATTATCAACAGTTGTTAAAACAGACACATAGGAATGGAATTTATCATGCTCCCAATTCCCTACAAGAATTAAACAATGCGTAATACTTTGCTTTTTTCCAGGGTCTTTGTCATTCTGATATCAACATTAAACCATCTGAATTAGTAGATATGCAAGCTCAAATGAATTTGTATGATAAACACATCATCTATCAGAGTTTAAAATTTGTATTAGAAACCCTTACATGTTCACAACAAAAAATTCTTTTGTGTGTGTTGGAAGTCAAAAGTGTAAATCTCATCTCTTTTATTCAAGGGATCATGTGCTTTGTCAAGGTCAGCAGTGAAGAATACGAGACACAGAAGATATTGGTATGATACTATTTATGAAGATATTGTTTATTATCTCTTCCATCTATTTTTATAAAAATAATAACACAGTAATCATAAACAATCTTATAATTCTGTCCTCATGCTATTCCAGCTTTACGAAAATCTGTTTCCATGGAATTTAGTAAAACAAATTAATTATATTGACATAAAGTCCTAGAAACATGGCAAACCATCTCACTCTTTCCTGAGATCTGATACACTCAGACATCCCCACTGCTCTAATTCCTTAGCAAACAAAACTTAGTTGATTTCTTTGGCATTTTTGTCATCTTTGACACAGTGTCTCCATAAAAGGAGACACCGTATTCTATATGGACTTTTAAAAAAGAAAAGCATACTGGAATTTCACAGTTTCTTGAAAGTTAAGATTCTCAGCCACTGGGTTACTACTTTTTAGTACTAAAGTATATTTATTAAGATACTGTATTTATTATTCTCTTTTTTCATTTTACCAGGATCAAGTCAACCTTCAACCATACAGAAATTTTAGTTAGTTAGAGTCGTTTACTTAGTATATGCCTCTTTCAATGTTTAACCATTTTGAACTAAATATACTACCTTGAATTTCAATGAGCTATATGTCCTATTACTTTTTTCTCCAGAAAGGAGTCTGGAGAACTGCAGGATGCAATTTTGCTGAAACTTGAATAAATTAACCATGGTTGCAGTTTCCATTGTTATCCACTATAGAAAAGTTTATATGAACTTTGTAAAGGAAGCTTTCCTTGTCTTTTTGTGCAGTTCTGCACATCAACCTTTATTTGCTGGGCTTAGTGAACCTTTGTGGTGTAATCTTTTGCATTGATTGTTTATGCTTATAGGCTTTCCAAATTGCAAAGTAAAACCCATTAACTTGAGCTAGAGCTAGTAATGAGCATAATTTAGATTAAACACACCTTATTTCAGACCTCAGGTGAGAGATGAATATGCACAGTCAGCTCCTGTTGCACAGCTGATGAGTAGTAACTCATTAAGATTAAATTACTGCTGACTGTGTGGCAAGACCTGAGGGAATTCTTTCAAGCAGTACCTGGCACTAAACCTTTGCATATCTCTTTAATTTCATAAATAGTCGAAAAGAAACTAAAAGGGCTACTCAACAATGTTGAGCATAAGGAAAACTTTTCAAAAAATCAGGAGTGTAAATGGAATAGGACTATTTTTTCCCAAAGGGAATATATTTAGAAATTCACAGAATAGATCTGACTTTTTCTCTCTTCCAGACAGCTGTCCATGAAAACATGCACTTGTTACAATATGTAACATCATGCCAAGGAGCACAATGATCTACTGTCTATTTAGAAAACACAGAACAGATCCTTAATATTTTAGGTAGTAATCTTTGAAGAAATTACCTTATAAAGCCAAAGCTTTATAACTTGAGAATAAAGTCTCTTGCAATCCACTTCAAATATCCTGTGGAATCTGTAACTGACGGGTATATTTAGCTGTCCCTGACCCAGAACCCAGCTTGACACTTAGAGGATTGATGGATTTTTCTGGTGATTTTAAAGGTTCTCATTTGTGCTAAAACATGAGGGGTTTTGGGGGCCTGATTGTTCAAGAACTCCATGTTGTGCCAGCACAAATTTACTTGATCTAATGTGCCTTTTCTTTGCAGGATAAATCCCAATTGTTAAAAGGACGAAAGAATATCATATAAAGTTGTTTCTCTATGTTTTTTGTGGTAATTTTTTTCCAGAAAATTATGCAGTTCTGCAATGAAAAAGGGGCAAAAATTGAGAAGTCCCTTTGAATTTGATGTAGGTAAACATGAGAACTCTCTCTTCTTGAATAAAGGATTTATTTATTCCTTTGTGGGTTTTTTTTTTCACCCTTGGCCTCATTCCTATCTTGGTCATCCTGTAACATTCCCCCAAGTTTCAGGGCTCAATTTATTTTCAGTTTAGACACTTGTGTACAGCATATTTCAGTCATATATGTTTGGGGGTTTTATCCTTTTCTTTTTTAAGAAGGGCACTAGCAACAAGTGGCTTCTAAACTCCGTTCAGTCAGATCCCATTCAGCCCTTACATTCTTTGTGCCTTTCCCGGCACAATTCGTGCCAGACAGAAACTGCAGAGCCAGAAAAACTCAGCAGGTCCTGCTGGGAATGTGAGATGAGTAAGGAGATACTGGTATGTCTGCCAGATTTATGGCTGGGGTTCACTTCAGGGAAATTATTGTATCTCAGCCAGGGTAGTGCATCCAGACTTCCAACACACTGTGGCTGCATAAATATTCCCCATGAAGCCCATTCCCAGTGTCTTCCAGTGGGCAAATCCCGTCACCTCATCACATGGAATGTCAGGAACAACAATTGTTACAATACAGTTTCATCTCAAGACTGAAAGTGCTCAGCATAAAACAAAAAATTTCAGCAAAAATTTAATAAAATCAAAGTTGCATTATTGGATTGAGAAAGTTTTGACATATCATAAATAGATTCCTTGTTATCAAAAATGAGATCTAACCTATTCCTTACTTGCTTAATAATAAGGAATATTATACTCAGGAGAAAGCACTGGCCAAAATTTTTCTAGGATGCTTTTTTTGAGTAAGCATCCATTTCATAAAGTCTTCCCTAACCAAGACATATCCATATGGTATAATACTTTACATAAAATAAATAAGATCAATAAAGACATGGTTTGTTTTCCCAATTATTTCAAAATTAGTGATGTTTATTTTTTACTTTAGTGCATAGGTATTTGCTGTAAATTCACATTCAGAACAAAATCCTTTTAATTATAAACAATAGTCTAACTGAATGTAAAAGACACTAGTTTTCAGTGTAGGTGTTTCAGAAATAGGTTGAAAAATGTTTTTGTGTAGAGTTCTTTTTCCTACAGAACTCAAAAATTTAACATTTTTGTGACCACTCTGTAAAATTATATTAGCAATGCAGACAGAGACGCATCAAATATATGATTTCCTGACTGTAGGAGTTTAGAGTCCACATTAGGGCTTGTAATGTGCTCATTTACTTCTGAACTTATTACTATAAGCTACTTTTCTAGTCAGGAGCACAGTGGGCTGTTTGTGGAAATAATCTGCTGAATACTGTGATGGCTTGCTTCACTGAAACTATCTAAAATTATTTAGTATAGAGAGAGATTGTAGGGAAACTAAGATTCAAAAAGGACATTTACATTTTTTTAAGTGCGAATGTCGATATTTTATACATAAACTTCTGTAGTCTATAGGGAAATGATTTTATACTGTGTTTCTAATGTACCAGTGTTATTGTGAAATCTATTAGAGATATTATGTCTTAAAAAGGAATTAAATCTGAATTTTAAAGGCAAATGAATGTAGCAATTTTATTTCAAATGAATTTATTTTTGAAAACTTGATTGAAACACTGCATGGTCTAAATATATCCATGTATGAGAAAATAAATACATATATAAAGATGAAAATGTGAAAGCATGAAGGAAATATTCAGCCTATATATATGCATATGTGAAGGAATTTTATCTCTATAAATATGAACTAGTCTATATATATATAGAGTACATCTCTTCTTCATAACCACTGACCTGTGGCAAGCCTGTTTATATTGTCCATTTGGTTTAGTCTGCATGAACTATGCAGCAACTGTTTTAAAATATAACTAAATTTAAGAAGATACTTATTCCAGAATAATTACATTCCAAGTGTTTTTTGAAAACAAGTATGGTTTACAGAGCTCTGATGATTCTTTTGGAAAAAATGTATCTGTTAAATTTCAATGAATACTTGTTTAAAATCAGACATTGGATTTTCATATACATAACTGCCAAGCTCCATATTAGACATTTTCAGGCTGTGACTGATTATTTTATTTTTTACAGATGGAGGATACTGCTTATTTTCTTGTGACCAAGATTTGTTTAAATGATATAGACAATTCAAGCAGGACAATAATTCCTCATTAAATGCTGATAATTTACAGTAATTATTTTTTTTCACGAGTATAGTAGAAATTCTAGTTAATATATTCAGCATCTCTAATTGGTTCTACCACAGGTTGTATAAATACACTGAAAATAGACTTTGACACAGCCATCCTGGTTTCTGTCCAGTGCTGCTCTGCACTAAGCTACACTCTGGGCAGATATAAAAAAAATCAGACAGTTAAAGTTTACAAATATCCAAAATTGGACAGAAAAGTACATTTGATATCATAAGTATTGAAATTCAACTGATTACACCGAGAGATCAAATGCAGGTTTGTTGCTCTTTACCACTCTAATAATTTCCCTAATAAAACAGAAAATGATTACTTGAAATGAAACTTCTGTTGTCACTTTATCAAAAGAAAATACCAGATTAATTCCATTTTCTTTGGCTTCCTGTAAAATTTCTTACAGCTGCTGCTCTCACATAATGGGAAACACTTTCCTAACCTTGATGTCCTTTTCCAATCTTTCTATACATTTTATTTCTCTAAGTTTATGGAGAGATAAAAAAATTATATAGGAAAAAACCTAACAGCACATGTAAAAATGCACACTGTTGAATAGGATATTTGGTTTATTGCATTTGAATTACTATATTAAGTAGATTTCTGAAAGAGAGGGGGAATGTTTTTCTGACGGCTTGTATTATCTGATTAGTGAAATGCACTTCAATACAATTTATAAAAGAGTAATACATGGGATTTATGTGAATTCAATAATTGTGTTGGCAAAGAAATTGTTACTGATACAGTATTCCTTTGTATACTTTATTTTTCCACTGAAATTTCTTCATCAAGTAATTCTTTGATTATATTTTTTCATCATAAAGCCTGATATTCTTTCAAAATAAGGACAAACATAATGTAAAAGATAAACTGATTTCACCTTATAACTGCTTATAATCAATCATTTATTAATAAAGTATTTTAGATATAATTCAAAACAAAGTGTAAGGGTAAAGAAATAAAAAATCTGGTAAGATTATCAAGTAAGATTTAAGGCTTTAATCAACTAGGAAGGCAGTAAGGTAAGTAAACTGGGCAAAGTCACCCAAAGATTTAGGTGTGGAAAAAGTTTGCAATTTCACTAAAGCAAACATGCACAAAACATCTGGAGTTAGCACCACGAGGAGGGTGGACAGATTGGAGAGGAGGGCTCCAGGCATAGCTCCATGAATCATCTCAAGGAGGATATTAGGAGTGAAGAAGGAATGTTACACATGAGAGATCAGGAAGCGCATCGGAACGATTCATTACAGAGGAATAAAAACCAGTGACAAGTGTTTCTTTAATGGTAAATGAGAGCCAGAAAACAAACAGAACAGTTCAAAGCCAGGATTGGTAAATTTTGAAATAGTTTTGATAAAATCTACTAATAACTTTTTGGTCTCTACATCCAATGAGAATGCTGCTGTATGATGTGGGAGTTAAAGCAGGCTGGTTGATAGAAATGAGGATGGAAAAGTGATATTAAATAATTAAAAAAAAAAAAACAAAAAAAAAAAACAAAAAAACAAACCAACAACTTAAAAGACTGTGGCTAATGGCCCCAACAAAGATGAGCACAGCCACTTAATCTCTTCACCTCCTGTAGTGGATTGACCTTGGATGGATGCCAGGCACCCACCAAAACCTCTCTAACACTCCCCTCCACAAGTGGACAGGGGGGAGAAAATATGACTGAGAGTTCATGGGTTGAGATAAGGACCAGGAGAGATCACTCTCCAAATACCACCATGGGCAAAACAGACTCAAGTTGGGGATACTAAATGAATTTATTACTAACAAAACCTGATCAGGATAATGAGAAGTAAAATAAATCTTTAAAACACCTTCTTCCCACCCTTCCCTCCTTTCCAAGATCTGCCTCTTCTCCAGCAGCAGCACTGGGAGACAGGGAATGGGTGTTCCAGTCAGTTCATCATGAGTTGTTCCTGCTGCTGCTCAGGGAGGGGAGTCTCTCAGTATATCCCAACACCAAAATTGTGCATTTTCTACACTGTGTATATAGTGGGTGTATATAGATGCACACCAATGAGCCAAAAAAGAAAAGCACTATTGTTTTCTATTGCTTTCAATTTCAATTTTTGTTTCCAATAAATTGAATTTGACACACACTGGAAAGAAAAATTCCAACAGCTCTTGCCCAATAAGTTCAGCAAAGTCTTGCCTGCAAGAAAAATTTGACTGTTACTATTCTTCTGATCCTTTTATAGTTTTGGCCTACAGAAGTTTTCTTACACCTAAAATGGCCAGGGGTGAATAGGTCAATCCTCCAAACTCAATGGGCACATTCAACATCTAAGGAGAAAAAGTCTATTAAAAATTCTTGAAGAAATTGGAGTATTTGTAGAGGTGAGTTGTTAGACAAGAGGGAATTCTATTACATGCTCTCAAGTTCTGCAAACATTAGAGGACAATCTAATGGCTCCTCTTTTACGAGGAGGTTGCTGAGGTAACCTGCTCAAGATGGATTTAATGTTTACTTTTGGTAGACATCAAGCCATGAGGCCTGTAAAAAGAATTATGATGTTTCAGCCATTTTAGTATCAACACAGTTGGTGTATCTATTACCTTGGCTTCTTTGATGGAAGCTTGAGGGCTTCTGTTACGAACTTCCTCATATTTCAAACATTGCCTGAGCACACATCAACTGTGGATTTTCCCCATCTGTGTATTTTCATTTGCAAGAGAAAAAGAACTCTGTTTTCTGGTTCACCTACTGAAGAAACAAGATTTAACTGATGGAAAATGCTGCTAAATGGAAACATGAAGGAAATAGGGTTGTTTTGGGAAATGTGTAGATTTAATTATAATGTCTCTCGGAAACTCTGAGTAAAACTATGAAATTATCAGGTCTCCCTTTTTTGTGTCATATCAACATTTCTAACATGATCTCACAAATACTTTGAAGCGTGTAGATCTCTGTAGAGCACTTGGTTTCAAGAAAGGGCTTTCCTGAGGGATTCAAAACTACTCAAATAAAATTATTGCATTTTTAGTTCAAGATAACTTATGCTAGAAGAAACACTTATCTCCAAATATGAATTTAGAAAGATAGTTGTACAATGCAATTATTATATTTAATTATTTAATTCATGAGGGAAGATTCAAGAAGTAAGCACTTTCTTGAAAGAGACTCCCTTGAGTCTCAGCTGTCTCCTGCTGAAATATTTCACCTGTGTTTAAGGAGACAATTTGGCATGAAAATGTGAAAAATGTGAACTCTATGGAAAATTACCATCTTTTAGACAGTCAATGCCCCAGATGTTATCAAGTCAAGTAAGCAGGGAGAGTCTGAGCTCCTCAATAGGACCTTTCCATAGAACTTGCATACAGTAAAGTAGTTTGGAAGCTGACATATAAATCCATGCTTAAAAAAGTTGATTTTTGGTCTGATATATATATATTATATATATATATATATATATTATTTTTTTAATATATATATAAAAAATATATTTTTTTTTCCTAATTGCTAATAAGAAAAATATAAGTTAAAAATGTTCATTGATATCTAAATCCTCAAGTTTATTACACATGCTTATCATACACGAAATTCTCTTTCTAAATTCAACCTCCTTTTTATTGCTATTGTAGAAAACTTACTAAATGGAAGAGATAACTATCTTTGTTTCATTGTTTGAATTTTCAAACAGAAAAACACTGCACAAAATTAATTTACTCAATAGAAACAAGACTGTAAATTCACAGGATGCAATGCAGGACACCAATAATACAGGGAAGTCGTTTTGTTCTTGCCATCAATCATCTGGTCAACCTCCATATGAGCAAAACACAACTTTTTATTTACCTGCTTTCTCATTTCCTACTATATAATGTCTTTAATTACAGCTTTTCATTTCATTGTAAAAAAAGGTATGTAAACTCTTTTTACAGACTGGATATATGATTTTGTAATGTCCTGTTCAGTGTCCTTGAAAAACAAAATCCTCTCTGGCTAATATAATTATGTTGGTTTTGTTTGAATCTTTCTGTTTTTTCCCTTTCCCCTTACGCAACCAACACATATAGCAAGGAGCAGTCAATCTTAGGTACTTAACTGGGTGACATGAGGCCTTTTCATTCTCTAATCATTGTCTCTGCTCCAGTAAAACAGTTAAAATCATCATTAACTGCATAAAATAGTTAGGATAAAATTTTCAACATAGAATATTAACTTGGGATATCATGTTCTACAGTCCTCTTGTTCACTTCATGAATGAAAATAAAAGTTGAGTTATAAATTAAGAGTAATAACAGTCATTGATCTTTCTGTTTTGAGTTACTTCATGTTGAATCCATGAAATTTTATACTTTGAAATGTCTTTAGTGGATTAAACACCAACCAGAAGAAATTAATATTGCAACACAGTGAAAGTACAATTTTTTGCATGCTTTCCAGCAGCTAGCTCTTTTGACTTCACAAAATAATAACTAAAAAAATAGTGAAGGCAAAGAAATTAGGCCAGGAACTGGTATTATTGTGGAGTGAATTCTGTCACTTTTGGTAATACAAAGTAACATTTTTCTTAAATAACTAAATTAAAATTGAACTTTTTTTTTTCCTACACAGCTGTCCCTCCACATGAGGAAAGACCGATGACTCTTCACTGCTGGTTTCAGTCACCAGTGCAATCCTTGAGACATGGTGGGATCACACAATGGAGGGAGAGTTTCCCTCTGTGACTAACATTTATAATCTGGCCCAGTCCCACTGTGACTAAGCAAATGTGTGTGTGCTAAAGTGTGTCTGTGTGTTAATGAGGCCTAAAATGCCCTGGGATCAGTGTTCAGGAAGATTTTGCAGAAAGCAGGCAAACAACAAAATCATTCTCAGTGAATTGCTCAGAAGGAGCTCAGTGATTCAAGTCCTTGACCCTTTCTGTTCTAATGCTTATGGCTGATCTTGGATTGCTCCCCTCCTCCTCTGATTTATGCTGTTGCTGCTGTTCCCTTGCTGGTGTTGCCACAGGTCTCTCTCCTGCCATTTCTCTCTGGCATAAAGCAGTGCTTTGAGTGTGGAAGAAAAGACATTGTCACTTTCATTTTGGGGTTTTGTTGGTTTGAGTGGAACCTCACAACTCTAGCACAGGAATGGACCTTCTTTCTGGCCCCTGCCAGATGCATCTGTGAACATCAGGAGAAAAAATTGCATAGGAGGAAAATCAGGAAAGAAGTCAGAAAGCCAGTCTGATACTATAGCAATGGTAGGAATATTTTAATGAAAATAAAATAAAATAAAACTTATTAGTCCTAATTAAGTCAGCACAGACACATGCGAAATGTATGTTTTATTCTCATTTAAATCTTTGAAGTAAAGCTTAAATAATATTTGAATAATCCTTCTTCCTAGCAGGAGTTCTCTAAATGGATAAAAACTTTCTACTACATGAGACAAAGTATTGAAAACTGAATAACACCTCTCAGTGTCCTGCACCAAAGACTGGCTAAACAAACTACATTCCTGTTATACATGTTAATGTTGGAAAATAGAAGTTGTTTTTCCCTCAGTCTCTTGTAACAGATGCAGTAATTTAAAGTGTGGCTTGTTAAAGGAAATATTTCCTAGTTGTTCTTTTATTTATAGGATTTTCTCAGCCATTATAAATAATAAACCAAAAAGGCAAATAGACTGAAAATTGATCTGCACTTACAAGTGAAGAGTGCAGCTTTTATGAATTTTATTTTTCATGTACTTTGAAAACTGCTATCAGGGCAAACAGCTGTCAGAGCTGAAATGCTGCATTTTGCAATTTTACTTCTATCCATGTAGATAATAAAGCTGTTTTGTCAAGAATTGATAAAAAAGAATCAGTTGTGTAATCTTTCAAACAAAATCTTCTCAAACAAAACCTGCTGAAACAAAATTTAATGTATTTCAATTCCGTCTCTATGCCTTGTCTTGAATTCATGATCAGTAGTCTGACTGAATTCAGGTATGGACAAGTAAACTGAGTCACAAGTGGTATGCCTGATTTACAGAGATAAGGGATTTTGTGGAACTACAAAATACTTTCCAGACCTAGTGCTGATGGTATTAATATTGTTGCCTTAACAGGTCAGATTTGGAGTTCCAACTTCATGGTCAGTGCTTTTGTGATCATTGTTAATAATTAAAATGTAATTTTTTCCTTTTTAGTTTTCTCCAATTGTTTCACTCCACATGAATTCTTATGATATTTGGATTGATTCAGATGATTTCTTCACCTAACCCATTAATTTTTTTGCAGAAATACTCAGGATAATTAGAAGAAAATCGGACCTATAGAGAATTGGTTGTACAACCTCAAGATGCAGTGCCCTTAAAACAGATACAAGTATTTTCTTCATCTGCATGATTTGTTTGCCTTTGCAAGAGAAAAGGTTAAATATTTTTCCTCTATGAATAGATAAGTAGTCTGCAAGCATTTAATAACCCTTCTGGCTAACTGGCTCAGATATCTGAAGTCCATTAAAGCTGTTGCCAACAGTTCCATGCACAGTCAACTTTTGTTGATCGGAGCAGATGAATCATTAATAAACTAAGGAATCCAGCAAAAAAAAATGAAAGTACAACCAGCTGGTATCAGATTCCTGGCTGATCTGCAGTGTCTGCTGGGTCTGTGGGCTTGTTTTGCTGGTATAATTCACTTGCAGTGTAAGATGTTGCAAGACTGATGAGTGTCACCTGTACCTTGGTGTCCCTGACTCAGTGTGATGAAGGTCTGCACAATGTACAGCAAGTTATACTGGATACTCACACTACTTTATATAAATCAAATGATGTGGTTAACCTTTCAAAAGTCCAGCTTTATATAACAGCACAGGTAATATATGCTCCTTACTACCTTAATACATAAAAGTATGGTGTCTGCAATGTGTAACATGTGTCCTCAAAGATCTGAAGTTTCCTGATTTTAGGGTGTATCACATTATATTTCCTCCATGCAAACTCCAGCTGCTGCTAAAGCAACCCTTTATAGCATGTCCTGGAGACTTGGCCAGAGTCTGTTTCTGCTTGGAGCTGAAATAAACAAGGTTTCCTTTCTCTGAACAAAATGATCTTTTCTAAGTGTTTGTCTGCCAAATTCTGAGGCTTGGTCCCAGTCCAGTGTGATGGAGATCAAGGGAGGAAGGTTTCCTCTGTCAATAGAGGTTCCTGCTGTTTTGTCAACTCACCAAAGAAAGGTAGAATTGGTACAAAATCAAAGTATATAACAATCATGTCTGCAAAAAGTACTGAATTTCCTGCTACTTGCTGAGTACTCTGGTCTGTGGCAGCAAGGATAGATGTTTGTCCTTAAGAGATGGAACTGAACTACTACAATGGGTGCTTGTCCCTTCTATTTTAAATTTCTGCTTAGATTCATATATTGTTCCAAAGGTTATTCAGGAGGATATTAGATGTCATTTTCTCAAAAGATTCCAAGATATTAATGCTATATTCACTTTTGATCATCATCATTTCATAAATATTATCTGTTTTTAGATTAAGCTTGCCACTGTCCTCTGTCTCATATGGTAAAGTTTCTTGTTAACAAATCCACCAAGAAATTAGCAAGCAACAGCCTTGAGTCAAGGTCCCTGCCTGAGCTATGGAAGGGACAGAAGAAGGAAAGGGATATCTTACCTATTTACAGTGTGTTTTTGTAACTAACACACTGGTCCAAGTTCCATTATTCTTACTACAAATTTATTATATGATAAAATAAAGTAGAAAATTACAAAC
This sequence comes from Ammodramus savannarum pratensis, assembly GCA_020466415.1. Lineage (NCBI taxonomy): Eukaryota > Metazoa > Chordata > Aves > Passeriformes > Passerellidae > Ammodramus > Ammodramus savannarum. The sequence continues at coordinate 62,921,654 of JAHXMQ010000028.1, forward strand.
GTCCTGGCTTTACTGTGATACAACTGTGCTTCCCCAGATAATACCATTTCATCTTCATGCTCATTATTGCCTAAGCTATTCCATTCTGTTCCAGTTTCTGGAAGTAGATTTTATTTCTATGCAAGGTGAGGCATTAAAAGAAAGCAAGATAATGTCCACAGCCATGATCCAAGAACAATAGCCACTGTTTGAAAAATAATTTTAGGCACAGCAAAAGACATTTGATTGAATCTGACTATTTCGTTTGAAAAATAATCCTGAATCTGGAACTAAAAAGAATCCCGGATAATAAAGAAGGCTATGGCTATTTAAGGAATATATTTTTCACATTTACCTGACTCTTGAGTCCAAATAATGTCAGTGATATATAAACCACTAACTATCAGCATTTTATGATCCCAGTCTGCCCCATTTTCCTTTCATAGTACATGTTCTGATAGTTTAAAGTAAATGTAAACTATTGTTACTTATGAAAATGAGCAAAGGAAAATCTAGGTTAAATATCAAGACGTATTTTAGCAGTTAGAAGACCATGCCCTTCCCTGCCTTACTGAGTACATTTTAGCACAGCAGGCCTATAAATAATCCAATATGTAAAGGAAAAGAGAAAAATCATTTCTGAGGATATTCCTTGTGCTAGGGATGTGTATTTGGGCTAGTGCTGTCCACTCAACACACTTTCATTTATGGCTGAAAGACATCAAACATCTGGATGTGTTTTGAAGTTTATGGCTTCTATTCCGTGTTCCATATGAACATTGCTCCTCAGTGCCACACAGCAGATACTGCTGGATGATACCAAGTCTGAAATTTACCCCATTCTTCCTAAAAAGTTAAGGAAAATGCATGTGTGAGACTTTGCCTTCATAAAAATCTCCAGCTTTCAGAACTTGGTAGTGCAACATCCAGCTTCAGTTCAGAGCTCTTGGTGAAGCTCTAGGGTAAGACCCTAAGGGGTAAAGCTAAGTCCCATAAATTGAGATCTGAAATAATTTCATTTCTGATCTGAGAATGTCCAAGGCCAAGGAGCTGGAAAATCCACATTGTTTGAGTGTAACATTCTTGACTGAGGGCTTCAGGAATCTGTCCTTATACAGTCAGGATTATCATTTAGCACAGCTCTCCAAATGAAGGAAGATTTTCCCTTTAGAAGTATGGCTTACAAGAAATGTGCCATTTTCTAAATGCTATGTGTTACATATGCCACTGATACCACCTAGAAATGAGAGATTAATACCATCCACAAGCTACAGCAGTTCAGACACAAAGCACTGGCTCACCTTTGAATTAAACCACACTAAGCACAACACCCACAATAACTCCAGTTCCACAACAGAAAAAAAAGTGTGTGGAATGATAAAAAAAAAAATAACCTAAGATCTCATTTATGTTCTCCTGGAGTCATCATTATAGGATTTTTTAGTAAAAGATATTGTGTTGTTTATGAGAAAATTCACAAAGTCTCTATGTTTATTTCAAGGATTTTGTTCAACCAGAGCATGTGCACAGTCAGAGGTATATTTCTATATGAGATATTTTCAGTAATTTTTTATGAAGTCCAGGTCTTTTTCCTTGGAAATACCCAAACTGCCCAAAATATATTGATTCAAACAGAACAATTTTATATTATGTTTACAGTGTACTTTAGCAAAACTTTGCAATTTTGGTGCTTCTCTTTCTAAAGCAATTTCATTGCAAAAGAAGATCCTTATTTGAGAATGGATCAGAACTTTGAAATGCCCTGATTGTCAAAATAAAAGCAAGTAATGGAAATTCTTACAAACAAAGTGTACCTCAGCAGCCAAAAACTGCAGCTGAATATTTGTTAGGACAAATTCTTCTCATGCAAGAGGACAGCAAGCCCATATGATATCGATCATATTCCTGTTTCTTTCAAGAAAAAAAGGAAACAAACAGAACAGTCTTTGATTGTTCACATAGTTATGAAATATTTCATAACTGAATATTTTGAAATTATCTAGATGTAAAATAAATGGCTTTAATGGTCTGATAATGAGCCTAGAAATTGTAAATAATGAATGATAACATATGGCAGGTATAAGTTGACTGTAATGGAGAGATTAACTTCTGTACGAGCAAGGAACAGAGTTATTGGGAGAAACCCTTCCATGGGTCAATTTTTGGGTCTTGATTTACCTGGCCTCAGACAGGGATTAAAACCACAAGTGTTGTGCATGACCAGCCCATCAGGAAACAATCTCCTGCTGAAAGAGATGTTTCTGTCCCCACCCTGGGGTCATCAGAGCACATCAGAGCACTGAGCTGCACTGAATACTTGTGCTGAGTAACTGGAGAAAGCTCTAGCAAGTTCTAAGAAACCAAATGCTCTGTTAACATTATTAGAGTGGTATGTCACTAAATTTTTTCTTACCAATATAGTCTTGGAACAGATTTCAGTGTTTATAGAGTCTGACATACAACAAGAGAAAGAGAAGAAGTGTCGTGTTGCCAAGGATGCCAAGAGAAAAAGAAGAATGTAAAGTGAGAGCAGAAAGTAAGGTACAAAGCTAAGTTTATAGTATGGTTGCCTGCCTACTGCATGCTGTTATTTTTATTCTTAAGTACTCTGACAGTACATAAACATTTACATGTACTTTGACTTACTTCAGCAAGGAAAACTGGGAACTGAGGTGTCACAACTGCAGGCCTGGCATTGTGCTTCCTGCCATGGCAAACAAAACTGTGGGGAGAGAATTTCTAAGGTCATTGGAACACCAGAAACAACCCTAAGCCATGAAAAAGTCCAATTTCATGTTCTTACACTGATAATAAAAATCCAAAATATTTTGTTAACTTCCTTTTTTCATTTGAAGGAGCACCTGTGATTTACCAGTGCAATAATAGGTCCTAAAGAAGTCAAATTCAATCTGGTGTCATTTCTTGGATGGGGGAAGGGGTTAACTGATTGAGAAGCAATCAAAAAATAATTCCTGAAAATTTTCCTTCAGATGCAATATGGATTCAAATGTAAATTATCCTGACCACAGACAGTCCTGATTTACCAGAGTAATCAGAGAGCTTATTTTTTCAACCTATCCTAGAGATGGAAAGAGTTATTTCATTCCAAGGGAGTTCAGTGGAATTTAACTTCAGGTCACCAAATCAGCCAAAAGAACTATAAAGGAACAGAATTCTCAATCCCTACTTTTAAACATTCCTTTTATTTTTGCAAAGTACTAAATTCATGGAAATGGTTAACTTGGAGGGCTGTGTATGACTGTTCAACACCTTTTTTTCTAGGATTCCTCTATGTCACTGATTTCACACACTCTGCAATAGTCCTCTGTGGCTTATGCAGGAGTCAAAAGGAGTAGAAGAGAAAATTCTGAGACTCAAATAATTGTCTCAAAATTTGAATATTGGAAAGATGTCAGATTGGGATACTATCTTTCCCTTTTACAGAAATTCCCGGGGAAAATTAAGAGAGGTTTGGACTGTACATTTAAGGAATAAAAATAGACACAATAATTTATTTCCCTAGTAAGACGTTATTTCAGCTAGGGTGGTTATATTTGCAAATTTTTGTTTCCTTTGGGCTTAGTGTCTGCTTTTGCCAGCAATGGTTCTTCATCTACCCCATTTTCTTTCCCACTGAACTGTCCATTACACAGTTTTTCCAATCATGTTCCACTCCAAATACTCATTTTGATGATATTCTGACAACAAATGTGGTCTGGGTTTGTTTTCTAAAAATTCAGTTTTTTTAATTCGATTTTTCAGGGGGATAGGTTAGAAAAATACCCATTAAGATGAAGGGTATTTCTATTCCCTGAACTGGAATGGATGCAGCTCAGATTTGTCCAGATAGCTATAATCAGAACGTAGCCCAAATTCCATTGCTATCTCCAGCACTTTTGGCAGAACAAAGACTGAATCAGAGACAAAAAACAGGATGCCATCAAACACATAAATGTTTTTCTTTTTCTGAATGTGTTCATTTAGCCACAGATACCTAATCATTGCAGCACAACTGGCTAAATGTAATATTTACATAACAGAAATGACACGAGTCACATTTTTTGGGATGCATTTATGCAGGAAAATGGATGGCCCCTCTATGAGCAATTCCAAGTTGCTATTCCTGAAAGTACCATCCATTGAGCATGTTTTCTTTGGGCAAAACAGCAAATGTATTGCATAAAATAATTCTGAATAAAACATTTTAGATGTTAAAAATTGTATAACAAGTCTGGAGATGAGTGTGTTAATCTACTAGACCTAATAATTTCCTAAGGTACTTTTTGTCTCACACTTACCCGCAGGAAACAGCCATACCCTTTTTTGAGAAGTACTTCACAATTAAGTCCTTATCATACTGCTTGTTTCTTTCAAACATGAATTAAAAACTCCACAAATTTTCTTGCTCTTTAAAGCCAGAACTTCCCTTGAGGATTTTAAAACACTAACAGAAAAACAGTAAATTGTAGTTGAGCACCTTCAACAATTTCTCCTTTTTCCTTTCTTGATTTTTCCAGTGGCATAGCAAGCCTTGGTGGAAGCTGCCTGGATGTTGATGGCAGCTTTGCAAAGGGCAAGGGAAAGTTTTGTGCTACACTGGGGACTGAAGCAGACCACAGATTTCCAGTAAGTCTCCTAAACAGAATACAGAATTATTAACTTTTTGGTCATTACTACTAACTTGGAACTGGTTCTAACAAATAACCCATATTCAATTAATAATTATCTGAAACAATCAGTCCTCAGTTTCAATATTTTTTCCATATATAATCAAAAAATTGAGAACATATTTATAATTTAATACAGTTATTGTGATTCTGTGCCAACTATTATCTCATGCATATAACTTGAATGGAAAGTTATGGAAGAACCCAAGCCAAAAGAAAGGTAGATTTCTTTACCCACAAAATCTCTACAAATTATAACTTTGTGTCATGCTGTAAACAGACATATTTTTGGTTTTACACTTAAAATAAGTGTAATAATATTTATGTTAAAGCAGTACAAAAATGCAGGAAACACTGCCATCATGTGAGTACACACATGCAAACAAAGCATTTAGCATAAGATTGATCAATAATGTTTTTCTACCTCCAATAATAAAGAAAAAAATCTACTAAGCAGCTCAGGGTGCTTTGATAAAACACACAATGCACTTGCATTTTGGGGGGTAAATAAGAAAAATTCAGACTCAAACATAGACGTTAAGTAAAACAGGAAATTTTTTTTTTTTTTTTTTTTTTTTTTTTTTTTTTTTTTTTTTTTTTTTTTTTTTCTCTCATAAGAGAAACCTGGGCCCATTTCAGGTCCATGGCAATTTTCATTTTGACTTGACTTTACTGGAGCCAAGATTTTATCCAATACCTTTAAAAGGAAACTGAGGAATGTAGCCTGGCTCTCAGCACTATGGATTTTCATCCAAGGATGATGGCAGGAGAAGCAGCAGCAGCATTTTGTTGAGGACTATTCTAAGGAATCCCAACAATCTAGACATGCACAAAATGTCACAGCTGTTGCATCTGTCTTTATCCAAATATATTTTCACAATGCAGAATGCACACTGCATTGAGCAAATTGCCATCCAATTAGCAGTTGGAAAAGGCACTAAAACTAATTTATAACACATTTCATTAAGTACAGATCTCACTAACATTTATTTTAGTTTCTGTATCAAAATAGGATGTAGTTTAGTCTCAGCAAAACTGCAGATTAGAAAGCTGAAGAAAAGATTATTCACTTGCTGGAATGTTTTCTTTGTACTGCAAATGCAGTAGAGATTGTAAAAACCAAATTGATTTGCTCCACTGTTTTTAATGCATTTAATTGCTTTAAACTTTTTTTGTACTTGCCTTTATTTGCAAATAAGGTCCTACAATGCAAAAATCAACATCTTTTCTGAAAACACATCCTTAATAGTTTGAACAGAAGGGTCAAAAGCCATACTGAGGTCTCAGAAGACAATTTAACCTGAACTGATGAGGTTTTTCCTAACTGTACAACCAGTGACTGAAATGCTGCTTTTACTATGTATCATAGTTTTTCATTTGTCAGCTGGAAATCACTTTTATGTTCAATTCAATTCTGTCGCTGGTCCTAAATTTGCAGATTGTCCCAACTTTGCTTCTGAAAAGAAATTACCTCTCTTATTTGAATATGAATAGCAGCTATGCAGTATTTTCAGTTATGAAGAAGACTAACTTTTTCTTAGTGCAGAGCTTTTTCTTCACTTCACCTCTTACAAAGTCAATTTTCACAACATTTACAATTCAACACAGAAGGCTGGGTGGCCTGATAAAAGGGATTTGTTGCCATTGAATACTGGAGAAAGGATAACAACCAGTAGCATTGGAAATTGGAATGTGTCATTTAATTCTCTCTCTCTTTTTATTTTTCCATTTTATTCAATGATTGTTGTCATGAGAAACCTCCTGATTGCTGTGTTTTCTTAGGAAAAATAAGTGGTAGTAGACATCTCTAACCTTCCTGTCACAGTTTGAGCTTGGAGATCCTGTTTCTATTTCTAGAGCATTCATTTGCCAAGGATAATTTCTCATAGTCCAAACCTGCTTTGGTAAAAGAAATTTTTCTTTTCTATTATGTAAAACTTGTCTATAACATCTTTTTTATTTTCTTTCAGCATTGAGGTTACAAAAAATCTATTCAATTTTTTGGGAAAAAGCTATACTCTTTTACTCTAGGAGAGTGATTCAGTCAAATTCACACTGAAGGCTGTAATCATTGTAACATTTTTATTTTTCTTTTACTTTCTTTAAAGAAAATATCTTAATTTTCATTGCAAAATGTCATTTGAAGACCTCAGCATGCTAAGGAAGCATATACTCTCATTAAACTTTACAGATGAAACTGCCATGTCAAATATTTCTTTAGGACTGAAGTGGAGGAGGAGGAGGACGATTTGTCCCTGGGTGCCTGTGAGGTGGAGAAGGCTTGAAACACCTTGTCACAGTGGTGCAGATGGCCATCCACTGCACAAGGTGTACCACTCACACAAGGAATATTCTTCTGAAACTCATTCTGAAGGAGCTCAGTGAGGCTCTGAGAGAGGCTGATGCAAAATAGGGTGAGACTGGGTCTGAGACATGAGGGATCCTGCAAAAAGAAGAAATAAAGATTAAGAAAAAAAAACATGAGGTCCAGGGAGAAAAATACATTGCCAAGTGGAAAACAGGCTTATAACATGACCTGCCAAAGATTTAATGCAACACAGAATTTCTCCAACACCTTTCTTAATTTGCAGAAAGTTGAGCTTCAGGTCATTGATCACATCGCCCTGTGGTTTCTTGCTTGAGCTTTGGCTGTCACACCAGCTAGTCAGAAGTTTCCCACAGACTGCATCACATGGGAGCCCAAAGCTCTCTCAGGTGCCTCAGAGAGCAGGAGGTATCAGTGTGTGGGCACCTGAGAAAGGTCTTCAAGGTCAGGTGCAGGTCCAGACCCAGACATATGAAGATGTCCCTATTACATGTGAGCTGGATGGGCACTGTCTGCCCACCGTGGAGGCCAGAGCCCAGCTCTGCTCACAAACACTCTGGCTCTTCAATGGCTTCAGGCTCCACACCTGACTGACTGAACTGACAGAGGGTCTGGCTCTCCTGCCTGAAGTGACATTTTGCTCATTCTCACCACCCACACCAGCTGCACAGGTGTTGTAGT
>JAHXMQ010000028.1:62929406-62950689 GCA_020466415.1 Ammodramus savannarum pratensis
CCATGTACCCTCCTTTCCCTTAAAACCTCGCTTCTCCCGCCCTTCAGGGCCATTCCCTGGGGTCTTTTCTTGGTTACTGGCCACCGGGTCACTCCCTGCGGCTATTCCCTGGGTGGTGCTCCTTGGTTGGTTTCTCCAATTCATCAATAAACCGACTCCCATTATCCCAGAGAGTGTGCGACTCCTTCTCTCGTCCCATCGGCAGCGAGGCCAGTCCGCAAGCCAGCCCAGCCCGAGGCCATACAGACACCGAGGGGGCCCGGCTGTTTATGCAGCTCGGTGTCCGCCGATACCTTCTGCTAGCCGGACTTTGACCTTACTGGCCACATACACCTCGCTGCACACAGGAGCCCTACAGCAGCCCTGGCCTCTGCAGCAACAAGGAGACCAGGCACAGCAAGCCTGGCTTTGTTAGCCAAAGTGTAGCTACATACCGCCTCTCTTGATTCTCCTAAATGACTTTGTCCCTCTTGCATCGTGCTACCATCATTTGAGCTCCACTTTAGAGGTAAAAGCAAGGAGTTCCCTCTTGCTGAGAACTGGATCTGACAGCAGCTCTGACACCGTGTCCTGTTGGGTGTAGGAAGACAGTGCATCACATCAGAGAGGTCCTAACATCACAACAGGAAAAGCCAGCCCAGTGCTGATCCTGGGTGTTTGTTCTTTTGCATTGAGTACAATGCTACACTCCTTCAAAAACAATCAGTAGCTCAATGTGAGCATAAATGGGCAAATGAATGCACAGAAATTTTGAGGAACTTTACCTCCCATTTGATTCATTCTGCTCTGAACTCCTTACAGTTAGATTTGGATATGTAAGCTACAAAACAACCTTCAAAATCCTCAGATCTTCAGAAGCTGCACACTGTCATTGTTGTTTAATTTTTTATATAATATTTATGAACATTTTCCATATAGAGCTTTTTCTACCTTTTGACATAAGAAAACCTGACTTGTATTTTTTATAATGGAATCATAATATTTGTGTGAGGCGGTAAATTGCTATGAAGAACTGACACTGATTATTTTTATTTAAATAGACTAGGTTGACCGATTTTTAAATCTTTTCTGTTTTGGGGAAAGGAGAACTGAAGTGACCACTGACTCCTTTTTTTCCCTAGCTATATCTTCTACTCATGACTGTTAAGAAAAAAAATACATCGAGGAGAATAAGCAATACCATGTGGTTTGGCTTGTCCTTTGCTGATGTCAAGCCAAATATTGAACTGCAGCAGTCTAAATAAATAGTTTGAAAACACCCATTCAGTTCTGAAGAACAAAACTCTTTGATATGCCGTTAATTGTTTGAGGCTTGCATTTACAGTAATTCTGAACATGAAGGAGTCTAGATTGGAACAGGGTACTGCATTCTGTGCCCTGTGGATCAGTTTTTGCTTGTTCCAGATTACCCTCTCAGATAGGACTTCTCCCAAAAGACAGCACACATGAGAGAGCTCTGTCTGTGTCTAGCAGAGGAAAAGAGTGCAGGAGTATGGACATGAACTATGCAAATCTGGTGCCTGAGAGACAAATGACACCTAGGTTATTTAATGTTTAAATACAGATTAAGTTTAATGAGAAATCAAAGAGGATAGGTCAGGCTGCAAGTAATAAAACTTTTACTAATCAACCCTCACATAATCAGTATTTGGGTCTTTGTGTCAATTGCAAGAATTGTTTGAGGGAAAGTCATGCTCAGATTAAAAGCTGCATTTACCAGACAAAATGTTCTTCTTTGTTACTTAGCCAATATTAAGTGTGGTTCTTAGCTTCATCAGGAATTAGGCTTGTTTATCTGAAGATAAAAATTTGTGAATGTTCCAAAGAATTTAGTGAGGGAGATTTATACTGCAGAAATGTTAGACAGTATATACTTCCATCATTAGGACCAAAAAATGTTGTGTACAGTGGTAAAATTTACATTTAAAAGTGATTCTAGGGTTTAAAATTTATTTCCCCTATAAAACACAACATAAATTCATAAATTTTAATTACAGTAAGTTCTAGATAATTTGAGCATGATTTATTGGGCCATCTTCATATATGCAAAATGCTTCAAGGGCTAAAGGAAATAAGAAATGTGTTTAAAACCCAGAACTCTTCAGTGTAGTTAAAATATTCATGGGTGGCAGATGCACTTTGGGCTGTAATGATCCTAACAGCTGGTTACAGCTTTCTCCAAAATAGAGCCTTTTTTTTTTCAGTCAGATGAGTTTTCTTTCTCTTTCAGTTAAAAACAAAGTTTTTTCAGATTGCTACCGAAACTTTAGATGAGTTGAGTAGATGACAGCGGAATTTAAAAACAAACTAAAAAGGTATACATTTTATTCCTGCCTACTACCTGACTTTTTAATCATGATAGCTGTGGTTAATCTTCATGGAAAGACAACCATTTCAAAGGGAAAGTCAATGTTATGCAATTTTTGAGTAGTTGCATATTGCATACAGAACAATTTTTGCCCTTTTCCCAAAACCACAGTAGCGGGTGAAAGGAGTAAAATTATCAGCTCCATAATATCTCTGTTAAGAGGCACTCTTAATAAGATAAGTAAATAAATCAAGGAAATAAAAATCTTGGGATATTGTGAAGTTTAAAAGAATAGCAATTCCAGGGGGTATTGGACAGACTCATCCAGGAGCAAGGGCTCTGGGGACAGTAAAACATATAAAAATTTCCTTTGAGGAAATGACCAAGCCAAGACTTGTCAGAGTAAATGCCAGCCTGTGCTTTTGCTGTCCTTTTATGCTTTCCATGAACACTGATAGCAGCACCATTAAACATAAGATATTGGAAGAGGTGGAAGTTTCCTTGAACTGAATAAAGTTGATTTATACCAGTGAAGATGCTCATCATTTTCTCTTTTCCCACCATCTGTTATAGGTTAAAATGCATGTGCAGATTCATTTTGAGCAGGGGGGAAATACAATATGATATTGTATACAATAAATATAAAGTACAATAATACAATATAATATTGTGTACAATAAATATAAAATATGGTACAGCAGACTTGTAATTCCCTTCATATTACTATGTCTTTGATTTTGTATATAAAGGAATTTTTTAAATGAAAATTTAAACAAAAATAATAAATTTAGGTGGAAAAAATTGTTTAGGAAAAGAATAACTGGTTAGAAAAAAAAAAAAAAACTAAGTAGGTCAAATATTTGTTTAATATAAGGATAATGTTGAAATCTACATCTGCCTGACCACCACTGGAAACTCCATAACACAGGAAAAACAAAAAAATTGAAAGAAAAGTTGCAAAAATAAATAAACTTGAATACCATTAATAATTTAATGTTTTTATTTCCTCAAAATGAGAAAGCCAGCAATAGATTCTGTGGAGCCAATCACGTAAGTAAAGCAGCTGGGATCACAGTGGAGAGAATTAGTTAAAACAGAACATTTCATAGTGAGAGATTTTGCAGAGCATCTGCCTAAAATTTAACTGACCACAGAGTATGGGGTATATAAACAAAATCAAGAAGAAAATTCCAGACACAGAGCTTAGCAATTACCCAAGATTTCTATGGCCACCCTAAAGGATTAAATAGTTGAAATGTTATTAGTAATGTGCAATCCCTTGTAAAAATTGCTGTGATATACGATGACAGGAAGTGGCAAAAACTTCCAGAAAGCCTCCAGGCAGTTCTGAAGGACACAGTCCTCCATGTCTGGTACTTTGTCTCAGCAAATTACTAGAAACTGTAATAAAGAAAATAGTCTATGGATACTTTTATATGTAGCCTGTTTAAAAAGTGTCAGTAGTGCTTTTACAAATGGATTTAATGTCTCTAAAACCCCACAGAATACTTTAAAATAACCAACAAAACACTGGGAACAAAGGTATGCTGCTGATAGAGTTTTGATTGGATTTCCAAAGGCTCTTGGCAAAGCCTCTCAGCATTTGCATTTAAGGAGCAAAGCATAAAAAGAATGTCCTTGCTTAATAAATCATTTGCTAAAAGGATGGTAAACACAAGGCTGAAATATATGGCCAGACCTTGCAAGAGAGGGACATTGGCACAGATCTGCAGGTTTATCCTGCAAATAACTGATCTGGGGGGGATCAGTAAGGCAAGAAAGTTTGCAAAGGTTGTTAAATTAATCACAGAAATAGAGATGGGCAGCAGCTTTAAAGCCTTGCAAAAGGCTTTATGACATTGAGCTGTAAAGTCATAAAATGGGAGAGGGAATTCAAAACGGATAAACATAAAACAATGCACTCAAAGAAAAAGAAATCCAACGTCACATATAAGAGGATGGGCTCTGAGTTATCATTGCAACACCAGTTGTAAGAAGTTGGAGTTATGGTAGAGTCATAAAATGGAAGTTCAAAGCTCAGTCAAAAGAAGAATCAAAATAAGAAGCAATTAAGAATTACTGGGAAGAAAATAGAGGACACAACAATAGAGAACAGCTGTGTACATTTTTCTTGAAAACTGTGTATCTAATCTCCACATCTGAAAATTATACCAATAAGACTGGAAGAAGTGCAAAAAAAGGGATACAAAGGTGTTCACTGGACTGGAATGGTGACTAAGATCCTGTTTGTCTCAAAAAGTGATGACTTGGTTGTACAACAGAAGCCTACACAATCATGTCAGAGTGTCAGAGAAAACAAGATTAGGGACATATGGTTCATTTTCTTCCAGGATAATAAAAAGACAATACAGGTGAAGTAAGGAGAGCTCAATTGTAAAATAAAAAGGGTAACATTTCATGCAGAGAAAAATGGACGTGTAGAACTCCTCTCTAAAAGATGGTGTGCAAGCCAAAAATTTACAGAATTACTTGGAAAGTTCATGGGGGAAAAAAAATATCACAGGGAATAACTAAACTTCATGTATCTTAGCAAAATCACTGAGCTGAAAATGGCTAGGAGCTGGGAGGGAATGTGTAGAAATTTCCTTGCTCTTACTGCTATCTTGGTTGTTTTCATTTTGTGTCCCTTGTTGGAGACCAAACACTGGTTAGGTGAATAACTCTTCTAGGCTGATACCATAATTTTCATGTTTCTTTGTTCACACATATTTGCAAAAGGGAATAATACAGACCAAAATCATGAAGACAATGAGATACTTTCATCATCAATGAATATTCGTATGGCAGCACTGAAATATGTTCTTTTGGTAGGAGCTGCTTCATCTCCCACAGAATGGTCTGCAGGTGAAGGAACAGAAATTTGTGACTTCTGCAGTTTCCTGACATGTTTTTTAACTATGTCTTCTTAGAAGCAAATTCTCCCAGTGTCACTGCTGGTACGACAAATTTCACTGTTTAAAATGTGTTTAGCATGCATTAATCAATGTAAAACAAATGGTATCTTTCTTACTTCTTGCACATAGAACTTCATGGCTTAATTGTATTCTAATCCCATTAGCCAACATTATCATTTTTGCTCTCTCATAAACAAACAATTTCACAGCAGAGAACATAAAAAGTAAATTAATTGACTTGAACCTCAAAATGTTCCAAATGGTTTGTTCTCTTAATTTTTCTTTTCCTTTAGTTTAGGCAGTTCAGGCACACAAAATGCAGGATAGGAAACAATGGATGAGACACAAAACACAGCTAATGCTATGAGAAGTTCAGAAGGGGCAGGCATCTAAGTCTTGAAAACTCCACTATTTAATAGTATTATTTAAATGTCTTTTGTTTCCATAGTTCTATTTTACAGGGTCATTTGCTTTTTGTCCCTAATAGTGAGGAGAGGTAGTTAAAAAAAAAAACAAAAACAAAAACAAAAACAAACAAACAAAAAAAAAACAAAAAAAAAAAAAAACCAAAAAAAAAAAAAAAAAACAAACAAAAAAAAAAAAACAAAAAAACCCCCAAACAGATTCAAAGGCAGGAAAATACATTTCTTATTTTTTTCCACTATATATTTTAAGAAAAGAACAGAAACATTAATTCTATTTTGGTTATCACTCAGAATGCTGCCATACTTGTTTTTTAAAATGAGATGTATATAGGTGTCTGTTTCAAAAACTGTATGTGAGGCCATTTTCACCATTTTAATACCTCTGCCGAAGTAAATGGCAAATGTAGGAAAAGGTAGAATCAATAATTTGTTGTTAACAAGACGTTACATTTGTGTTTTTCATTTTTAACTTTGCATCACCTTTCTGAGTGCAAAGAACTACAAGAGAGAGTCTTACCAATGTCTTTTTAGTGGCCATAAATGTGTTTTTCATGGCTATTTTGATGTAAATGTGCTAGTAACATAAAGCTATACTTAGAACCAAAGTCAACTTAAATCTGATCAGAATTACCTGTTTATTTATTAATTTTTAACTGTGGCAATTGTACCTCTTGTGTAAGAATTTGTGTCTGTTTGACTCTTTTTTGGAGCACTTAGTGCCTTCACTGACCAAATGTTAAATGTCAGGAAGCAGCTGTGGACATAGATCTGTGTCTCTGCAGTATGAAGCATCATGTCACATGAATGAGGAGAGAAATATCAGCAATCCAGACATCTGCCTTGCTACTTCCCTTGCCTCATCCATGAGTTACAATCCAGACTGTGGTATTGCTCACAGAACAGCATTTTTAAACAGCACTGTGTAACTTATCCTACTTCCATGTGTGTAGCAAAAAAGTCTGGAGTCATGTTTCTTTTTTTAATTTCATGATCCTTGTGGGTTGCTTGCAGTTTGGGATATCCTATGATTCTATGCCTCTACAGCAATATTTTTCATTTGAAAAAAATAATTTGAGACTGGATAGGTTTCAAAAAGATATAGAAAACACATATAAGTTTGGCATAGAACTCGCAGGGGAAGGTCTGCAGTCTGTAGCATGCAAGGGATGATATTGCAACTCTAAACACATCACAAATGAAGCAGTCTCGCTCTCCTGTCCTTGCTGCTATCACCTCTAGGCTCTAAGGTGCAGCTGAAATATAGCAGGAGTTGAGAATACATCATTTATGATGGTAACATATAATTATCTAACTTATGCTGTATCAGGTCCTCTCAGTAGGGCTGCCTTTAAAAGAAAATCAGAATTAGATATAGCTGCCAGCAAGGTAGTCAACATGCACAATTGTGAAGATCGACATGAATATAACATTTCCAGCAGTGTGCAAAGTACACATAAGTTCTACACATGATAACCTTTTCTCAATTCTGCATTCAATTATATCTGAATGCAACAGGTTGAGGAAAATAATTAAAAATAAACTCCATTAAAAATTTCTTTATAAAAGGTAGGACATTTTTTCTACCAATTAACTCTTCTGTAGCAAATGAGTAGGGAGACAGCCCAGCTAATTGATAGAGACCAGAGAGAGAACACAGAGAGCAGATGCATGCCAGAAAGGAAACCACCCTTTCTAAAGTAGGGAAATTGCCTTCTGGACACTTTGCTTTTGACTGAAGCAGGTGTACTTTGAACATACTGAAATACACTGCTTTTTTTTCTTTTTAAATGTCTCACTGCTGCATTTTCCTTATTTTAATGATAATGCTGCACACAAATTGCACCAATTAGTGTCCATTAATATCCACCTCTGCTGTCACTAGTATGTGCCTCATGCATAGCCTGTGTCAGTTCTCTGACTATTGATTGGCATAGGTTACCCTGAAAGACCCCAAAAGCAGCTGAAATAAGATTCTGTGGTTCCTTCTCTGATTTTAAATCCTTTTACAAACCACTTTTCTAACTTGCAGCTATGTAAATCTCAAGCACACGCCAGTAATTTCTTTTGAATTTGTGTTCTCTGTAAAACAAGGCTAATTCAGCAAACAGGGAGCAGTGAGTCTATAATATAGAAACAGGCAGGTTTCTGGACCAAACTACCCATGCCTTGTGCTTTTTTGTGGTTGGAGCATGTCTTTCACTCTTGCTCACTCTCCCTCCTTCAGCTCCCTCTCCCTGAAGCTGCTGCTTCCCACTCACCTTTTCAATAGGGACTCTTTTTCCTGATCCAAAATTATTTTAATTCTTTAGACATAAAGTTTGTCATACCAAACCATGGATTATTGCATTTTACAAAGTGTTTATAATTGCATCTTTCTTTCTTTTGTAGCATTTTTCTGTTTATATCTTAAAACATCTCAATGATTTCATAAGGGGGTTTTGGGTTGGTTTTTGGAATTTTTTTTTGGTGTGTAATGATTATGTTTACTTTTTATTTACACTTGTGATCCATATAGAATATGAGATAAAGGAATAAAGGATGTATGTAATACTTACTTGTTTGCCCTCTGAGAGCTTTGCTTTCTCTCTTCTCCAGCGCCTTCACCAATCCCAGCTTTATTTCAAGCAGGCTTCCCTGAAGTGCCATAAAGAGAGTGGCTTTTTAAAGCTGGATAGATAAAACACATAAATCATAAATGCTTCTGAGACTTCCCTGCAGACATTCACCCAAGGAGCACGGAGTGTTTTGCATGGGGAAGTAATTGGAAGGGAGAGCTGGCCAGGTCAAGGTGAGAGATCCCTTCCCAGCCTCTGATGACATCATGATGTTAATATAGGAGACCTTGGAGAGATCCTGGCTTCAGTCCCAAGTCTGGGGGTCTTGTAAGGTTTTGGGGGAGAAGACAATGATGAAGTCATCCGACAAGCTCTCATTTCAAAATTCTAGCTGGAAATCTGTTTTTAAGAGTCCAGCTTATTTCTCAAGGTCGAACCCTGCTGTGCATGATGTTAGATCCCTTAAAACACAATAGCAACCAAAAAATTCACTAGAGAAATTATCCAGCCTTAATGGCAGGGCAAGACATACCTATGGTGTCAGCTTTGAGCAAATTAGTTGGTTACCCAAGATTTCAGAAAAAGAGAAAAGGAATGTTCACAGCCCTGACATTCCTGACACCATCTGATCCCTTCCCCATCCCAAAGAAAGAGGAGAGACTTGCCTCTGTGGCTGAATGAGTTTCTGAGCATCCTTCTCTGTCTTCATCACCAGCACGGTGTGTGCTGTGACCCTGCAGCTGCTCAGGCAGCTCTGACCTGGCAACAGCACATTCATGTCCTGCAGCATCCTGAGAGAGGAGACTGATCCCAGCCTAGGGAGAAATGAAGGGTGTAGGAACACTCTCACATTTCCATATGTCTGCTGACAGCGAGAATTTTTGTTTCATTCTTGTGTGAAATCATCACATTCATAAGCATGAAAATGAAATGCCAATATGTTTATAATTTTTAACTCTCTTCATGGTATTAGGCAATGTCTAGACACACAAAAGAAACACAGCACAAAGCCCTTATTTTACAGTGGCTAGTTCTGAAAGTTCAGTAATAGCTTTAACAAAATATAAAATCTAATGGCTTTTTTTGAGGGCAGCACTATTAAATTTCCATTAGCTGATGGCAAGTAAAGTTGTGCTACTGCAGCTTCTAAAGGCATTAATTTCTGAATCAATTTTAGTGATTTTCAGTCAGCAAGTTTAAAATTAGACACATAAATATATTGTTACAAATGCCATGTGTTTAGATCTGTAGGAGAGTTAAAAAAGAAGAGCAGCTGAGTGAAGCAATTACAAAGGATCTTCTAAATTGAGAGAGGGGGAAGAGATGGGATAATAAAAAGGCATTTGAAATTTAATACTAGAGGGGAAATATGTCTATATATATGTGCATATATGTATTGATATAGATAGACATAGATGATGTAGATATAGACTATGTATATAGATATAGACGGCTCACATATTAATAATGCACACATAACAGTGCTGGAAAAACAGAGCCTGTACTGAAAATGAGTCTCTGATAAATAACTACTCTCTATTGCTGTTATGAGCTTGAGAAATTTGGGATTCAAAGATTATGTTGAATAAGGAAGCAAATCCAGTGTATACATCAACACATGTTGGCTGAGAAGTTTTGGCTTAGAAGTTAATAATATTAGACTAGTCATGAGTCCACTGAAAAAAAAAAATCTTGATTTCCAGGTACCTCTTTGAGGAAAGGGAAAGTCTTTAACAGAACAAGAGCATTATGAAATTATGAAATTAGTGAGATTTTTTTTAATAGAAGGGTGCTTCCATCTGTAACTGGAACATTTGTATCTATGTTGCAGTGACTCAAGATCTCATGGTTTTACATCAAACCCAAAGTAATATAACAGTTATAAAAAAAAAAAAAAAAAAAAAAAAAAAAAGGCAAATAAAGGAGGCATTTTTTGCTTTTCCTTCTGCAAAATCCAGTATCTGATGAAGCATCTGATGTATATATATGAGTGAAAGTATGTCAGAGAATGAACAAATGCTACATTGAAAATTTAAAATGTTTGCTCTTTTTTTTCCCAAAAGCATCAAGATTTTTGAAAGAGTCTGGGATCAGGGGCTCCTTGAGGCCATCTGCTCTCCTGTAGCAGAGCCCAGAGTCCTACCCAGCCCTGCTCTCTGAGGGATCATGCTTCAGCTGGGAGATGACAAACAGGCTCATGCACACTTTCATTTGTCCCAGTATAAAGAATGGGGAACTGGCTGGCTGCCTAGAATACCTTCATAGAGAACAGAACATGGAGAATTTTTGTTTGTAGATCTGACCATGGTAAATAAATACTCTGGAAGAAGACAGGAGCGGAAGACATCATATGACACTGAGGTTTAGACAGGACAAACTGCACAGTGTTCATTGGAATATCACAAGATAGCCATAAATATTTACTTTCAAAAGCACATTACATAATAAATGACAAATTAATAATAAATAATAGAATAATGAAGCATTCATAGCCTACACCTTATTCAATACATCTCTTGCTTTGCATTTGCTGATATCTGCAAAAAATTTAGGATAAAACTGGTAAAATGTAAAATCATCTACAAGTGGTTTTGAAAACGCATTTGATTCACAGACCATTGACCACTGGAAAGTTTCACAGAGAGAGAAAATTTCATAGACTAGGTATGGTAGTGATGTTCATCATTTCTTCAAACTAAAGATGATTCTGAAATATTTATTTCTACTCATTATTTTTTCCCCAGAAATGATCCCTTTGAGCAATTAAGTTTCTTTAGCCTTTCCTGAGCAATAATATTAAATGTAGCCATGTATAATGCAGCACTGTTTGCCTAACCTCTCCTGATCTGCTTCTGTTGCATTTTCATTGGAAAGCTTCCAAAAATCTCCGTTAAAAACTGTGAGATCAAGAGAACACTTGAGCTTTGTTGGACTACTGGTTGGGAGGCATGCATGAATTGCATTCCCTGTATAAAAACACGTTAAATATGAAACTCAGTAAAACAGAATTCATGATGACAGTACACAGTCACTCACCTGAAATCTCAAAGGTTACAAAAATCACAGGAGCAGAGACGCTGCCAATGCCCCAAGTAAAAAAGCACAGAGTTTTGTCGATGAGTAATTCTTGGTTCACATTTTCCTGAAGAATATAAAAGATAGATAGAAACATAAAAAGATGAGAGAAAGATAGAAAGACAGAAATTGTGCATATCCAAACATCAAATAAATAAAAGTTAATGTTTTAGAAAAATAGGGAAATTTGAAATTAATTACTTAAATGTGTGCTATAGATCCTGATGGATCATTCAATCAAATGCTAGAGAACAAGATATTAAAAAAAAAAGGTTTGGCTAGAATTATTGAATGTAATAAATTTAATCTTTCTTCAAGCTCAATTTATTATTAAAAATAAAAGATGATGGGTTATTAATCATTAATGAAATGTTCAGCCACTCTGAAAATATCCAAATTTACCATTCCATGGGCAGTCACCACAGTTTGTAGGCACCCTTGACAAATTAAAAAGTATCAACCAGAAAAGGAAAGAGAGGATTCTTCTTATCTAATTTAGCTGTCTTAAAGTTAAGCATCTATTTTAGTCTTGTTCAGGATCAGAGGTCTCTCAGTACACTGAAAACTACTTCCTAAAAAGGCTGACAGACATCTAAGATTATCCATATAAATAATCATCTGGAGCCACTCTTGGAGATGATATGGTGAATTTAGCTGGGACAGTTTACTTAAATACACCCAGAATAAAGGAATGAATGAAACTCAGCTGAATATTTGACCTCTCTGTCTCCACTGTCAGTGAATGCAGGGTGTCCTCATCTTTCATCTGAGTGCAATAAATAGGGTACTTCAGAGGCCAGAGCTGCAAGCTTGCCATTATCTATTGTAATCTTCTAGTTCGCAGAATCAGTTCCTGTTTTCTCATATAATCACAATTCAAATATAAATACAGGATTGATTCCTCAGCAGGAGTATAGTTTCCTAATATGATGAGGCAAGCAAACAAACCCATCATATTCTTAAAAGCTTAGAAAAGGAACAAACAAGCTATAGAGTTTTTTACATTTGACTTTGAAACAACAATGGAAAAAAGTTGGAAATCTGTCCAAAAGACCAATATAGTAGTCTAGACAGGAAATATTTAGGGCATGAACCAATATTTTGGCCCTTGATAAAGTAAAAATCTGAATTGTTGCTTTGCTAAGCTTATTTAATGTGAATGATTTGGCAACTGTACCAGTAAGAGTAGCAACATTTAGCCTAATGTGAAATCACAGATTCTTAAAGATGAAACATGAATTAGGTGTGAAGAAATGCGTTTGAGAAACTGTCTTTGACATTGCTGGAGCCAGGATTTCCCCTGTGAGTGGAAGCAATACCACAATCTTACAGAAGCATTATACATCTGCTTACACTCATTTTACGCAGGTGTGAACTGATTAGAGCTGGATTCATAAGCATTTTCTAGGAAAATATGTACACTCAGCATTGCAGAATTGCTTTGTAAATTTGGATTCATCTTGTTGAGAAATAAATTGTTGTTTCATTACTCTAAAATAAATCTCTTGGAAGCAGTTCTCTTACTGAGTTTCTTAGAAGTTTGAGATGCTTTTAAAAGCTAGAAGTTGAAACAAAACATTTGTTCTTCACAAAACAGAATGTCTTAACATATTTTAAACTAATCTTCCTGTTAGAAATCTCAAACCACCTGGGGTTTTTTCCAGAAGAAAAAGTTTATAGAGTTTGAAATTGACTGTGAATCTCCTAAACAAATTTTTTCCCAAGGGTTATACCAGTCATAAAGTATCAGAAATATCTGGCTTATAATAAGAGACCTAAAATTTCCTCAACTTTTTTTTCTATATTTTTATTTTATGAACTGAATGAAGTTGCAGATAGAAATATATAGATGCTTTTTTCTATCCATGGAACTGGAACAGAATGTGCAGAAAGTACCAAAAGAAAGTTTTGAAAGTAGTTTAACTTAATATCATGAGTGCTGTTATATGCTATTTGTTTAGTATTTAATGTATGCTACTTACATAGGACGAAAATATATTTTCTGAGGAAAGGCCACAGTGAAAGCAGTTTCTAAACAGAGGTTTTGTAGTTAAAGATGAAAACACTCCCGTGCATGTGCATACATCTGTGCAAATAACAGCCTTGCAACAGCTACTGAAAGACTCTGCAGGACTCAAGGCCCAGGAATTGGGTCTGGTTTCCAAGGGGCAGGCGTGTGACAGTGGCACAGATGAGCTGTCCCTGGGCTGAGGGACAGGATACCCCTGGTGACTGCTGAGACAGCAACCCCCGTCACATCAGACAGGAGAGGGGGACTCTCAGCATCTCCCACCCTTAAGCCAAATCCTTTCTATTAATAGTGCAGTATTTCTCTTAAAAAACCATGGCAGAGAAGAGCAGCTCCATATTCATTGATACTCCATCTCTCAGTGAAAGCAGCAGCAGCAATTCGATCTCGCGGCGCTGCGAGCGTGTGGCCGAGTTTCAGCTGTGGCCTGTGAGCTGTGCCAGGGCCCACCATATGGTGCTGGGGCTGCTTTGGTGGAGCTGCAGGAGAACAGATGATACTTGAGCTGATCCTGAGGCTGCCAGGACAAAATTACCCTATCAAAATATTTTGAACAAATTTGAGGCAGCGCTATGAAGTCGTACCAGTTCTGCACTTGGTGGTGCGTGGCTTCAGCCCCTTCAGTGGATTCCTGGAAGATGCAAAACCATCTTAATATTCATTGAGGGGCTATTTAATTATTTGGAAAAGCAAACTCTCTGATGCTGAGTTTCATGTGTAAAAACACAGAATATGATGTTTTCATTGTAGAACTAGAAAATGAGAGAATACTCTTGATCTAGCTAAGCTACAATTTCAAAAATGAAAAAAAATCAAATTAAGACTTCCCACTAGTTATATATCCAAAGTTAGAAATTCAGATTTGAAACCTAGACCTCATTTCTAAAATGACATGACCTTCAAAACTGCATCAGGTCTCCCAGAGATTAGGGAGGAATTTACCCTTGTTGTTGGGTCTATCTCCTTGTAGAGAGTTTAGGGAAAAGAACCAAATTAATATTTTCTTCTTTGCCTGCTCTTTATTCTTTTCATGCTTTTATGCTTCAATAAGGACAGCAGAATGAGAATGTGGAAGCATGGAACTACACCTGCAGGCAATGGGTACAATCTCCTCCCCTGGGATTTCCAGACCAAAGAGAAATTTTGATTTCTTTTGTCTGGCCCCTCAAGCCCATTGAACTTTTGTTTAATTTCAAAACAATTCAATCAGTGCTCAATGGAGAATGGGAAATCATGTTGGATTTCAGATCTGGCATTCCTGAGAAACTCAGGGACAGATCACACCGGGGTAGAACAGGAAATTAGGGTAAGTGAAATATCTTTAGAACACATCTTTTTAAAACAGCCCAAGTCATTAAAGGTTGTTTTATATTGTTTTCTAAACATACCTGCTAATTTCCTTCACTCATTTCTTTTGGGGTTTGGCTGTTTTATATGAAAGCCCTTTTTAAGAGATGGAAATGTCCATGTAATCAATTTCTGAAGGGGACATAGCTGCCAAATCTGTTAGCTGCTGCTCATTTGTTTCCACGTCTTCCTCTTCTCCATCTTGTTTATTTAAATACTTAAATGAGCTTGATTTTAGGATCTACATATTTCCATGTGTGGCAGCAAGACAGAATTACTTCTCAGGTCATGCACTAAAGAGTCTGGACACTGAGTATGGTAGTTAATGCCTCTGAAATCTAATCCCACTTTTGTTCTGTCAAGTCTTGCATGGCTGACAGCAACTCAGCAGTGACGAAAGGTCAACGTGGAAGTCAAAGACTTAAAATTTCTAAGTCTCATTCATCTGGAAGCCATGGAAGTCTTATTCCTTTCCCAATATTTAAAAAATGAGAAGGCCTGCTAAATAAAGATGCTTTACAAAAGATCCATATTCATTCCCCTGTAAAATACAATTCCGGATCAAGACTGAAACAAATAAAAGGGATCAAGAGATGAGTTAAAACTGACAGCCAAAAATTTTGTCACTGTGGGCAGACACTCTGCCTTCTAGGATAATGCTCAAGGGAATTCAGTCAGTGTTCAGCTGTCTGTCCATGGTTTGAGGTGAAGTCCTTGGCTGTGGGTAATGTACACATTGTACTGCACTTCTGGTGGCCTCTGTGCTTATTTTGCTCTAGAGAAATAAACGTGCTGTATCTCGCCTGTTCTGTACTGCACTGACAGGAAATTACAGCGCTCTTAGTTGTTGGATCCATTTTGTCAGTGAGTGTCTTTTGGGGAGGAGTGGAAGCTCCTTTCATTCCCCTCTTTTTTGCCCTTTTGCTTGAGGAAAAATTGAGAGGTCAGAAAAATCTGGAAAAAAAATATCCTGGGACAGCTATGTGCAAGAAACAGATGCAAGATACCCATAAATATGCACAGAATTCCCCTCTCTATAAAACTCAGGGAAATATTAGCTGTTTTAGGAGCAAACCTGAAATAGACAATGTCCTAGTTTATATCAGCAGGTATTCAGGGAGTTTTGGTAGGGTCTGGACTTTGTTCTTTAATCCTGATGATTTGTGTAAGCTCTATGGAGATGCAGAGAGTTGAGGAGATACAAAAAAGATGCACATGTTTCTTCTGCTGGTCACCCTGGAATCTGTGTACACACCCAAGGACAGGAACTGCACAGTGGTTGTTCCTGTAAGGTCTTTCATGACAGGTTTATTTTCTCTGCAGTATATGGAAGTTGGTTTGATTCCCAACATTTCTTACAAAAGGCTCTGTCTGTGCACTCAGGCTTTTGGCAGAACGATACACTTCCAACTAACTGGAAATAAACAAATAGATGGCCTTGTATTTTACTGCTACCCACAGAATAATTATTGCACAGAATACTCAGACAAAATTTTATTTTCATTTCTGTTTCTTTCACACTATATTTTTGAACCATGATGAAGACAAATAATAGAATTTTGCGAAGTGTAACAGCTGCACAGGAATCAGGAGAATGTCACGGTGCATTTCAGTCACTTGTTCAGAAAAAATATTAATGTTTTTCCCTCCTTTTGCGGATGTTTAATTTGGAAGTTATTTAATTTCATTATTATAAATGATCCTGTTAAATAAAGAACATCATCATGGTCCAAACAAATCATGACGGTATTATAGCTCCTTAATTAGAACAAATCACTGGTCTCAATTCAAAATGAATGTGAGTATCAAGAATCACACAAGCCTTTATTCCTCACTCATCTTTACATTTTGGAACACATCTGGTCTGGTTTAAATGCATTTTCAGTGCTAAAAAGGGTGGATTCTTGTCAGTAGGTCTTCAAGGTCTTCAGGTTCCCAGCCTGTCTTTTGCTATCAGGCTCTGAGCAAGCCATGATCCTGTAATGAACTTCATGTGAGAAAGGTCCTACAGAGATGCTGCTGAAGGAATCATCTGCAAGGGGTAGATATGCACAAGGTGAGCAATAAGATATTGTCAATACCAGAATATGCTGTGTCCGCTCCTCTCCTGTGCAATGAGGAGACCCTGCAGCTCCTGCCCCCTGTGCAGGGTCAAAAATTGGACTTCCATGATCCTGATGGGTCCTGTTCCAACTCAGTGTTTTCCATGATTCTGCCACTGATTCCATGATTCTCTTCCACAGCTTGCCAGATTGGGCCTCAGGTGCTACAAGACCACATACAAAGCAATTTGCTTTCAAGCAGTTTAGTGGAGAGCCTTGTGGACTGCCAGGAGCACACCTGAAGAATATAGGATTTTAATTTTTTTTTTTAATAGAGGACTGAGGCATGAGACTAAATTAAACCCCAGAAAGACTCTTTCAACAGGTAACAGCTTAAGGTGGTGAAGAGGTGCAACACAATTGCATCAATAGGGATTTCCAGGCATCTGACAACAGTGGACAATGAAGTGTTTTCTGGAAAGGGCAAGACTGATGTGCAGTGAAGAAAACGTGAAAACAACATGACATACAGTGAGATGTGCTTTCTAAGGAGAATAAGACAATTAATCTACAAGCAAATATCTTTGTATCCTACAAAAAAAGAAAGAATGAAAAAAGTCAAATCTCCTATAAAAAAGAAAGAATGTCAAAAAACTGAGGTAAAAAAGGCAGAGGTGTTCTACCTGAGAATAAATAGCAACACAGGGTACATTTTCAAGAGAAGCAAAACCTAGAAACAAAAAGAATAAACCAAAGTCATGTAGTGGAACCCGATTAAATGCAAAATAAAGACAAAAGAAATCAAAATCAGACCTGCCACTTTTTTGGATGGGGAACTATCTGACGCAAGGCTTGTGTGTAGGAACAGCAAGGCTTGAAAGTTTGAGGATAGAGAGATCAGTAGATAAATATGTTCTTAAACAGACAGAGAGACAAGTAGGCAGATGGAAGGCCTCTGTTCTTCTATTTTCAATCACTAGCAATACTGCCTCAATGGAGAGCTTGTGGAGTCACTTTTTTCATGGGAAACTATATACATGTGAAATGGAACAGATTAATTTAAATAAAAAGACATGCAAGATGTTTATTTAACTAAAATAGATGAAATGTGTCATTTTATTCCTTCTGCTGGTACTGAAACATATGGACTTTGCTGAGTAAAATCTCCCTTGGGGTAATCAAGGTCAGCTATAAGTCCTCATATAAATACACAAATGTTTACCACAAGTCATTTCCCTCAAATATTTCAAACTAAGTGATTCTTCCACTAGAAACACCCATTCATCTATTCCTGGTTTGATCTTGAACTTCAGTAGTGAAGACTTTATGGATGAAAGCAAGGCTTGATTAGTTAAATAGGAAAGAGGTACTATATCTATATCATATTCTGAGTAACCAGAAAAAAAATATTCTGTAAAATATAAACAACAGGCAGGAAATATGCAGGACCACACACATGAATAAAATTAACAGGATAATCCTTAATGCTCTCCATGATACACTGCTGTTCTAGGCCACACAGCTTGATCACTTGACCTTGATAGGTGGCTCTGATCATCCAGAATAGCCAGCACTGACTACCTAGAGACCTCAGTGCAAGCAAGGAGGGAGGGTGAAAACAAAAATACGCAAAGAATGCTGGTCCTGAATTACTGCATTACTCATTTGGGGTTTGCATGTGCTCTTGAAGCCAAACCTAAATTGAGAGTCAAAGTAAAAACTCTATCCACTTCAGCATGAAGTTGGCTTTGTGTCTTTCAGTGTTTCATTATTTTTACAAACAGGTGAAAATTGGGGAGCCATCAGATACTAAGAAAAAAAAACAAATTCAAAATTAAAAAAGCCTAATTTGTTCCTGTATATGAAATTCCAGTGAAAAATAGACTTTAAAAATTTATTATAATTAACAAAAGTGCTCTGTATCTACTGCATCTATAATTGTTATACTGATGATCAAAGTTTCTCTTTCCCAGAGGATAAGGAGGCTTTTTGGAAGCTTTGACAAGTACAGGACATTCAGTAGAGCTCATTTGACTTAGCAAAGATTGTGCATATATTTGTAGCTCTGTTTACATTTTATTGCAGCGCTCTACAGAGTCTATAAATTCCAAATACTCAGTGACAAAGCAAAAAATTGTATGCACTGCCTTCTTTATCCAGACAATCTATATCAGTACTTTTTAGGCAATTGAGGATAATATACATCAGATTTTATGACACTTTTTTTTTCCTTGTAGACTGACATACACTGGAGGTTATAATTTGATCAAGAATTGGTAAATGTAAGCTCTATTAAAGCTTTATTAAAATCTTTAATTAATTCTTTTCTTACGAAAATGCCTGGATCTTCTTTTAAACAGTTTCTTTTCTGATATATTCCAGGGGAAAAAAAAAAAAAAACAAACAAAAAAAAACCAAAACAACAACAACAACCAAAAAAAAAGAAAAAAAAAAGAAAAAACCCAACTCCTTACAAATTACAGACTCAATGTCTACCATGAATAGGTTCATTTACTTTAAACACTCGGCGAGCTCATGGCTGAGGAAGGAACCAACTACTTTCTGTGCTTTGCTTCTCCACATGGAGGCTGGAAAGGCCACACTGATCTCTTACTGACTCTTAGTTGAAAGTGGATGAGCCTTTGGGCAGAGCTTTCAGGTCCAAGGTCCCTGTAGCATGGAGGGCAGCTGAGCAGGCAGTTGTGTGATGGAGTGTGTGCCCTTGTATGATGGAGTGTGTGCAGCCAAGCCCCTTCCATCTCCCCAAAGCCAGGCTCTGGAAACCTTTTGTGGCAGCTGATCCTAATCTGAAACACTCTCATATTCAGTGGCATTACATAGGAGTGTAATATTCAGAGATACTGAGCCCTACATTCACATTTACAGCCTCTGCATGCTGCAGCACAGACATTATCCTGGCAAACACCTGAAGAACAGGCAGAAAACTGTAGGATAGGCATGCCTGAAGGCAGCACATCATACCCATTGGAGAAGTTGGACCAGGCTGCTCTAAATAAGGAGAGATGGGAGAAAAGTCCACTGGTCTGGAAACTGCAGGAGTTTCCTTGCCCTTTGTTGACCCTCCACACTGTTCTTTTTCCAGGTAAGTAATGATTCCTTCTTTAACAAATGCCACAGTCAATTGCCAAAACATCAAGCAGATCAATAGACTGTAACTCTCTGTATATTGCACAGATATGCTCTCAACCATTTGCAATACATTGCTTGAATTGCATCACAGATAATAATCAGCTGTTAACCACTCATAAACAACATATGAAAATAATATAAAGCATGAGGGATTTTTAATAATAAACATAATATAAAACAGAGCAAGCTCAAAATGCAACTGTAGAGATATGCTGTTTTCCCCATTCAGTGTACAGAGGTATTTCTGAAGCTGTCAGAATGCCAACCACCCTAAAATGAACCACCACCAGCAGCAGTGTTCAAGCATCAATGGTTTAGAGTGTTGCTTTGATCCCATCAGTCTCTGTTATTTTGCTGTCCTAAAATTATCCCTATTTAAGTAGTTGGTTGGGGCTTATTGATTTCTTGTTAGAAATACTTTAACTTAGACTTTAACTGCTGATCCCAGCATATCACTTGTCAGACCCACTGAGATAAAACTCACACATTGCAGTGAGCTGTGGGTTGAGTGCAGGCTTTGCTGTGGAGCTGTGGTTCAGTCAGTGCTGCCATGTTCGTGGTGAACCACAAAGCTGAGCTGTGTTACTCTTCCCTTCTTTTCAGTGGGTGGCTCCACATGCAGGGCACACTGGGGCTGGTCTGTGTGAGGAAGACTGGCAGTGTGGAAGGAATGAAAAAACCCATCCTTTACCCATGGTTTAGGATGAAACCATTCCTAGGCATAACAGAGTCTAATCCAAAGAGGTATGGATGTTATCAAGTAAAAAAGAAGGAGCATTTAAGAAGCAGTTAGAATCCTTAAATCCAGTGTTTTACAATCCCTGCCCCAGAGTATGGCACAGCAGAGAGTCCCTGCTGCCTTTCCAGCCCTGGAGCTCAGATTGCCTCTGAGGCAGCAGTTGGGTCTCACACACTGACAGTTCCAGCTTGTCCTCACACTTCCTGAAGGTACAGCACTGCTTCATGGCAAGGTTAATCACTTCTCCATCACTCAAGTGTTAAATAAGTTCTTGGTCTAACAAGCTCCCAGTCATAGGAAGAGAATCCCAGCATCATTAAGGTTGGAACTGACCGATAACATCAACAAGTCCAACATTAATCCAGCACTGACAAGTCCACCACCAGACTGTATCTCTAAGCACCACATCTAGAGGGTTTTTAAAGATTTCAGGAAGGTGAAACCCCCAATTCCCTGATTTCCAGTGCCTGACCAACATTCCAGTGAAGACATTTTTCCTGATATCTGATCTAAATCACCTTGGAGCAACTTGAGGCCTTTCCCTCTTCTTTCATGGTGAGATGTGTGAGGTCAGGAAGTAAAACAGGGATGCAGCTTCCTCCAGCAAAGCCTGTGCCAAAGTCAGGCTCTGTGTTCAGTTCCTGTGTGTGTACAGCTGATGTAAAAAAAATAAAAAATCCCCGCAGCCATTTGACAAA
>JAHXMQ010000028.1:62950789-62987175 GCA_020466415.1 Ammodramus savannarum pratensis
CCTCTCTCAATAAGCCATGTCTGAAGAAAATTCCCCAACATACAGCTCCCAGCAGTATCCATCAGGAATCAAATCACAAGTGCTGCCCAAGTGATGGCCTTTTGACTGGGAAAGTAGATAACCGTGAAAGATACATGTTGTGCCTGAGCTGCTCCCAAAATTCAGAATTGCATCTGTCCCCTGGTGGCTGCACAGAACAGGGGGGCACAGCTCAGGAGTGATGCCAGCACCAAATGCTCCCAAGCATCACTGGCAGCACTGCAGGGAAAGCTGTGCAGTTTGGAACAGCAGCCCATGCAGGCATGCCCAGAGGCTGGCAGTGTTTGGAAGCACAGCTCTTAGGGAGAGCCCACAGTTTTGGGGCTGAAGTGTGGAAGAAAAAGTTTCTTTAAAAAAAAAGTTTCCTTCAAGCGAAATCTCATTCCGGTTCTGGAAAGCTGTGAATTCTCTAGGGAAATTACAATTGTTTTGAGGAAGTAGGCAGAAAAAAAAGACACTAACAATAAAAATTATGAAGTAAGAAAAGACCAGATTATCAGTAGTGAAGAAATCCTTACGAAAGGTCATTTATTAGCGAGAGAGGAAAGAACTGAGATCAGAATCATGATCTTAACAAGATCCAGTCCAGGGTGGTACTTTTTAATGGAAAACTTCTGACAGATCACAAGGGGAAACAGCCTGAAAACTCAGCTTTCCAAAAGCCCTCATGTGATTTTGATTTTGGAGTATGAAAAGTGCTGAATCCAAATGGCAGGACATCTGCTCTGTAAAATCTATGTATGTGTTTTCAATCTCCACTCATCTCTCATTTGCCATGAATTTCTTCATAGTTTGTAACATTTCTTCTCATTTCTTCACATCTATTCTCAAATATTCATATAAATGTAAAATTCTAAAAAAAGTTTCTTTTACTAGTAGTGTTAATTATTTACTAGATAATTGCAAATTTTCCACTGTCTCATATCCAGGTCAGCAGTGTTATGAAACAATGTCTACTGTTAACTTACACACAACATAATTCACATTTCTGTGACAAATGTCCTTAAATAACATACAGCATAACAATATCTGCTGACTGCTGACCAGGCAGTTAAATTTTCATTTTTTTATGGCAGATGCAAAAGTGATGAAATGAAGGAGGCTTTCACATTAATCTCAGCATCCAGCTTGTGTCTGAGCCCAGTCATATGCATCTGCACTCATTATATGCTGCTGGTTTTGATGCTGTAGATGAAATATGCATATGCCAAAATTTGTAACAAAATTGTAAAGCATGCTGCCCATATGTCCCAGCTGTATATAGAAGTTACTAAATGCATTTTTTATCAGCAACTTTCTGATGGGCTCAACAGTTTTTATTCCATTGCGTGGTTGTAGTTGTGACTTTAATGAAAGAACCCAGCATTAACCTTCACCTTTAGTATCTTCTGATGAGTTAACACTGAGTAATTGCAGCAGTCCCTGGGCAGATCTGAGACTTCTACCAACAGGTGGTTTTGCTCTGCAGACCCCTGGCACTGGTACAGACCCTCTTCTGTTCTTGTCCTGTTCCTCCCTGCCACTTGCACCTCATGCTTTAGTTACTTTGGGACCAGATTCCTACAGAAATGGCAAATAAAAAAGGTGTCACTTAACAAGACAAGCAACCAGTGTGTGTCTGTGAAGCCAACAGATATTATTTGACTGCTTGCAGCGGTGTAAATCAGTGATATGCCACTGGGTGAGTGCAAAGTGGGAATATAGGAAGCAGCAGAAGAATCCAACCCAGTGCACCCGTGGCTGTGTTTGTGTAACAGACAATGACTGCCAGCTATAAGGGACTGTAAATTTTCTGAGACAATCTAATTAAGGCCATGCCTGAATAAAGTCCATGAAAAAAACAAAACAAAACAAAACAACTCCACTCACTGCCTCTCAACCCTCCCCCAGCTCCCCCAAACTGGGGAAGGGAAAGGAATGAAAAATAACTGAGTGCTGTGACTGATTCTGAGCAATATCTTTCCAGAAGAGCAAAAGCAGCTTTTACAGCAGACATTGTGATTTTTGGGGGAAAAAATTGCAGGAGCATGTCTGCCTTGTAGTGAAATACACATAACATCTTGATAGGAAGGAATACGCCAGGACTTGCTTTGTACCTCAGGGAATTACTGTAAAATAAATGAAAAACGGCACTTTTGACACAGGGCTCTTGAAGAACCCATCAGAAACTGCACAGTAGCAATGATGGGATGGTGCAGCTCAGACAAATTTTTTGTGCAGTTTCAGTTTATGGTTCTTATATGTTGTCAACTTACTTTTCCTACATATAATAATATATTTTGCTGCCTAAAAAATTCAAACAGAAAATTAAAGAAAACACAAGGCTGTATTTATCAGATTTCTTGCATCAACCACAATCAAAGTTTTGGCCTAATCTATTCTAAATCATCAACATATAAGAAAGCATCTGTTTACCAGCTGGCTTGGTAGCTGCCCAAACTAATCAGAGTGACCTCAGCTGGAACAGGCTGACCTCCATCAAGTTGAAGAATCAATTTCTCCTGTGCATACATATTCTGCAGTGGTTTTGAACTATACCCTAGAAACTGATCTTCTGCCTTCTGCACCATATTACTTCCATACATTGTTTAGGAATGTTGGTGCTTTTTCTACTTTTCTTGCTTTCTAAACCTACATTTTTAGGCATAAAATAAATGGTCAGTTTTCTTTTTAGGAAAGTAATGTTCCTATAATATGTTCTTCTGTGAAGGGGAAAAAAATAGCATCTAACTTTATCCTTTAGTTACTATTGCCACAGTACAGAGATTTTTTAAATATAGTAGTAAATGTGATAGTAGGCAAGGTAGAGAGAAGATTTCACAGCTTCTGCCTTGGGATTTATAACAACAGTGTTTTGTTCTGTCAAACTGTTCCTTCAGTAGGAGTAGAGGTTCACATTCCAGGTGTGTGTTATTTCCTCCTTGACACAGAGAAGAATGGAAATAAAAACAGGACAGTGCTCACCTTTGTACTAACATATAAATCTATACTTACACAGTGATAATAAATGGGAAAACTAGTAAATTTAGAGTTTTAAATGTGTCTAAGACTCAACCATCAGCTCCTATTCAGGCACCTTTTGTTTAGTGGCTGCTTCCAAACTCTGATCCAATTACTCACAGTTGTGAAGACTTTTAGTCTTAAGGACAAGTTAGCACAGGGTTCTTTATCCTGAAAACATTGACCAACTGTATTATTAGTTCTGGGGACTGATTCAGTTATGAGTAACCTCATACCTCCCCTCTCTCTCACCACTGCACATTTGATTGAGTGTTTGCAATGGTAAATGACCTCAAAAGTTACAGTCACAATTTCCATCCATATATGTGAAACATACAGGGAGTTAGAAAATTTCAGATTTGCCTTTCAGTTCCTTTAAACACTCATCTCAGTGGAAAAAAAATTGCAAACCTGATTGCAAAAAAAAAAAAAAAAAAAGCTGCAATAGAATATTTTCAACCCAGTTTAGACAGGAAAGTCCTATTATACAAAGTGAAAAAGAGGGAAGAGGTCCAGATTGTGCTTGTTTCAGTAACCACCATCATGTGCTTAGATTGCTGAAATGTTAAGGCCATCATATACAAGCCACTTGGGTTTGGTTTGAGGTATTGGTTTATTTTGTTGCTTTGGTTTTTTTAAATTTCCATTTTGAGTTTTGCAGTTTTGGTGGTTTTTTTTTTCCTGTAAGAATTGAAAGAAAGCAGGGAGGAAAAGTACAGAGGAAGGAAGACAAGAGAATGAAGAGAAAATCAAGGGAAGGAGAAAGAGAAAATAAGGAAAGGGAAGGCAAAACACTTTTCAAGGAATATGTCTTGTTTCAAGCAATGCCTACTTTTATTAAATGGAAACACACTACAACAGTTAAAAGGATCCTACAACAATGGAGATTCAAAAAAGATAACCAGCTCAAAATGCTGAAAATGAAAACCAGAAGAAAGTTCAATATTAAAACCTTTGTTGGCTTTAGCTGGACGTGAAGTGATCTCTTACATTTGTTCTTTCAGCTAATCCTGACTCCCTAAAGATTCCTCAGGCTTTGCTGGATGGAGGCTCAGCCACTCAGTGACTTAATGCTGAATCCTGCTTCATGTAGTCATGGTTAGAAAATCTCCACTGGTGGAAATTGCTTCTAAACAAGGGCAACTCCTTTTTTATTTATTGTTTAAATCTAATCATATGGTTTCCTGCCTTGCACATCTGGTCTTGGATAGATCTGGAAATGTTAGCTTTTTACATTGTTAACCCCACCCTGTAGTGTTGTAAGGACTTGATCCAAATCCCAGTCAGCATCTTTTCTACTGACTGCAGTGGAACTGGATCAGTCCCCCACTGAATTGCTGCCTCCAGTGAATTGGAGGTTAAGAAAAAAAGATTTTAGGAAAAAAAAAATCTGTTTTATTGTGCTGGTAAGAAACCAGGCATTCTTAATAAAAAAAACTAGCATTACTTTTGTGTCACAGAAGTCTTCACTGTTCCCTTGGTGCTCATTAACTTATCTTTGTCTCCTGAGGCTCTCAGTTGCTGCTAAAATATGATTAACTTAGGATATAAACAACAGACTTGATGCTTTTATTATGTGTCATTCTGTGTTTGACTTGTTTGTCTCATGCACAGATTTATCTTATCGATGTATTCCCCTTTAAAAGATGCCTGAACTCCACCATGGTTGAGTAAAGTGAGTTTATGGAAAGCAAAAAAAAAAAAAAAAAAAGAATCATGTTTCATGTTTCCTGATGCTCCTAGTTGTATAACATGACCATAATAATACATTATTAGTTCAGGATACATTTAGACTGAAAACCTAAGTCAGTTATGTTCACTCAGAAGAAGAGTGAGAGCTGTAGTGAGTGCCACAGTCATTGTTCCCCTATTGTGACACCACTTTTTAAAATTAGGGAGTAGTCTGCTTTTAGGAACAAGCAGATCAGTGTGAGCAGCATCCCACTGGATAAGGACCTGGGTTTGGTTGGTTTCTGGGTAGTTTCTGCTCCTAGGGCAAATATTCAAGGTTGAGGAAAGGAACAGGGAGAGAAAGTGCTACATCCCTCTGGAATTTTTCCCATGAAAGAATGGATACATGCAATGTGCCTGAATGAATGAATATCAGCATAGAGTTAAAGCCAACAAGCGTGAGGTTAGCACTGCTCCCAAGTCACCTGAATAGGAAAAAACAAAAAAGGGAAAAAACCTGAAAAAACCATTTTTTTTTTGGTGCAATAATTTGACCCTCTTCTAAATTAAAATTCAATATATTTACATTGAAGAGATCACATATGTCCCATTTGTAAACCATTCAGCATGGTAGTATCTGGTACTATGGGACAAAA
The DNA here is from genome assembly GCA_020466415.1 of Ammodramus savannarum pratensis. NCBI lineage: Eukaryota > Metazoa > Chordata > Aves > Passeriformes > Passerellidae > Ammodramus > Ammodramus savannarum. Next base: position 62,956,156 of record JAHXMQ010000028.1, read on the forward strand.
TTTATTTTCATGTTTACCTGGGCTAGGGTTCAGAAAAACAAAAACTTTGTACTTGAGGCTCTTTCTATCCGTTCCAAAACTCTGTGGCCACATGCCACAAAGAACTGATACAATATAAACCCATTCTGCTGGGTCAGATTTGTTCAAAACATTTTGAAGGATTAACCAGGAAGCTGTCTGCTGGACCAGAGAGCATCTGTCCTCAGGCAGCCAGCAAAAATCTGCCCCAGAAGTTCAGAATGCTGGCTAATGCAGCTCTAGCTTAGATTGCTGAAATAAATTGGTTTGGTTGGCACATGCTCTGAGTCCCATTCCAGTGTGGGGTGCACTGGAATTGCCCCACAGTGCAGGCAGGACTGTGGGATTGCAGGGGGAACAGGCTGCTCACTATCATGGCACAGCTTGCTTTGAACAGTTTTGCTTCTCCAGCACCACCAGCAAGTTATTTCCTTTTTTTACTTGCCAGTAAGCATTCCATGCTGACAAAGTGTATCAGAAGTGCCACAGGCTGTTCACAAAGGCCTTTGACCAAAGAGATACAGTGAGGCAAATAAAAGCCATTTCTGAGTTATGTGACCTCATGAATTTGGTTATTTTCACCTTTAAGACTGTCTATACTTTATTGAAGTGAAGGAGGACGACCCATCTTTGTTGATCAGCATCGAGCTCCGATTTATTGATCCATTGTGCACATTTTTATAACCGTGTTAATTAAGTTCATACATATTACAAAACTTGAGCTCATTATTGGCTATAGATTACACATTAACCCCTCCTTGTTTTCAATACTAAAAGTTGTTTTTCTCTTCTTGTTATTGACTTGTTATTCACTGTTCTCAAGGCCTCAATCATAGCTTTTTCTATAAGCCATGTCTGAACAAAATTCTCCAACAATACTTGATCTTCGTAAATGAACTGCACATATTTTAAATAATTAATACAATTTTTGATCCCAGTCCATATTTAATAAAATATTTAATTCACATCATTTGCCACATATACATTCACCCCCCTGTTATCTCTGGCTGGAACTAAGAGTTACAATTTTCTTCTACATAAAGAAGATCAGAAATATGGGATATTTTCCAAAACTCACTTAAATCATCAAACATCTTCCTCCTGACATCAGTGAGGATGTAGACTCTGGGAACTAGAGAGCAGAGCAGAGGACACAGCACCTTCCACACACAGACCTCAAATAGCAAATGCAAGCTCAGCCAGCTGTCTGTGAAGGTGAAATGAGTTTAGTTGCATGAGATTTATTTGCTTGTTTCTCTGAACTTTTTTCTTTTTTCTAAAAAAATTCAGCTTGAAACTCCTTCTCAGGTGCCAAGAAAGAACACGCAGCTGTTTTTATAATGGTACTCAAGATTTCACAGAAACTACTGACTCACATTCATACCAGTAAAATGTTTTTAAATATTGCACCAGGGACTAAGAAGGAAAAATGTGTTGTAGTTCTGGTGATTCAAGCAAAGATTTCATAGCTACACATCATTAACACTATAAAATGATCTGTTTCATTTCTTTTTTCATTTATATTTCTCTCATATCTCCTTTGTCAGATCTCTGGAGATTTTTCTTTCTATTCCCCGCACTGTTAAAGCTGGAAAAGAATAATTATGCAATCACTTATTCACCTGAATGCAAGTTTTTAGCTCTTAAAGTGAAAAAGCTTAAGTGAGATTTTTTTTTCACCCCATGCTTATCTCAGTCTATTGTATGGCAAATTTTTCACAGATATTCCAAAGCAAAGAATAAAAATCCTGTGTTAAAAAGATGACTACATGAAGGAAAATTAAGCAATTTTGAAGAAACACAGTAACATTCTAAGAAGTGTATAAAATAAGTTGATTATTTTTATGGTTTGTTTAGGTTGCCAGAATTTTATTTCAGTTCTCAGGTCTTGGTATTTTAGTGGATTTCCTTTATTCTTACTACTCATACATATATTTCTATCATGAAGTAATAGGGAAAAGTATTACAGGGAAAGCAATGCAGAAATTATTACGGCAGCATTCAAACACAGAGTGATATACAGAAGACACTTCAAAAATAACAATAGTCATCATTTGTAAATTCAGGAAGACCTTTGGTCTCATGTGATGCTGCTATTTTGGGACAAGCTGATACTGCTCTGGGATCCACAGTGTGGTGCCCTGTGGCTTCTGCCCTACTCACTGGATTTGCTTGGGCATCCATGGAACACACCACATGTGTCCACAGCAGAAACTACAAGTTATATTTGCAGGCAGCCTGTGGTTCTTCAAAATGTTTTATCTAGGAAAAAAAAAAAAAAGCCAAAACCCACTTGTGGTACACAAAACACCATGTAAGCAATTACCCTTATTCTCTATCAAGATTTAAAAAATAGTTTTCCATGTTATTTTTCATGTTTATGTCACACAGATTCCTATTTCCTTCACTGTTTTCATATTCTGTTACAGTTTTCCCTCTACCATTTTCTTTGTGTTCTTCTACAAGGAAATTCATGCAAACTGAATAATTCCAATTGATTCCTTTAGGTTCACAGCTCTACTGCTGATGTCTTAACCTGTTCTCTGTTGAATGCCTAAGACAATTTGTATTACACCACTGCCTTTGCAAGGAGCATTTTTTACCATTGGTATGTTAGCCACTATTTTATTCTCTTTGAATATTTATCCACTTAAACATTGATCTTAAGGCAGCAATCCCCTCTGTGTATGGAAAGTGCACTGAATAGGAGTTACAGGATAGTCCTTTAACAGATTCATACAGTATGGACATATCTGATCAAGACTAGTTTCCAAAAGCCTGAGATATAACCCGTTTTCCAGTTTGGGAACTGAGCACTTCCTTCTAAGGGACTGTTGGAGCTCTTGCTTACCTAATTGGAATTTGCTTCTCTTGTTCATTTTAGGTAAGTAGAAATCCACTTAACAATCTCTGTTTATTGTTTCATGCTGGCTTTGGAGGTTGAATCAATGCAAATCCCTTTCTTTCCCACCTCAAGATGCTTTTTCCAATTTTCATATCACACCCTTCCAGCTGATCCAACCAGTGAAACTGTTTGTATGGCTGTGCTGCAAATTGGATTACTCAAATGATCCAGTTTAAAAACAACTTTAGCCTAAATTGTATCAAGCCCTTTTGGTATTGAAGCCAAACTATTTTGAATAGAAGTCTTTTATGAGCAATGGCTTGACCTTTATTCTTTCCATGTGAAGTCCAGCATGTGCTTGAATGACTTTTCTGGTTAAAGAAATACATTAACAACTTACATTTTCAATACTCCAGACTTTAATTTCTTCAGATTCTTGGAAAGAAGAACAAATACTTTGTGGAAGAATAATTTGGTTCATATTGCTCTCAATAACCACATCAGAGTCTGTAGAATCATGATAAATAAATATCTGTCCACAGCCCTTCTTGAAAGGATTGTTCGTGGTTTGCAAGCCCTCCACAAATCATGATAAGAAAAAGTGAGTAGATTGCAAAACAAACATGCAGAGTAGGATGCCTTTAAATGTAAACCAGAGTGATTATGCCCTTTAGGGGGCAAACAGTGCTGAAGCTTCAGTCACAGGGGGCAGTGGGGCTGGTAACCAGCCTGGCTGAGGCTGCACAGGCCAACCTAGGACATCAGAAACATCATAATCATGGAGATGTGTGATGGTGTTCACAGGGGTCTTGGATGAGGGAAGAGACAAGAATGGTGACCCCATGTTTCAGAAAGCTTGATTTATTATTTTATTATATATATTATATTAAAACTCTACTACAAGAATAGAAGAAAAGGTTTCATCAGAAGGCTAGCTAAGAATAGAAATAGAAAGGAATGAATAACAAAGGCTTGTGTCTCAGACAGAGAGTCTGAGCCAGCTGACTGTGATTGGCCATTAATTAGAAACAATCACATGAGACCAGTCACAGATGCACCTGTTGCATTCCACAGCAGCAGATAATCATTGTTTGCATTTTGTTCCTGAGGCCTCTCAGCTCCTCAGGAGGAAAAATCCTAAGGAAAGGATTTTTCATAAAAAGATGTCTGCGACAGAGATGGTATGCTTTTGACCTGGCTTTTGAAAAGATTAAAGCTGAAAAATCAGTGCTAGAATTCTTCATGCCCTTCTCCTCTGGCTGGCAAATGGAGAGCAGCGGGTCCTGATCGCTGCGTTCCTCGAGTCTGCAATCTGCTGCCTGGCTCCTCCATCTGACTGATTCTGTGCATGCTGCATGCAGCACCTGCTGCTCTCTGCAGAGCTTTGGGGAAAGCCAGGAAAACTGAACACACATTTTTTCCTCCTGACTTCATATTAACTAAAAGCCTGTGACATACAGAACTTGATGTTGTTACAAGCTCTGCTTCTGAGTAATAACCTCTCCCTCTCTCAAGGGGAGATAAAAGTTTGAGCTCAAAACCAGGGCTCCAACTACATCCTAATCTGTTTTTTTTGTCACTGACCTATGCAAAAAATGATGCTTGTTTGCAATACATTGTCACATTAATGCATGGGCTTTTTTATTTTTTTATAACAGCAATTATAAGTTGCCCAACATATATGTTAGGATCTAGAAATAGTGTCTGGAAATACTCCTTGGATGAGCAAACATTTTGACAATCCTTAAGTGTCTTGCAGATAATAAGTATATTAAATTTTTATTTTGTTTATACTGACAAAATTAGATAGTAACAGGAAATAGATAATATAATAAACTATGCCTTTGTTACATAGACAGGAAAGAATATTACAGTTTTATTATCTGGCCTTTCAAAGACAAGACTAATACTGTTTGCAACCAGAAACGTGTCTCATCAGCATCTTTGTGGTCAGATTAGAGAAGTTGTGATGCCCAATTTGCAAGGCCACAAATGAGCATGGATAAGAGTTCTAGTGCAAAATAACAGCTACAGCAGTTAAGCCTGAGGGAAAAAAATCATAATTTGGATTTAAAAAGCTTCTGTGAGCTGTTTTCTCATACATACATAAAACCCAGTTTTCATTAGCAGTGGTTAAAACAACAATCATGAGGTTAAGGTGCTACGATCTCATGGATAAAGAGACAAAATATTTCATTCCACTTCTATCCCTTGTTGACCCAAGTGTATGGCTGATCCTGATATCTCTGCAGCTCTGTATGTGGAGTTTTGTACACATATTCCCAAAACTTGGAGTTATGAGTTCCAAATAAGTGTATGAATATGGTATGGTGGGAGAAAAGCAGATTTAATCAGCATGTCTCTACAAGTTCAACGTGAGAACTGGATGTAAGCTCACGCAATAAATCCATGAAGTTGGGAACTACAAAAAAAAATAGATTTGCCTTTTTGACAAAGATGCCACTGACCCAGCTATGGGTTGAGTCCATGAGAAGTTTTTGCTGTCAGTGAGGCCAAAGTGTGGCTGGCTCAGGGGCACAATGACAGCTAGCCCTGTCTAGCTGACAGCAGCCTGTCCCCACCCCTCCTTTGGTCTCAGTGAGGTTGTAGCTGCTGGGTGTTTGCAGGTAGGGCACTTCTGCTGCAGCAGGTAACCTGCCCTCAGCACCACTGAAACGAGCCTCCACCCCTGGGGTCTGCACTGGAACACTGTCTCCTCTTGCAGCAAAATTAGAAAAACTCTTGGAATTAACCACTTCATAAATTGCAGTCCTTGACACCAAGAGATTATAACCAAAGGCATAAAAATGCAAGAAAGGGCACAACAAATGTTCAGGCAGAACTGTGTAGCTCCTCAGGGTAGCAAATTCAGTGGCCAGGATGTCCTGCCTATCAGCTTTTTCCTCTCCAATTCTGCACAGCATTTCGAATTGTACTGCACTACATCTCTGTGTGCACCACAATCACCATTAAAAAGTCAGCATTTCTCAGCAATGCCACCCAAGAGTATCTGATACATCATATTCCTTTCATAATTGCTGAATGGCTGCACTAAAGTTGTTTTGTTGGGGTTTTTTATGGCAGCTACTATAATTTCAGTTCTACCCTTGATGTGTTTTAAAAGGCCTAGCAAAAGACAGATATTTTATGTGTTTAGCATATTTCTAATTTACCAAGCTAATATTAAATTTCATTTTTATGAAAGATAAATGAATTATTGCATCCAAGAGACCAATAAAATCTCTTCATTAGTTTTCTAAATTACAGCATTTGCTCCAAAATAAATTTTAATGGAAACAGATGACACTAGATTAAAACGTGTTTCTATGCATGCAGATAGCCAGCACTTTCCTTTGGAGGGCTGCTCCTCACTGAACTGGCCATGATGCAAATTCTCTGTGCCTTCCACAAAAATGCTAGTCCCTTGCAGAATTCAGTGTGCAGTTTTATGCCCAGGCAGTTTCACTTGTGAAAAGGGAGTTCTTCTAACCCAGAGTTAATGATTTGGAATAAATTATGACACTGAAAACTACATTCAAAGATTATGTCCTCTGAAATATACTGTCATCTGTTTCCATTAAAACTTATTTTGGAGCAAATTCTGGTAGAGAATTAAAGTACAAGCACAGTTTTCAATAAATTCTGTATTTTAACGATAAATTCGGGCTTCAAAATATTTAGGGAAACAAAGTCTGGTTAGAAAAATTTTTATTTCTAGACTCTTCTGTCTTCATCTGGTTATACAGTTCATAAAATAAATAACCAACTTTTTTTCAAAAAGTTTTTAGTATGTGGGATGTGGGTTTAGTTTGTAAGAATGAGTTACTTTAAGGAAACAGAAGCTGAAATCTGCAAGACATTCTTTGTCCACCTCTGTGTATTATGAAAGACTTAGCCCTTAATGTGGTGTGAACTCCAGGAGAAGAAAGAAACCCCATGAAAGGTCTGTGAAATCCACATAGAAATCCCTACACGTGCATGAAAAGGCCTCACAAATTGATGCAGATGCCTCAGCACTAAAAGATTAACTGCAGAATAACACTCAAAAATAAATTACAGGCAACAGATACAGGCCCAAAAAGGCCTGCTCCACAGGGAAATAATTTTCTCTGTTCATTGTCACTTCATATTACCCATCCATCACTTGGTCACCAGCTTCAGCTATTCACTTGCTGCCAAGTCTATTTTCAAGTTTCCACATTCCTTCTGTGTCACTGCATCTTCCCTTTCCCCAGGAACGCGCTGGCGCTGCCTCTGCTGCCTCTGCTGCTCCAGGGTCAAATGGAAAATGTGTTTGGGGTCTGGAGGGAGTGTGGGGCTTTCTTGGGGCTTTTTCAAGCCATATTTTCTGCATTTCGTGCTTGCACAGCTGCCCTGTTACTTCACCCAAGAAAAGCTGGCGTCTCAAACAAGAGTGTGAAGTATCTGAACATCCCCTGTGGCCTTTGGGTGGGATGACACCAACTACTGTCACCTTCTTAGGTGGTAATTAATCCCTTCAAATTGGCTCAAAGTAGGATACAAGTGCTCTTCCTTTTTTTTTTTCCTTTTTTTTTTCTTTTTTTTTTTTTCCATGAGAAGGGAATATTTTCTGTCTTACAGTTTCTGAGAATTTCTGGCCAAAATGCTGTTCCAGCTTACTCTCATGTATCTGGAATTTTTCCACCATGTTGAAACAAAATGTAACTTTTTCCTCTGCTCTCTTCAGGAAGCTCCTTTGAAAAATCCTGTGCAATGTTATTGCATTGGTTGGGGCACCATTAAATGGTTGGGAAAGCATCTTCTATGAGAGCAATTTCTGTTGCGTTACCTGCAGTAGAGGCACAAAATAAAGTTATTTTTAAAGGAAATATCAAGAACTGAACTTACATGTACCACCCTGGCCATTCCCATTTCACAAAGTTTTTCAAGGTTTTTCTTCTTGGGAAATTGGAGAATAAACAACACCCTTCCTTTTCACTGAGTGCTTCCTTGACTGTTCCTGTGCTTTTCATTCTGCTTTCTCACTCTTTGGTATCCTCAGAAAACAGGTATAGCCCTGCTTAAAAATACTCTTTTTTCCATGCAGGGAAAAAATTAATTTCAAACTTTTCCTTATTTTCCAAGTTTTTCTTACACAGATCTTCAAACACATTTTTTCCCTCCCTTCTGCAGCAGTTGGGTGGAGATGGTTTTCTAATTTTTTTTTAAATCACATTGCAATTTATTTCTGAGCCCACTACCTGCTGCCTTTTTAAAATACATATCTTTGTCAATTGTCTTGTGACATTTTGTTATCATTAGCATTTAGGGGAAAAGAAACAAGATTCAAGTGCATCCCTCAATGAAATTTTAGCAATGATGGTGTTCCCATTAGTGTTTTCAGTGACAGCAGTCACATAAAATTTTGACTGTAAGATGAAGTCCTGGTTGAGTGTTTCTCAGCAGCATCAGTAAAATGTGCAACTGTCCCACAGGATTTTGTTTCAATCCCTTTCATATTACCACTAACATTGGGGCTTGATGAAATTGATGCCTCAGGTTTATATATATATATAGTGTATATATATGTATATATGTATATATATGTGTGTGTGTGTGTATATAGTATATATATATATAGTAAATATATATATATATATTTTATATTTTTTTCAGATTCTGTGCTGCTTTAGTGTGTAGTTCTGAGCTTCATATTAGGGGATGGTGAGCTTTTCCCACCCCTACCTGCTTGAGTTCCCTCTGCTCTGCTTTCTGCTTGCTTGAAGGCTGCCTGAGAAATACACAGCTATTAGAAGAGGGATCCATAAAAAAAAAGCAAATAAAGAAAAGGGACACTGCTTCCTGTAACTCTGTTGATTTTTTTTTTCCTGTGCCTATAAACAATTTGCCTTAATTTCCCTGTTACCAGCCCTCATACTCACCCTTTTGCTCTACAGCTTGTCTCAATTTAGGCCACAGCTGTCTCTAGTCTCTGGGCTAAACTCTAAACTAATGGATTTTAGTAAAAAACTCTGTTTTCACCAGTAAATAGTCAAATGAACCAAACAACAACTCTCATGGCTTGGGCTCATTCTCTCAGTTGTCCTTGCTACCATTGTCTGGTTCTTGGCTTCACTTTTCTGTCCTGCTTGTCTTTCTTGATGGACCACTTGTTTCCAGGCTTTTATTTTTTTTGGTCTTCTTCACTCATCACCTTTTCCCCACTACCTGTCACTAATTTCATGTTCCGAGCATTGCAATCATTTATTTAAATTTCTAACCATAATAAGACCTGTCAATTCAATTCAATCTGGATGCTCTTAAACAATTGCATCCCCACAGTGACAGATAACATTAATTAAGTCATTAAGCTATGCTAGAAATGCTATCCGAGGAAATTAAGCTTCTACCTCCCGGAATATCAAAGCTGCAATTAATTTGTTTTTCTTTGTGTGTTTTGTTTTGTTTTTGGTCGTTTAAGTTGTTGGTCTTGTTGTTTTGTTTTGTTGTTTTGTTTTTTTTTTTATGGAGAGATTATTAAATATAAAGTACTCATTTATTTGCAATTCTTTGCTACTTGAGTCATTGCACAAAGGCACTTCAGCTGTTTGATATCCCCCATCCATCACTTGGACAGTGAGCAATAACCCCTCAGCCCCTGAAGTGGCTGCTCCAGGCAAGTGGAATTCACAATGCAGGGAATGCTCATTGCATCAACCGGCCCTGATCTGGTTTACAGTGTGCCAACACTTTGTGCTGTGTTTATCAATTGCGCGTCAGAGGCAATTGAGGTTCAACAAAAGGGAAGAGGAATATGCAAGTTTTTACAGCTGATTTATTAAATCGTATGATCCAGGAGGAAAAAAAAAATTAAAAAATTTAAAATCAGCCCAAACAGCTGAGTTTTACATGAGCTGACTTCACCCTAACTGGCCTTAGAGGAGAGGAGAAAAAAATTTTCTCTGTATCCCCTTCTCCCTAACTGCACTGAGTGCAACCATGCTCCTCAAGCACACTGACTGAGGTAAATGTGACCTTGGAGTTTCATAATCCTTTGTAGCTTGAATAAAAGTAATTTTTGTTCTGACAGCCAAATTAAGAAATTTCTGATTCAAGCAGAGAGTTCTCAAGGTCCATTCTTTCGAATGTAAAAAACCACAAACTTCAGGATAGGCTGAACTTGAAATTTGTGTCCTAAATAATTTCAGACCTGATTTTACAGCACTTATTTTAATACTCAAATATAAGGGCAGTTATGAGAAAAGACATGATGAGTGTCAGCTTGAAAGAAATGGAGGAGTGACACAAAATTAATTTCAGAATTTACTTTCTAGCTTTAATTTTTATCATAATTTTCTTTCTAAATTTCTTTGTGTATATAACCTGAATGCCTCTATTGTCCTGTTTTGATATCTGCTTCTCTGTACAGATGGAGGAGGCACAAAAAAAGATTTAAATGTGTCCTTTTCTTATTTTTGCTGTGCTGGTTTGAAATTCATGATGCAACCCAGGAATTCATGTTGACATTTCACAATCCCTCTTTATTTTTTTATTTTTTTTACTAACTGTGAAAACAGTTTTTTTCTCTGTATTTCTGGTATAAATCCAGAAAATTATGTATGCAAATATGATTTTGCAAGACAATTTGTATTAGAACTATTTCTGAGACATCCTGGAGAAAAATAACAGAGCAGAGGAGAGTTCTTTTTTGAAACATGGACCACTGAAACAGCACAGAGAAGGAAGAGTCAGGCAGCAGGGAAAGCAGATAGCATGCAGTCTGCAGGCCAAATTCATGATTTGTTAACCTATAACTCAGGAAGAAGACAAAGAAAGGAACTCTTGTTTATGACTAGCCATCAAGAGGTAACTGAGTACACGCTTATGCAATAAATTCTATATTAATTCTCTGTAGGTTGAAGAATTTTTTTCTCCTTTATTTTCCCCTCCAGCAGGATAACTGGATAAGCACAAGCATATTAATGTTGGTGAGCCTATTACTTTTTCTGTGTGTATATAAAGCTGCTGTTCTGATCTTCACAGTTGTATTTATTGTTTAATAGAAGAGGATCCATATGCAGAGAAATAACACTTTCTCATATGTACATCACTGGCAAACCTCATCCAACTAAAGCTGTTTCCAATGTAAATAAGTAAGATATTATATTAGAGATGCATTTGGGTTTAGTTTCTTTAAAAAGCACCTGAAGGTTAAGCTTCAAACCATGGTGTTTGTTTTCTATGTGGTAGTTTATTACAAACAACATTTTCAAATACTTTTGCTATGCAAAAAGACACCCTGGAGATGAGAGGTCCTATAGGATCTGCCACAGCAGAAAGGATAATGAAATTAATCTCACCTGCAGGCTAAGGAGTGGAAAGTTAAAATACAATATTTTTTTTTAAAAGTGAGTTAAGAGATCAAAATTAGATTGTAACAGTACACAAGTGTATCATATGAATTAGTTCCACTACCTGGGAAAATGTCCAAAGGCTTCTTATCAGGAAAGCAAATACTTTCCTGAACCAACCCACACTTCAGGGAAAATGTTACTCAAACAGAGATTATCTGCCTGAACACCATCCCTAGAGCTCCTTGAATCCTCTCTGTAAAAACGTGTTTTTCCTGTGGCATTTGTCCATCTCTGAAAAATCAATATTGCAACCAGCTCATATACTAAAAAGAGTAAAAATAATGGTTTTTACCTGATTCTATCCCACCCAAAACCAACATAATCTATTTTCTGATAAAATCAGAAGGTGATTATTGGTTCTTGCTAAATAAAATTTAGGCAGTTGGGGAGCAAGAACCAATAACTACCTTAACCACACCTCCCTGAAATGAGGCATTAAAAAAGCACCAAAAAGAAGCTCCATGAAAAATATCTTTTTATCTGCAAAAAGAAATACATAATAAAATAACAATGAAGTAATTACATTTTCACTGGAGAAAGAGCAAAAATGTCAATGCCTTAATGTTAATAATTTACTCTTTGAATGCTTATTTTTGACTTAGCAATGACAATAGCCATTCTATGTTTAAGATAATTGAAGACATTTTTCTTGTATCTAAACTTTCTGAAACCATTCATTACATCAGAATGACATCTTCAGTTCCACTTCTTAGAAAAATCTTCCAATTTTTCTTCACAGTAAAAAACCAGAGAAATATAAAAATAAAGCTTAAAACTTATAAACTAATTGAAACATATCAGAAGCGTATTTTGGGCTTTTTGTTGTCTGGTTGGGATTTTTTTTTGTTGTTGTTGCTGTTGCTTTTAGCATGCATTTATTGATTAACGGGCCAATTTTACGATTTGAGAAGATGAACATGTTTTCCATCTGCGTGGAATTGGGTCAGTCTGTCTGAATCCCACTGCAGGATTATGGTCTAGGGTTGGTCTGTGGAGAGAAGGCACAGCAGAGAGAGGCAGAGTAAAACTCCTACTCCTCATTAACCCCCATTTAGGCACTTCCTGAATCTGGGATGGAGCTGTCATATTTTGGAGTCATTTACTGCACTCAGATGACCAATACAAGGAAACCTATTAACAGATCTCTTTTCCAGGACTGGGATATGGAGCCTTCTTGAATCCCTTGCCCTCACTCACAATCCAGTGTTCTGGGCATGATAATAAGCTAATAGAATTAATTCAGATTGTGATCATTTGTCTGAATAAAAGGTTTTTTTTCTGGCCAGTAAGCAACCAAAAGAATTAACAACCACATTTTTCATTGTTTTGCTCTTCACTACAGTCATATTTTATATGAAATCTGTTTATAATTCATGCTTAGGGATCTGAGAGATGTACTGAATGGTTAAAGAACATTATTTTTAAATAAGAATTTTAATTCTTTCAGGCAAATTCAGTGTGATCACAGAAAAACAAATAAAACAATGCAGCAGGCAAGCAAAATACTGCTGCTGAAGCTGTTTTATTTGTTTTTAATTTAGGCTTTGCTGCCTTGAGAATTTTTTTTTACAACATTATTGACTACATTTTCAATATTGAAAAGGAATAATATTAAATATTTGGATTTCAAATGCCTATATGAATATTGTGCAGATTTTCTCACTGAAGGAAGCATAAATCCATGGGGCAGGAGTATTACAGCAGAATCATTAAAGTTCCATAGAAACAAAATATGTGAATCTCTACAAATACTCTCAGAGCATTGCCCCTTAATATTAATACCCCAGTGATGAAATTCAGCTTGAGCAGCTCCTGGTCCCGGCTTGGATGGGCTTGAATCAGAACAGAGATCAAACTGCTCCATCCCATGGCTGCCTCACACCCTGCTACTCACAGGGCAAATTTAAGCACCTTTTTCTAGCTCACAGGCAGAAATCCAGACTTGTTATTGCAGAGTGTCAGTCAACTTGCTGCAAAATCAAGGAAGAGGGGTTTGACCTTAGTTCATTTCAGTGCTCCATGCTGATCTGTATCAGGCCGTGCTCCTTGTCCAGTGCTCATTTCAAGTGCATATTTTGCTTTCTACAGGGTGTATTACATTCTAGCTATTACAGCTGTTCAATATTTTCTTACTGGTCACTATAATGGAAGAAAATATTTTCACTGAAAATAAATCTTTGCCTTTTAAAAACCTTTTAGGCAAGCAAAACAATGTGGTAGTTGAAGGATAAAAATACTTTTAATTTATACTTCAATTTCCTTCCTTCCTTCCTTCCTTCCTTCCTTCCTTCCTTCCTTCCGCCACTTCCTTCCGCCACTTCCTTCCTTCCTTCCTTCCTTCCTTCCTTCCTTCCTTCCTTCCTTCCTTCCTTCCTTCCTTCCTTCCTTCCTTCCTTCCTTCCTTCCTTCCGCCACTTCCTTCCTTCCGCCACTTCCTTCCTTCCGCCACTTCCTTCCTTCCGCCACTTCCTTCCCTTTAATAAGAATTTATTTTTATTTTGTTAAAACCTAACTATGATTACAGTCTGTGTAATTTTTCCCTTCCCTAATCAATTAACCTTTGAAGTCCCAATGGAGAGACAATTACTGGTCCTTTCCCTACTGAACTGCCTACTTGCCTCTGCCTCCTGTGCACCTGTGATGCCATAAATTAGTCCCAGATGGCTGCTAGGATATAATCACTGCCATTTCTCATGAAGTTGATAGCTGGATCACTTTCTCTTGCTCTGCAGAATCCACTTCTTGACAGGGCAAAACTTCTACCTCTGTGAGTTTGATTAGGAGAAGAAAGAGAAAGGGCTTGGCCTTTGAACCTATCAGGCCTCCAACCTCTTGAAAAGGAGTAACAAATCTCATATTAAGATGCCCAGAATCTAATGTGTGCTGTGTATTGAAATTTTGATGCCGTAACAGTGCAACCCTGTAAGATTTCCAACCTACCTCTGTTCTCTAGTTACCCAGAGCAAGGTAAAACACAAGAATGAATATTTTTTAAATCCCGTAGTCATAATGAGGATGTTGCTACACTCTCCATTCTGGCAGGTTTGGGTTTTTTTCTCTTTTCCCTGAAATACTGGCCTGGGATAATGTTAAGAGAAAAGGATTCCTTGTCCATGTAATAACCAGTAGTTGTGATGTTTCCCCAATAAGACAATAAGATAGGTGATGTGTTCTCTTTGTCCTTCTTTTACTAACACACAGGAACCTCTCTTAGCTCTTCCAGAAGCACTTATTTCATTTTCCAGCAGAAAGGGCCACAAGCAGCCCAACCCCTCATGGTGCTGATGGGAGCTGCCGTGTGGGGAACAGCTCCAGACCAAGTGGTGGAAGGGCAGTGGGCTTTTGACCCTGGCAGATCCAGCCCTTGGCACCCTTTTCTTTCCCTGGGTGATCCCTCTGCTCTTTATGGCCTGGGGAACAGGAAAGGAAGGAACTGAAACCTGAGAGTAGATCCTGAAAAGTCTTAGTGTGAAACAAGCTTTCTGACTGTCCTGAGACACTGTAGGTTCTGTGCAGCCTTTCAAACAAGTTTCCTGGCTACAGCAATTCTTTGTTCTTAGATCAACCTGCTGTTTCTTTTCTACAGTAAGCTTCTTTTTTCCATCAGCCTAATTGCAATATCAGTTTTAAAACTAGATAAATTCTTTAGTCCTGTAGTTTGCATTTAAAACTTCCTTAGTAAAAGAAACATTTTGTAAATAGCAATTATCTAAGGGTGTTCTACCCTCTTCAATAATTTTCATTGGAGAACTAGCAAATGATCAGGTCTTCAAAGTAAGCTTTAATAGCAGTCAGATGAAGCTTGGAACCCAAAACCAGAGACAATTTTTTCAGAAGTGTGACAGTTAACTTTTGGATGCTCACTTTGGAATATTTCCTAGGGAAAAATGTCTGAAAATCCCAAACTCTTAAAATCTGAGCCTTTATTGCCTGGTTTTCAGACTTTAACTGTTAGATCATGCTTCTGGTATCACTTTTGCCTCTCAATCTTGAATCTCAAACATTTTAGAAAAAAAGAGTAAGTTTCATTTTATGAGATCAGTTAAACATGCTGCACCCAAATAAACCAGTACTTGACCTAGAACTGGCACAAAACTGACATAAAAAGATTTTGGGGCTTGATGATATCACACTTTGTCCTTTCAAAGTTTATAATAATGTAAAACAATAGATAGCAGCTGGTGCTTGTTTACAGGGCAGCCTGTCCTTGGGTGGTTCTGTGCGTTGTGTAGCTGAAGAACAGTCACTTCATTATTCTCCTACAGTAACCCCTACTGAAATATTTTTGGGTTTTTTCAGATAAATTTTCATTGATTATAAATGTTTTACTTTGCTACAATTATACTTTGTACTAATAAACCATTTCCATAAACTAAAGGAAGGATGCCAGATTCCTACACACTGCATGTGTCCAAACCACCAAAATCATTATGTTTCATATTTCCATGTTCTACTGAGTATCTGAATGCTCAATTAAAAAAAAAAAAAAGGCAAGAAAAGAAAAACAACAAAACCCCCCCAAAACCCAAAACAAAACAAAAAAAAAAACCCCAAAAAGCCCCAAAATAAACACAACCCCCCACAAAAAAACCTAATAAAAACCACCCCAAACAAATAAACAAAAAACTTCGTCAGCTCCACTGCTATACATACACACTGTAATGTGGTAAATAGAGACCTTTCTGTGAAAATAGAAGATGTCCATGGAAGTATTTTCAGACAAATTTGTGACCATTGTAAAAAGTCACAAATGTGACTATTTTGAAATTTGACTTACATAATAAAGATGATTTTCATCTTTTCTTAGCCCTTTCATTCTTCTCTCCATCTTTTGCTATACAAAGGTATTTGAAAATTATGAAAATGTTAATTTTGAATAGAACTTAAAGAATTTTAATCATATTTCACAGCAATTAACATCAGGGTAACCAAATTAATACAATTTAAAAATAGTCTTATTGCAATTGACATGGAATTATTAAGCTTAGAAAAGACATTTAAGATCATCTAGAACAACACTTAATCCAGTACTACCAAGTCAACATTTAATCTTATGTCCTTAAGTGCCACATCTTCACATCTTTTAAATATCTCCAGGGCAGGTGACTCAACCACTTTCCTGGGAAGTTCCTGTACTTGACAAACATTTTGGTGAAGAATTTTTTCCTAATATGCTTTTCCTAATATGCTTTTTCCTAAACTTCCCCTGGTGCAACTTGAAGCCATTTCTATTGTTGATTTCTTGTTATTTGGAAGACAGACCCCTACCTTAATGTAACTTCCTTTCAGGTACTTGTAGAGAGCCACCGTTTGTTGGTAATAAATAAAAATTCTGTTGCACCACAGTGACACAGTGTCAGCCCAGTGTTGTACTCCTCTTTAATTCTACCTTCATTTTGTAGAAAAATTGTAGAAAATGTAGAAAAATTCTTGCCTATTACTTATGGTAGCTTTTTTTTTTCCTTAGGAGTTTACTGGTTTGCTCTGAGGGCCACAGCTTCAAACAAAATAGAAATGATTTATTTTGGTGAGGATCCAAGTAGGTGAATTTAGTTGTCATATTTTTGGTCAACATAAAGCAAAGCAGAACAGAGAGAAATCTGAGTGTATTTAATCACAGAGTGCTGTCGTGCTGCTGAGGAAAGTCATAAACAGTTGACTCCAAGCTGGGAACACCACGCCAAACATTTGGATCTGGAACAGGACTGTACGTTCCACCAGCGTGCTGCAACAGGGAGACACAAGGAGTTCAGTACATGTAAAAATGTTTCAAAAATGAAAGAGGTCAGGACAGGGCGGTTGGAATGGGCCTGGAGGGTGTTGTGCATCCAGAAGAGAAAAAAATATTATGTTTCCTAATGCAGGACAAAACTGAGTAAAATTATTTGCTATATAATCCATTAAGAAAAGAAGAAAGTCAAAAAATTCCCAAAGGAGTTTTTTTTTCCTCAGTCATACTCAAAATAAGTAATTTTGAGTGACAGACAACTGAATCCACTACAATTAGCATATTTCTTCCTTGCTGGCAACAAGATCAAACTGAGGACTGTACAAGCATTGTATGCCCATCATGTTACTAAAACTTTTCCTAAGCACAGGAAGGAAATTATACTGCTTTGATGTTACTTTTGGCTTCCAGTCTCAGGATTTGGACAAAAAAAGACTGAAATAATATTTTAACCTGCTTAGAGGGATTCAAACCCATCTCTCTCAGCAGAGTGCCCTAATCACTCTGTGGTTTAGGGAAGGAAGCACACTCCACATGCCTACTGCTGAAATTGCTCCAGGATTCGCTGGTGGAGGGAGGAGAGCTAGGAGAGGCAGATGGAAAACAGATTGTACTCCTGCGGTAAGGCATGAACCCTGGAGAAACACAGTCCCTCTGCTGATGTTTGTGCTATCAGGGTGTGGGTGGAATGCATGTCTCCTTCCAGGCTGCAGCCCCAACATCTGGGATCCCAGCCCAGGTCAGCTCAGAACCAAAACCAGGAGAGTTTTGTGTGGAGTTGAACTACCGAGTTCCGCACCTTGAACACTGAGTCTCGCTTTCTCTCAAGCCCTCTGGTTTTGGCTGCATTTTGACCTTTGACTTTCAGCAGGTAGGATGAAGTCTGTTCCAAACACCACCTTCCCCCCATGAGCTGTCAGAGGGTTTGTGCTGAGCAGACAGACAAGCCTGGATCTGGGTCTTTTGGGGATGAAGCTGGAGTGCAGCTGCAGTCCTGCACTACGTAATTTCTGCTGAAGAGCAAGTTCTGGGTCATCATCCTGATATCTCCAACTCTCCCCATGCTGTGACTGGAGGGTCAGTGAGTTCAACTCAGGATTTTGGCTTGTTTGGGGGCCAGGCTGACACTCTTCACCATGCTATCTTCCCCAGAGATGCCTGTATCTGCACACTAAGCCTCGTGCTTTAATCCAGCACTTATGCATAATTCCTGATTAAACAGTTCCTGTGCCATGAATTTAATTTTTCTTAGCCTTAAGATCTTCATGAATTCATTTGTACTGCTAAATTTCACCTTAATTCTAGCTCTAAAACATGATTTTCCTTCTCTTTTGCTGCTTCTGCAGCTATTCTGGTCTTTGGCCAAATCTTAGTCAAATATGTTCATATTAATGCAGGTGGCTTTAAATCTATTTAAATTAGTAAATGAATGAAATGTAAATCAAAATCAACAGACACTTCCCCTTAGCATACTTTGTGTTTTCTGTTATCAGACTGTTTAAATTATAGAATGTCTGGTCTATGTCTTCTTCTATTTCTTCAGCAGCACTCAGTACAAGTAAACAGGGGCATTCAGCAAAATCTAATCCAAACAGAGCACTCCTTGATTTACTCCAAAACTACATATTAGAATAAAAAGAAGTCTATATTTTCTTAAATCTCTGTTTTGACTAGTAAGCAATGACTCTACAGGCCAAATTCCCCTTCCTTCAATTAGAGTTGCATATTGTTTTTTCATTCAAACGACCACACACAAATTGCTCTGGTCTAGTGCCCAGATAGTACACAGATTTCTTGTAGCAATTCATTTAAGAAAGCTGATTTCTGTATTTTATATCTTGCTTGTTATTTGAGAAATTAGCTGTGCCTTTTTTCCATGCAAAATGGTTCTTTCCAAGGGTATATTGTTGTTCCAAACTTGTACGATAAAAAAAAAATCCTTTTGCTTTTGTTCCCCCAAGTGCTATTTAATATAATCCTCTCCTTTCAACAATTTAGATTAAGTTTTTTGAGTGTTTGATTATTTTTCACCAATCTCCGTCCTCTTCTGAGACCAAACCTCTGCATAGATGAAAATCATCATTTATCAGCTTTAGCAGAAACAAAATCCATAAAATTAATGTCAAACCAGGTATATTTTGTGATCATTTCAAATGTGCTCAGTCAGAAAACTGCCTGTTAAATACCTGACAGTACATGCAAATCTCATTTATTTTAACTTCAGCCAATCTGTTCTGTTTGAATTGAAAAGTCAAATAGTTTTACTTTGGAAAAATGGCACCACTTCACAGGAAATATATAGGTCGATGTACATTAGTGTAGTGTAGTCGATGTACATTAGTGTAGTCCTACAAACTGAAAGAAAACTTAAAAGAAACTCAAAGAAAATTAGTTTCTTTCTTTTTTAACATCTGCATATGCTCAAGGACACAACACTTTTAATCCCCAGCACTATTTTTGTTTTACCCCTATTTATGTGCATGATGCTGAATGACACTTACGACTTTTAGCCACACTGCCTCCATTCCCTCCTTAATTTGATTACTCCATAGTTAACCATAGCTAGTTCAGCAGACAGCACAGAATCTCCATTCTGCTTTAGTGCAAATGGTAATTTATCCATCCAAATAAATGACATTAATAACCCTCACAATTTAGAAGTATGTGTTAGTATTACATGTCTTCCTGCTATTATTTGATTTGCATCTTGTTTGTTCAGAGAAATCCTGTATCTCTCACATATAACTCAAAAAACTGGGGATGTTGCCTAGGGTTTGCAGAGTAAACAATTCTTAATCTAGACTGTTTTTCCCTGCTGTACACACCCTGTAACTTAACTATATCCCAAACATGCTGCAATCATTTAAAGAATATGTGTCTCGGCTTTCATTCAAAAACTTTTTTGAGCTTGAAAACCATACATCTGTAAATCTGAGTCAGAACCACTTCAACCTATTTTACTGAGGCCAAAGGGAAGACAGAAGAGTGACAATTATCTAATGTTACCTTTCGTGACCCCAGCAGTTTGTGGGAGTTTTCCCACTGAGTTCATGGAGTGGAAATTTTGACCTGGGTTAGTTCCAACCTTTGAGGAGCAGAGGGTGAGCAGCACCTGCAATCTCCTTTATATGATTATTAGGACATGGGGAAAACAAGTATTCCTTCCCAAAATAAAAGCCCATCTCTGGCATCTTTTTTGAGGCACCCTTGTGACTCAGATGGAAAAAGAAACCTGAATCACTCCAAAGACAATGAAAGGAACTGGATTCTGAAAAGGTGATGTAAGTCTAGTGTGTTTTACTTCATTTCATCTCATGTAAAACAGAACCACAGTGAGAAATGTCTGTCAGCATCCCACAAATTATGACTGCCCAAAGCAAAGTGAGGCTGAGTACTTTTTCTCCAAGATTTTCTGTATCTTTCTTCTTCATTAAAAAATTTGCCATGATGTAGGCAACAATGAAAGGCCCAGTAAAGCCCATTGAAATTCATGGCTGTGGTTTCAGTTCATGCCCACAGGGTATGAGCACATATTGCTATGAGCAAGAGAAAATTTTAGAGGATCAATTGCAAAATAAAATTCCACTGAATTTCTAAAAATACTCCTCCCTTGCCCTTTCTCTCTTCCTGTACCACAAGGCAAACGTAATGGCTTTCTTATCTTTCCCTTCTGCTCCATAGGTACCAGCTGCCTTTATATCCCACTGAATGAAAGAATTAAATAAATCCCAGAACAGTCATTCTGAACTTTTTTTCCGCCAGTAATGAAATCTTCTCCCATAAAAAAGCACCTCTGGCTGTACACCTTGCTGTGATTTGTAGCAATGATTTCTATGTATTCAAAGGCAACATTTTGCACAAGTATTAGCACTTGACTTTACATTTGTAAATTTAGGTAGGTGTTAAGCCTGCAAATATTTCTCCTGGTGTAAGTATTTTATTACTGCTCTCTTTTCTTCTCTCCAAGAAAACTCCAGTAAAAATTATTTTATATCATTGCTGTATTCCAGCTACTGGAATTGTTTTCACCTTGTTTTACTGTGATATTGACCTTCACCCAAATATTCACATAGCAGCAATGTAGTAAGTAAATTTATTTTAAAAAGTGAGAAATCTGATTTCATTCCAACCTGAGGGAATTCAAAACCATCCTTATATTTTCTGAAAAGTGTTCTAACAGACATGCTGTTAAGAATATTTGAGCTTTGGTGCTAATAGAAAATGAAGGTATGTAGAAATTTTAAGAAGAAAACTTCTGACTCATTGAAGCTGGGGCTCTACACAGCCAGTGAGGGTCATTAAATTATTTCTATGCTTTTTCTCATAGCTTTTTAAGGTAAAATGCACTTAACATGTAAGACCTGATGTTTGAGCTAAAAAGGGAAGGGGAAATTAAAAAAAAATAATAATTCTGTTCTTAGTTTATCATGTTGGGTAGATGAGGATGTTGCCTTCAGAGATTCCTTACTCAGCCACATTGATTATTCTTAATTTCCTTGCTGGTTTACAACCTAGGTGCCTAGTTTCAAGAATTGTAGCTATTAGTTCTGTTATTTGGGTAATTACTCTAGACCTTGATCTCAATGTTTAGTACAGAAATTATTTTCAAAGCAGATCTTCCAACATTGTGTGATATTTTATATCTACAGCTCTGGTAAATAGCAAGTGATTTCTATTGCCTGGCATTACTTTTAAAATAAAACAGCCTTTTCATCTTGCAGGGCATGAAGACAGATTGCCCCTCTCTTTTTATTTTAAATTATGCATATGGCTCGTTTTAATAATATATTTATATCTCAGTGACTTTTAATAAATGGTGTCATTGAAACCTTTGGGAACTGAGTTTTTGTGGGCCAGAGGTGGAAGATGGACAATCAGGATTTGCTGTTTTGAAGCTGCTGTATTTGGGACAGTCTCTAGATTTGCCAAACTGCATATATTGAATAAAAATGCTGCATGTACTAGTTAATGTGATATGTGCCAGGTACCAGAGTTATAAGGCATTAGGTCAGATATAAACACAGGAGTCAAACAGCAAGGCATTGTTCAGGAATAAATTGAGCTGTTTGGGCCTCTTTTGGACAGAACACATTCCTTTAATAAAATTTTCAGTATATTTTACAATTACTCCACAAGAAAATTATCAAGAGAATTAAGCCTTCTGCAAAAAGTTATGCTTCTGATGCAAACTGCAGTTTAACTAGCAATTCATGCAGACATGCACCACACATAATGAATATAAAATTTAATAGAATTTTATAATATGACTATAAAAATTAATAGAATTTCTGAAAACCTCTTTGGAAAAAAGACATTATCACTGAGAGTTAAGTTCAAAGGAGTCTAATAGAACTGACTAACTATACACAAGGACCAAATTTTGGCAGTAATTATGTTTACTTGCCAATTTCTACAAATATTCTCCAGTTTAATTACAGCAGGAATAATGTTAATTATAGTAGCAATGACAACATCACCAACAGAACAACAATAATAACATTAATTATAATAACAGTTACAATATTCATTTTCCTAATGATAAGAATAATACAATTACTATTTCAAATTAATAAAATAAATGTCAGCTGCCTCAAATGACAACTTAATTTCTATAAAAGTCTCTGACCTTTTATAAATTCTACCTTTGGTCTGCATTATCCAGTACAGGAAGAAAATATTGTCAAATAATGGAAATTATGTTATCTTTAATAATTTCCAAGCTGGATTGAAGAACAGTCCTGGAAAGCTTAAGAAAGCCTACTCTCATTGTGTTTGCAGTTCAGCTTTTAGATGGAAGTGATCTAAATAAACATCAACATAAGCCACCAAAACCTTTGATTTTGTGATATCTCAGGTTGAGAATCACAGTGAAATCATAAATGTCTTAGCATTGGGATGTTATTATCAAAACCTACTGGAAAAAAAAAAAAAAAAGTCATTGAAAAGCATTGGGGACAGTCCAAACCAGTATAGTTATAATGCTTGAACTAAAAAAGTCATCATTCTGAAGCCAAAATATGACAATGAAAACAATATGTTTTAGTTCTAATGCACTCTGGCAAATGCTGAACACATAAGAATTTAGCATCATCAATTTAGCACTATCAAGTTCAAGCACCAAATAGCTCAAATCAGTGGAATATACTATCTGTATGTAATTCTGAAGCCAAATATGCTGATGAACAATGTTCAGTTTTTAATAATGTGGGTGGATCTGTTTGAAAATTAGGTAAAGCCAAATAATCAAAAATTTATATTATATGTCAGCTTATTTCAAAAAGGCAGTTTGTTCTGCTATATACAAGAACAAATCTGAAGAATATGTACTACAATAACAATAATTTACTGGATCCTTTCTCTTTTATTAATTTTGACTGCTTTATTCTAACTAGAATATTTGTTTAGAACAGCTGCTCTTGCCTTCCATCTCAGTCTGAAGGCAGCAGTTTAAAGAATTCAACCAGTCCATTCTTTGTGAAGCTCCAAAAGTGGAGCTTGCTGCAACTTTTCAAGATTTGAAACATTTGCATCTCTCTAAGCTTTAAAACATAAACAACAGTTACTAATAAAAGGTGAGAAACAGACCAAGGGCACCAAATCCAATCTACTATTTCCACTTGGAACCAAACCATATAATCTCTTTTAAAATTTCACCCATCAAGATCCTAAAAATGCTTCAAGTACTGATTTTCCTATCTGCTGGATGTACAAAACATCTTTACATGAATAGAAACACATTGCTTTTTAAAAATCCATTTACAGTTTGGAGACATTTCTTTTTGCATCAAGTTTATCCTTGTATTAGAGTAACTTTTATTTACTTAGAGCAATCCAGTTGGTTTGGATTTATAGATGTATAAAAATAAATATGTATAAATTTGTGTGTGTGAATGCGTATCCTCACACATACATGCACATATATACATATGTCTATATATACACATATATATTTTAAGGTATTTTTACATATATAGTGACTATATAGAATGGCTTAGGTTGGAAAAGACCTCTAAGATCATTGAGACCAAGATATTGTTTTATACAACAGTATTGGCACTTGGTGCACAAGCATGTGTATATGGTTTATCTTGATGGCCTTAGAGGTTTTTTCCAACCTAAATGTTTCTGTGACTCTGTAATGTATAAATACTCTGCTGTTGATCAGGAAAATGTGTTTTTGTGTTTTCTGTGAAGGAGAAAACAAAAGACATGCATAGATTTGCTTACTTCCATTAGCACACATTACAAACAAACAAATCTTTTCACAAACACAAACTCTGGCTTGAGCTCTGAATGTCACTGAAGTTTTTAGGATGGAGATGGAGCATTGTTTTCTGAGGACACTTTAAAAAAAAACCAAATACTTTAATTTTCCAATTTATTTAAATTCCCCTTTGTAGTGTTTATCATTGTTAAATACCTGTACTCTGACCTAGGAGAATGTACCTTCTAGATGTGCAGTTTGAATGCAACAGAGAAGCTCCAGCAACAAACTTGAAATTTCAAACTTAAACACCCCAGGTTACAAAAACACTTCCAACAATACTGGCAAGAGTTTAGCTCTCCCTTACATTGTCAAAGAGATGGTGTGCATGTCCATTCCCTAACACCTTTAAAAAGGGCCTGGAGCCAACTTGGTCTATATTCCAGCCACAGGAACCAACCACCTTTCTATACCTGGAACTTTTACAGCTCAACAGTTGCAGAGAATATTTTACCTTCATCTTTTCTCCCTTGGAGTGTCCATCCTTGTTATTTTCCCACTTCTAAACCGAAATCCCCACAATATGTATTGTTTGTACTCCAGAGTTGTTTCTCAAGCTGGCAATGAAACTCTGCTCCAAAGGTGTCTGTAGGGTTTGCAATAATCCAGTAGGGATGTGAATGACAGAATTCTGCCAACAAGAATTCTCACTGTGAAGCTGCAGTGTCCTGACACAGGAAGGCTGGAAGAGAGCTGCTGCTACACTAAAACATCCCATAAAATCCTGGAAACATTGAACCCTTGAAGTGTGTTCCAGTGAGGAGGTTCTCCAGCCTGAGGTCATGACTGAGAGTTTCAAGTAAGTTTTCCATATCATACGGGTATGGATGAAAATATTGTTACACTTTTTACATTGCAGAAAATATTTATTACTTCACATCCTGGCACTCATTTGGAGGAATCTGTCTTTCTAATGGTTCTATTGTTTCCTTTGCTCTGAGCACAACACAGGACTGGCATTGGTCTCCTCCTGCACTGCCAAGTCTATAGGCAGCTCCTACAATACTGCACAGACCGGTGTACGAAGGATTTGTACTGTAAAATGACCCTTTTCTTCCTGAAACAATTCAATTTTTTTACTCCTCTTCACCTTCTTAATCCCTGGTACATAAATACACATTTGAGGTCTGGAAATACCAGATCTGTCTCAGAGTCTAATTGCTCAGACAGAATTTGGAAGTTCTTTCATCTGGCATTCAGTCTGTAGGTTTCCCAAATGCTTTCACATTCAGCTCAGCATGAATGCACTTCTTCTTTAACATATTTTCATATGTCTTTCATTAATTTTATTGGAAGACAAAAATCTAAGAATTTGGAATTGAGACTCAGTAAATAAAAAAAAAAAAAAAAAAAAAAAGTGGAGTCTGTATTACAATGGTTTTATATTTTATATCCAGAATTCTCTGTATTTGAATCTAAACTGAAAATTATGACCTACCACATCTTTTAGTCATAATAGAAAAATTAGTTTATCCATGCAAAAGAACTCCTACACTTAAGGGTAAAAAGAAAAACTAGGTTCAGTCTCTTGAACTTTTTGTGTAAATCAGATATTTTTTAATTATACTCAGATTCAAGAAACTGAAAAGCTGGAACTCAGACTTCAAGTTATTATTACTTATTCCAGAACTAAAAAATTAAAAAAAAAGCTCTTGTAGTCCAGGAGATTATGGACTACAGGCCACAAACATTATTCCTAATCTTTAATTGTTTCAGAGATTTAAGAAGGCCCAGAAAGAAAATATTTTATAGCAGACTCTTTAGTATGACACATGACTTAGTTCAGATTTAATATCACAGTTCTGGGATACTGCTCATCACACTCCAGGGTTTTCAGGAGACAACCTCATGTTTCTATTCTTGATTTTTTTGTACCAAGCAAAAAGATTTCAGACTACTCTGATGTAGGATATCCAAGGTATGGATTAAAATTTGGAACTGAACTTTAAATATATGGAAATCATTGATGTAAAGGAGTCCCCACATAGTCACTGGAAATCTCTCACCATAATTAACAGATTAATGTGAATTTAATAATTTAAATTGACATTCATCTTCTTACTAGGCCAATCTAAACCAAAATGAAATATTTAAAAAATCCCATTTTCTTTATTTTAATGTATTTTTCATTGCTGGGAAAAAACCCCAGTATATTTACCTTTTCTAAATCTTGGAAATGACATTATATAGTCCTCTCTTGGGAAATTGCTAAGAGGTTTTTGCAGGCACAAAAGGCCCAGTGAGTCCTTAAAGTACTGAAAGCCATCCTAGCTTTGAGATAAAAATCCTAGCTTTTCTAAAAAATTAAAACACTTTGAAGTTTTTACTCCTATTAATCGTACAGAAAACAACCTGTACCAACTACAAGGAAGTAATATTTTTTTTCTTTCAAAGAAGGAAAACACATCCAGAAATTAAATCCTTTCCATTTTGGTATTGCACTTCCTTTCTTGCATTCTCCCTTTTATTAAAATTAATGAAGGTTTGCAGTCTTGTGACTTCTAATCACATTTGTTGAGCTGTGTATTGTGTCAGTCCTGAACTGACTCCCTGTCTGCACTCCAGCTCTTTCAGAGTGGTGAAGCATCTTGGAGAAAAAAAAAATAAGAGTCCATTTACCAACTATTCCCCTTCCTTGCCTATTTCCAAACCAAACCCACAAAAATTTATAAGTGCTTGGAATTTTTTTAAATTTCATTTAAGACATGTGTAATTTTGCTTGCTTTTTCCTCTGAAAGACCCATAAGAAAACAATTGGAAAAAGAGCCTGAAGAGAGATATGGTATTTTTTTGGCTCAGCTGTAAGCAGCAAAGAGCTAAAAATCTCCCAGATGCATTGGAAGGCAAGGTCAGGGACAAGGACAGTGACATCTATCTCATATATCTGTGCAGGTATGGAATAGTTTTCTACACTTTATAATATAGAGTCACACTATCTATGCAGTCAATACCAATAAACAAGGTGGGTGCAGCCCAGATTACCTTTCTCCTTTATGAAGAGATTAAGTGTTCCCTAAATTTCCACTCTTCAAAGACTACAAACAGACCTGGGTTAACTATCTCAGGTGTCAGGTAGGAGGCCACAGCTGTTAAGATAAATCCCATTCAGGCTATCTTCATTTCTTTGAACATATGTATTGGTTTCTGTGTCCCTACAGAGAGGCTGAGCTTATTAATGACAGCTTCAAAATCCCCACATTGCTCTGCCATGTGTAATATGTATAAACAATTTCCAGTGAAGCTGTATAGTTTATATCAGCTTCAGTTTGGGTATTCTGTCTGTAAAGGATGGAACTGATTCACAGTGAAATATTTTCATTGACCTTAGTGAGGTGAGGATGCCACCCACAGCTCTCCTGAGTGATTTTTTAATATATTCCAATTGAGCAACATCTTGCAAGTGCAATAAAGAAAATTTATCAGTAAGTTGCAGCCAACTGTGAGCAAGCAACAATGTCAAACATTCCAGTTTTTAGGGGGGTTAAATCTAAAGAGACCAATGTTTTTATTTCTACTCTCCCTCAATAAGGGCTTTCCTTTCAGATGGATTATGCAATTGTTGCTTTTTTTCTGTCAACTGACTACTCAATCCTCTCCCTCCTTTAAAATTAAGTCTGAAACAGGATTACTTTGTTTGTTTAAGCAGGGTGGGGATAGGGGTGGGGTGGGGGTGTGGGCTTGGTGGAGTTTGGGCTGAAATAAGTATTTCCCTTGGATCTCTGTTGTATTTGCCAGGGTGTCTCAGACTGATTTTTTCTTCTGAGTGTTGAGCTACATTTCCTACCTTCCAGAAAAGAGCCACAAATGCTAGATCATGGGTGTTCTGTCACTCAGTATTATGAATGTCTTCTCTGACACATTCTGTCTTGAAAAAATGATGAAATATTTAGAAAGAGAAACCATTCTGAGGGAATACAGTAATGCTGAAGCTAACAACCAATTCCCCTTGGTTTTGCATTCTGTTCAAAATAAAACAGTTTAAAAATGAGAGTCAGGGGAAGAATCAGCTTAAGCTAGCAAAAAGCATAAAGGATAAGGGATTATTCTGAAAGGCTGAAAATCCCTGTTCAAATATCTGTAGGATACTGGAAATACCTGGGAGTCATGAATGAATGGCTTGTGTAACTCACAAAGCATGAAATGCACTGCCTTCAGCACCCCACTTCCAAAGCTGGCCCTGATTTTATCCAGAAGAAAAATATTTGATAAATTCAGGGTCTGAATAGCTTTGGGACTAATGGCATTACATTTTTCAAGAAATAAAGTATTTACAGATGCACAGATGCATGTTCACACTTCTACATACTGTTTCCAGCTTTCGTTTGACATTCAGTTGCTGAAATGTGCTACTTAGGCAGATGCTTGACATCCAAATCTTCCCTTGAGACCTCTGTTTCACAGTACATCAGATTTTGGCTGGGCCAAATGAGATTTCTGAGATCCAGTACTTGTGAAGTTTGGAGTTCTCTTTCTAAATGCAGGTAGCCAGAATGGAGTGACCTGAATTAAAGGTCTTTTATACAATCCTATCTTAAATATATTACTGCTGTACTTAACTGTTCTGGAGCTTCTGCCAGGCAGTGTTCTTTGGTTCCCCATGCCAAGTGATGCAGTGTGGCTTGTGAGCAGGCTAATGCTTTCCCAAAGCACACTGGTGAAACCACGCTGCACAGCACTTGAGGGACACTCATTTCCCTGGCTCCACATGTTCTGTCTGTTCTCCCAACACACATTCACACCACGTGTGGGTTTTCCAGAGAAGGGTGTGTGAAATGACATTAGAGCCGTGCTGCTGAAAATGTGCAGGGCTGGAGGCTTGCTGGGGTAATACGACAAGACATTGTGGCATAAAGGGAGTTGAATCTGGTGCAGCTTCATCTCTGTGGTTTATTGGAGCAGCCCTGGAGCATGTTCTCTTCATAATAAAGCAGAAAAATTGACAGCCTTACAGACTTTCCTAACTTTTTTGTTCCAAATAATAAATTTGATGAAATTACTTTGGATTTGTCTGGTACTGTGGATCAAGTTAGCCCTTTCTTAACTTTATTTAGGATAATAGATGGATGACAGACAATCTTGGAGTTTTTCAAAGCAACTATATGACTTCACAAATCTTTTAAAATTTTATATTCTCCCCTACGTATTACCCCTACACATCTTTGAAGACGATATCATCTGGCTGGTTTTTGGCACTCTTAGGCGCTCTTGGTATTACAATTAGAAGTAAGTAATTACAATTACAATTACAATCATTTCAGTACAACTAGTTCCCCTTTCTAACAGTATGGTTTTGTCTGACATCTATTTCTTATAGGATTATGAACATCAGAAGGAGGTGAGCTTGATTACAGCATCAGGTACCACAGTGTAGTCCACAGCCCAGCACAGCTGCTGACACCTGTACTAAATACCTAAACTGCTGCACATACCCAGGAGAGGCACCCTGAACAATCTAAAGGACCTTGAGTAAATTTGTTCATTTCAAATTATTACCAGTTAAAGACAAAATCAATGTCAAATTAAAACAAACACAGACAATTCTTGCACTGAGTGAATAAGTAGAAGCAGTCCTTAATTTCTCTTATAGCTATTTTAGAATAGCTAAACCACTGCTGCTTGAAGCTAAAATAGCAAGGAAATTAAAGTGTGCAAAAAGGCTTCCCTTCATTTTCATTTTTGCCTCCACCCCATCCCCACCTTGTGCAAGAGTGGAATAAAGATGTAGACCCAGATTGGAAGAACATCCATACACACCCTGTGGAGATTTTGATCTGGCCTGACCCAACCCTTTCCCAATCTCTTGAACTACAGAGATGCAGGAGTTTGCCACTGCAGCTCGGTGATAACTGAGCAGGTTTGGTGCAGAGCTGTGCTAGCACAGCTCCCTGACAGATTGGAGCTGGCTCCCATCCACCTCCCCTGGAGCACAGACAAAACAAGTTCACATCTCTCTGCACGTGTTCATAAAAGCCAAGGCACAGCTGCACAGCCCAAAAGAGGAAGGGAGTGGCTCAGGCTGGAGGCTCACCCTGCTTCCTACACATTCACTGCCTAAAAAAGGAAAGGCAGCTCAATATTCCGGAGGAAAAAAAAAAACAAAACCAGAAAGCTCTGGCTTGACTTGTTTGATGACACAACAGACAGAAAGTTGTGCAAGAAGTTTGCCTTTCAGAGGGGTAGGGAGCTGCACAGAGAGCCAGGGCTAAACACCCCGAGGCTAATCCTTCAGGGTATGATTCCTGCATCAGTCTTTGAGTGTCCATTAGGTCAGCCAGCTGTAAAAAGGAGAAAATGCTTGGTGAGAAGGGGAAAGAAAAGCAAAGCACTGTGCACATGTATTTGTCTCCATATTTCTCCCAAATGAACACTACAATTTTATTTCCTTCAGGTAGGAAGGAAAATCTGTTAACAATTTAGTTTTGTGTATCTTGTCTTTGTGAATTTTATTTCATTCCCTGTAATGGTAGAATTTACAATAAACAGATTTTATATATAATTTTAATTAATTTCAGGTCACCTTATTGGTCTCAGCTTTAAATTTTCCAGCCAATTTAAACTAAATTCAAAGAAAAACAATATTATTGCTATTAATAAAAGGAACACAAACAAAATTGCATCTGTGGAACAAACATATACAAATTTATTCCTTCTTGGCTTGTTTAAAAGCTATTTGAGCTTTAAAAAGTATGAAAGGAGTGAAGTTTTTATTAAGATCAGCGGCAGAAGGACAGAAAATGACTGAAAGAGCCTCATGAGACTACAATTCTATGAAAGACTCTATCAGTGGACA
>JAHXMQ010000028.1:62990484-63139216 GCA_020466415.1 Ammodramus savannarum pratensis
AATTCCCCAGATGCCTGAGAACTTCTTCACTTGATCCTCTGGAAAAATGCCCAGATGAGCTCTTTTGCTTATACCTTGATGAGGTTAAGGTGACTTAACAAGTTAGCTTTTGGCCTTGCTCCTCTGGAAGAATCATCAGGGGAATCATTCTCACCACCCCACCTTAATACTTACCTGGAAAGGGTGACGTAAAAAGGCAATTAGAGCCAGAGAGAGAAAGAAGGTATTTTCATTGCATTGCCCTAGACTTGTTAGCAGGACTAGTAGTCAGTAATAAGCCAAGAAAAGCACATGGAAGAACAATACAGACATATGAAGAAAAAATTAAAGAATGGCCTCCCAAGAGATATTAGATTCAAATACCCTGTGCAATAGAATATAAATATACTGAGATTAAATACTTACAGTAGTAAGGATCAAACACCAAGGTTTATAACACACTTTTGGCAGAGGAATGTGAAAACAAATCAATGCCTGGTGGCCACAGATGCCTGGCAGGATGGTCCTATCTTCCAATGAAATCAGGATAAGTCAGAAACTTCTGAAAATCCCATTAAGTGCTTTGGTAGTAACTCTGTGTGTATACACAGCATCTGAAAATCTCTCAGCTAAATCATCAATCAAAAACCACAAGACAGCAGACTAAAAATGATTACAGTTCTCACCATAGTTTCTATTTCATCCAGGAAAAATAAAAAATCAGAAATAAGAAAAATGAAACATTACCATTTTAAGAGTTTGTAATGACACAAAGAATTTCACATCTGTGTTTTAGAAAAAAAAAAGTACTAATATACAAAATGGATATACAAAAGCATTGAAGTACTTTCAATATTCTTACAAGTCTCCTTAGGGTTCATTAAACTTAGCTTACATGACAAAGTTCAACAGAAACTTATTGTGACCCTAATTATTATTAGAAAAAGAGCATGGCCTTTTTTCTGTTATAAGTGGCAAATATCAACACAGATGTCACTGGTCTTTCCTGCCTGTGTCATGGCCAGCCTCCCCACACAGTTACTGGATACACTGATCCTGGGCTCAGTCATTCACCCTTCAAAATTCCCAGCCCCAAATAAAAGCACACCATTTGCATCATAGGATCAGTGACTCATGCCATAAAATCAGCTTCCTCTTTATTTGGACATTGAACAACTGGCTTGACCCAAGATGTAACAACTGTTGCAAAAGAAAAGAAAAAAAAAACCCAGCCATTTCCCTTAAGCAAAAGGAGAGCTGGTAATAACAGACGTCAGCTTAAGAGGGTTAACAGGGTCACAGAACCATTTACATTTTGTTTGGTGTGTGAGTTTTTGAAGTTCTGTGTAGCTTTTAAAGAAATGCAATTATTGTACTAGCAAAGGAGGAGACACAATCCCATCTACATTTACACAAACAATAGGTCTGTTAGCTAGGAGAGTTCAAAAACTTCACCCCTTTATGTTGGAAACTGAGTTCCTGACTACAAATAAATTTGCTGTCAAAAGCACAGGAAGCAAGCAATTTAGAATATGTTGCAGATGTAACAATCAATACTCATTTTAACTTGACTAGACACCAGTGCTTCAGATATTCAAACTGATTTTCAATTACTGTTTGAATTACTGATTTTGAATTACTTATTTTGAAATTCAATTTTATTTTAACTTGTGAAGGTTGTCATTGATGCCAAATCAAATATCCCAGCTATTTCTCCCACTCCTCTCCCCAGACTTAGGTAATGCCCTGCGTGTTTTATCTCTGCTCTTCAGTGTATCCATAAATATTCAGGAGACAAATTTCTCTTTTTCTGTTACCATTATGATTTTCCTTTGCTTACACCTGTACAATCCCATTACCTTCACACACATCCTCAGCCACAGCTGTGCAATGTTACTGGGGATAATGACCATGACATGCCAACTTATATAAAAAATCATCTTATTTATGAAAAGGCAGAAATGTAAATCAAACTCCTTTGGAAAACAAAAATAAACCCAAAAAAACCCTGAAATTATCATCTCAAAGAGATAAGAACATAAGTCTAATCCCAATGAAAGATAGCTATAGGGCTGGACCACCACTTCCATGAAGACAGGCTGAGAGAGTTGAGCTTGTTCAGCCTGGAGAAGGCCCCAGGGAGATCTTGGAGCATCTTCCAGTATCTAAAGGGGGCCACAAGAGAGCTGAGGAGGGACTTTTTACAAGGGCATGTGGTGACTGGACAAGGGGGAATGAATGGCTTCAAACTGCAAGAGAGCAGGTTCAGATTAGAACTAAGGAAGAAATTCTTCACTACGAGAGTGGGAAGACACTTGAACAGCTTGCCCAGAGAAGTTGTGGATGCCCCATAGGCCAGGTTGGACAGGACTTTAAATAGACTGGTCTAGTGGCAGCTGTCCCTGCTCATTGCAGAGGTTTGATCTTTAAGGTCATTAAGGTCCTTTCCAAACCAACCATTTTATGAATACATGATTCTAGGAATGTCAAGTATTATATAGTTTATTCACATCAAGCCAATGCACTCAAACTATGCTCAGAAGCATACAATGCTGCAGAAGGATGGTATCAAGAGACAAAGTTTTGTTCTCTATAAAAAGGAAATAAGCACAGTTACAGGTTTAGCAGAGTTAATAACCTATTTCTGGAATAGAAGTGGGACTCAGTAAAAATTAAATCCTTTGCAAAATGAAACAGGAACTACTAATAACCTTTAAGCTTTAAGTCATTGCTCTAATTTTTCATAGTGAATCAAACACAACCTCCAAGCAGAAATGGGCTTTTAGCAATTGATAGACACCTTGCTGCCAAACATTTCAAAGAATGCACATGGTTGAGCATAGACGTGTATGATAAAACATCTTGAAATATTTTTACATCTCTAGCAGACAGATAGGAGTTGAGTGTGTAGAACTATAATTTTTCCACCCAAGAGCTGCCTGGTACAGAGAACTGTCTTTGTCAACAGAAAAATTCCAACTTGAAAGTTCAAACCCGTATCAGTGCTTGCTGCCAGCACTCAAAAGTGAGAAATGCAAGAGTTAGACACAGCAGTGGAGTAAGAGGGTATTGTAAAACTGCTCCTTTTTGTTCACCCCCAGCATTCCCAGCACTGGAGCCCAGAGTGCCATGGAAACCTGTGCTGAGCCAGGCAGGGGAAAGCTGCTGGTCTGCTCTCACAGCCACAGGACAGATCCCCTTCCCCTGCCCCATCAGAAATCCACATACATCCCTCTGTGATACAATTCTTAGGCCTACCTGTACCTGGGCTTGCTGAGAAATTTTGGCCTGCAAGATCTTATATGCTATTTTGGTAGTCACAAGGTTCCAGAGGTGGCTTGTACAAAAGGGTACATTTTTTTAATAACTGTGGCCATCTACTAATATTTTATTATATCATGGTAGTGTTTTATCCAGAAGATATATTTTAAATATTCAGATGTTATGTGAAATATGTCTGTTTCCACAGTCCCAACAGATCTCAAAGGCTCTAAAAATCATCCCCAGACTTCATTAGGAGTAAACTGACATCATCCCACTGAACTTGCTGACTGTACTATCCACAGTTAAGATGCTCAGACCTGCCAATACAGGAGATACAACCCATCATCTGCAAATCTTATACATCCTCTCATGAGCATGTAAAAAAATCTGCCACTACATGGCAGGGGAAGTGATTTAGTTCTTTTTCCCATACAATTATGGAAAAGTTCAATAAATGACCTTCATTTTGATGTGAGAATTCCTACTTCTTTATAATAGATCTTTGTTCTGACATTCCCTTGCCAAAAGCTCAGTTTATGAGCTGTATGAAAAAAAGTTCTTATTCTTTCATACTCAAAATACACAATGTCTATTGTCACAGCCTATGATTCTAAGCCATTCAGTGGAACCTGTTTATCTGTCTGTATATTAGATATATGAGAAAAAAAAATCCCTGTATGTTTTGATCCCTTATACAAAGTCAGTGCATTACACTTAATAGTTATCTAGGAGATCTCAGTTCTGCAGTTGTGCTTTCATTCTCAGGATTTCTGTTGTTGGAGTACAGCCACATACATGGCATGGAACATAAATTTTTCTAACTTAGCACACTATTTTTCTGGGAGGAGGTCTGAAAAATATTGCATCCATACCAGACCAGAGGGAAAATGTTAGCACCACTATACACAGTACTTTCAATTAGTTGGAATTTGCCCAGGACCATGGAGCTAATTTCTCTGTTCTTGCTAATCACCAATTTGGCTAAGTGCTAAGCCCTGCAATTTTGCAAGTCCTCAGATGTTGCAGAAGTGTTTTCACTTCTCAAGATCAGACCTTAAATAAATTATATGGTACTTAATAATAGCACATGATCAACTTTATGTCTCATCCAGCTTTATGGATCATCACCAAACTACCAGAAGAGAGTATCATCAATTTAATTACTAAGTTTGAAGCAGACTTACTTATTAATCCTCATTTTCAGAGCTCCCATATGTCTGCTTGCTCTGTGAGTTAATGTCCCCAGGCATGTCATGCTAGCTTCTATAACTAAGTCAGTCCTCTTAAGACAACAAAATGAAATGCTAGAAAACTGATCCCTTTCCAAATGAAAAATTTTCTGGTCACACAAGTCAAGACACAAGACCATATCCCCACTTTATACCTCTTATTTTTCTCTAAATTCCAGATAAATAGGAAATCCATACTCTTTCATGACAGCATCATCATGGCAGCATCACTGCTGGATTTTCTAGGACAAATCATTTTTACCACATGCAAAATCAGCCCCACTGCTCATTAATGTCTCTGCCCAGTAATGTCTCCAGAAATGTCCACCTGTGCAAACAGCAGGAAAAAGAGAATCAGACCAAGCTGCTATGATATTTCACCCATAATATTCTGTTTGCCTCAATCGACTTTCAGATTTATTTATAAGTGCTCCTTCAATCTATCTGTTAATCCATATAAATGTTTTGAAAACAAAGCATCTTTTGGCAAAGAACTACACAACCATAAAACCTGTTGCCTGAAGAATTGCTGCTTTCTGTTTGTTTTGAAACTCTCTACTCTGAGATGGTACTAGACAGGGACCATCTGATGAAGCTTGTACTGGAAAAAACATGGATAGATCCCTATCTGCCTTCTCTATGGTGCTAATTATTTTGCTGATCTTTATCATAGTCATAAACTCTCTCTCCTGTAGGTTGAAGAGGTCCAACCTGCTCAGATGTTGCTTTTGTGAAAGTTGCTTTACATCTTCATTCAACCTTATTACCTTGTTCCTTTTTTGGGGGATAACAAGGTAAATACATTATGAAACAAGGAATGTTTAACTTAATCATGTTTTTTTTTAGTTTCTTTATTTATTTTCCTAAAAATTCTTCATATTTTATTTACCTTCTTGACCACTGACAGACTGTGAGCTCTTTTTTCCACTGAACTTTTGTATCAGTGAGGTGAAAAGAATTATAGAAGTAGTTCAGTGTATTTTAAACCTGTGAGACTACTAGAAGTCACAATATGCTAAGCCATCCTAATAATAACTGTATGACTTTATAACAGAGATTTCATTGCTGAATTTATCTGTTGTGCTTCAGAGATGGGAGAGAGACATTCAGCTGACAAAGGACCCACAGCACCTACAGCAGCTCAGGTACTGGAGTACTCATATCTGGCTCTGTTCAGGTGTGGCCCTTTGAAGAGGAAAAGGTAGCATTAGACTTCCCTATAAATATTGTCTGGTAAAAGATATTTTTCTATGACACATTTGTACAGTTATATGGAATCCCCATTTACAACTGCCCTGGCTGTATTTTCTAAGAAAAGTACCAAGACCTGGCTTGTACCTCTTTGCCTCAAGACATGTGAGGAAAACAACAGTGCTCTCAGCAGTTTGAAATTCTGGAATGTTCATTGTCTGTTTGAGCAAAAGCTCAGCCAAAATCTGGGAGAGAGGCATAGGAACTCAATCTAAAAGCTTCCACATTTATAAGACAGGGGATGTCTTCATGTGACTAATTTCTTGGGTGTTGCAGGACTGTGCTGGCAGTTCCTATGCACTACAAATACTGTTTTCTTTTTGAGATGAAAAATTTTTTACAGAAACTTTTTATACCTGAATTCAGAACTCCATTGAGCCAAACTGTAGCCACAGTGCCACAATCTCCCATTCTATGCTCATGTATCTTTTTCCTAGACAAGGAAGGCATACATTTGTGTCATTTCTCAGAGATGTTGGTCTTTTCCTTTCTTATATGAATTAGAATTGAGGAGAAAGAGTAGACATTTCCTATTGCTGTAAGGGAGAATGGAGATGATTCCTGCATTATCTAAATAACTACCCTGCTTTTAGTTCATATAGATATAGCTCCTCCAAAGCTCCAAAAAGAGCTTTTGGCAGGAATTACTGTTCCCATGCACAGGGTGTGCAATGTTATCACTCCTCATTAGATTCTATTGATTCACTTTGGTTTAAAAGGAACTGAGGATGGATACTGATCACTTTAAAAGAGACCAGTGACATACTTTCCACTTTCACAGCTAATAGTGTAACTATTATAGTCAATAGTGTAAAGACTTTTATTCAGGGGCTGGGAATATAGTCCTGAGAAAATGAAATATGAACAGGCAAAGTGTAGACTTTTTTTCCAAAGGAGGAGGAACTTCTGAGTACTGTAAAAATAAAATAGCTGCATAGAGCAATTCACATTGGCTTATTAAAGTCAGCATTTAAATTGAGGGTGAATGCTTTTAAAGTACTCTAAGAAAGAGCAGGAATGCCAGTTGGATAAGTAGTTTTAGCTGGAAAACCAGAATAAGGTGCAGTTTGAAGAGAAGATCAAAGAGAGAGACTTATAGAAATTGTATGGTGTGCTGGCTACCAGCACAGGATGTTGCCATCAAGGCAACCAAAGTCAAAGACACAGTGCAATTACTTAAAAACACAAATGGATCCAGCATGTTCCTTCTTGGCATTCAGAGCTGTCTCTAACCCTGTAACTCGGGCTGGAAGTGAACTCCTATTAGCAGGAAAAGTAGAGAGAGAAAAACCATAGCGAGCTTTGCAAATCTGAATGTCTTTATCTTCATTAGTGAATCTTGTCAGCTTTGTAAATTTATTCCAGTGCATAAATGATTGAGTAAACCTTGCAGTAAACAAAGTGGGAAGAGAAGCACACAATATTGCAGAAAAAGTGGTTGACTGCCTAAGAGAGATGGCTTTGTTCCCCTGTCACATAAAATGTCAGTGGAAAGGTCTTTTGCATTGAGGAATAATTATTTTTTCCACAATAACTTTTAGATCAGGATGATCATAGAACAAAAGGCCTGGAGGATTCACCCTGCCAAGATACTCTAAGGACACAGGCCTTGGGACTTTTATTTAATCACTATGTGCAGAGCCCTAACACCAGGACTACAATTTTAATCTCACAACATATTGAAACAAAACCAGATTTTGATTCTTTATAAGGTTTATGATTGACTTGATTGCATTTACAGATATTACTGATAAACAAACATCAGAGAATGAGTCATAAAATCTTCAAGCATTGATACTATACTGATCAGCATATACATGATAACAAGAATACAGGCTGCATCTTTACCTCCTTTTTTCTGAAATTACAATAAGCCTTGGGATCCTGGTCCAGCAGTCATTCAAGCTGGCACACGTAGCACCAGCAAATTTTGTCTGTGATAGTTTGTACCAAAAGACATTTGCCTGGTTAGATTGCTGTCAGCATTATCATTCATTTACTGTTTATCCCAAATCTGTTTGCAAACACTGCTGAAAAAGTCAGCCAGGTTTAAAACAACATGTATTCTTGTAATGAAATAAAATAAATCATCATGGTAAGTATTTTTTTCATGTCTAATTGGCATGCCCTCAAGGGCTTTAAGATCTTGCTAGTGCAGTTAAATAACTAAAGGTTTGGTCCTTAATGACTCTTTTTCTGCCCTGGGAAGCACTTAAATGTTGTGAGCCCTCCACTGATTTCAGGAAGATTGCTGGAGTTATTAATCACAAGTCAAAATTTTATTATGGCATCTGTCATTAGATAATGACAGTATCTGCAGGAAGGACCAAATTTTCTGCAATGATTGTAAATAATTTGAATACAAACTTGAAGAAAATTCAACTGGCCCTTGGTAAACTGGAGCATCCTTAGGATGCCAGTGCTGTAGGTGATGAAGTTACTCATGAGTATTTTGGCCAAAGGGAGGCATGCAATTTGTGAAGTTTCAGGTACACATATTATCCTGCCATATTTCCCTGTTTCAGGTTCCACATAGCCTCATTTTCATTGCCTTATTTTCTCTGCCTTGGAAGAGTTCTTGTACAGTAGGACACATGAGCATTTGTTTTTTTCCAAAGGCTCAAAAAATGCCATATTCACTTCCAAACCTATGTCTCTTCTCAGACAGCAGTGCAGTGCAGTGCTGCCAAATCCAAACTTGTGGGCTAGTTTCCTTGTTTAACAAAGGTAACCTGAAACTCTGTAAATCTTGTATAAAGCTAACATCTGCATTTATTCAGCTGAAAATTATATGCACAAAGTTAGCTCCTAGCTGGTGTAAACAAGGACAGCTTCTCTGAAGTTGCTGAGGATTGCATCCACTTACACAATCTAAGCATATGGTATATATTCATCAGTTCACCTCCCTAACACAAAGTTGGCCAGATTGCCAGTGAGGTATTCATTCATGGAGTACTCATACATAGTCTTGTGCTATGAGCAGCAGTCCTCAATTTTAAATTCAAAGACATATTTAAAAATTACTCTCAGAAAATTTAACTATCTGCTGCAGCTGCTTTTTTGTGTAGATTGTGCAACTCTGTTGGCTCTTTCTCTCCTGCTTCATGCCCACTTAGTCTTGGATTCAGAAATCCCGCATTGCTGTTTGTATATGAAAGAGAAAATCTTGTTTCCCCTTGCCCCACACACTGTCCTAAGCTTTGCCTCACAGACAGTAGCCATGACCAGAACTGATCAAAGTTTGACACCAAGATCTGGCTTAAAGGCAAGGAAGAGCAAACAGGACTAGAAAATAGCACAGACAAAGGGGATTAAATGGCAGACTTGATCAAATAGCAGGATCAATGTAGCAGGCTCCCTGCATAAAAGGGAGTTGCAAAAACAGGGGCAGATAATTCTTCCTGGAGCACAGTGGAAAGACAAGGGGTGATCAAGGAAAGGATGGACCAGAACTGCAATAAGGAAACTCCAGCTGAGACAACAGGAAAAAACCTTTGCTACAGGGGAGCCCATGAGCACCTCTCTGAGCAGGCTGCCAGGTGACTGAACATCAGTCCTTGGAGATTTTCAAGAGCTGATGGGATAAGGAGCAATGTGATCCTACTTTGAGGCTGGATTTAACTCTGGGGTTAGTCCCATGTTTGAAAGGGATAGAATGAGATTAAATCCTTGCAAACCAAAATCACGCCACAACTCTGCACTTTAGTTAAATTCACTTTTTATATAACAAAAGTTATCAACAAGATAATTCCAGTGACTGCAGGTGAGTAGTATTGTGCTAACATGAATAAAATTTACAAAGCAACCCATGAACTCCTTTATCACAGATTATATTATGCATTATATATTATAATATAGTATGATACAATTATATAATATATAGTATAATTTTTTAATTTAAGCAATCCCCAGCAGATACAAACATTTACATGATGCTCTGATAAAACCTACAACTTAGGCAGACACGAAGAAAAAACACTTTCAGCTGTTTCCTATAGAGTATAAGTTTATTAATGTAGAGCAACAGCTTTGATAGCTTTGGAGATTTTGTTTCACCCTCAGAGAGAAATTTCTAAAGAAAATGTTGACCTTAAAGAAAAGGGGCATGAAACAGTATTGAAAGAATTGAACATTTTAGTGTCTGGGATTCTCTGTATATTTTAAATACCAAAGGATTTGAAATTCTTTTG
The DNA here is from genome assembly GCA_020466415.1 of Ammodramus savannarum pratensis. Classification (NCBI taxonomy): domain Eukaryota; kingdom Metazoa; phylum Chordata; class Aves; order Passeriformes; family Passerellidae; genus Ammodramus; species Ammodramus savannarum. The sequence continues at coordinate 63,000,398 of JAHXMQ010000028.1, forward strand.
ATTACAGATTAAAAAATGAAAGTTTTATTGGTCATTTGATCTTGATATGCTTCTTAGATCTGCAAGTGCTAATAAAACATACTTTAATGCTAATTCTCTGGAGCTTGTGATGATAACTAGATATGTTTGTGATTTTTTTTAGAAAGTGAACTTAAACCCTGAATTCCCTTTGATACTGTTATTTACAGTTTATTTTTTACTAATAACAGCTAAGATGATACAGCCTCTAAAAGGAATCTAAGTGATAAAAAAACCCCAAACCCAAATTTGTTTGATTCCCTCATACTAAAACATCCCATATAAAAATGGCTTTTGTGTGGGTGGGGGGAGCTGCTCACTGAAAGCAGATGATCTGTATACAAATTCTCTGTTTCTGTGCCATAAAAATTACTAACTCCATTTATGGAAATCACATGTATCTCATGTATAACAATTGTATAAAAGGAACATAAAAACCCCCTTAAATCACTCTCTTTTGATTGTGACATACATCACCCTGCACCTGTGTAAACCACCAAACAAGGTGTGAAGTAGTCAGCAGAGATTTCAAAATACCTCCTCATTAACAAAGATGCTTTAAAAGATTGTTGTCCAAAAGTAGTTTCTATGATAAGAATATAAACTTAGCATCTTTAAATATTTACAAAGTGACATGTATTTTAAAACCACCTAGGAAATCAACATCCTCCCTAAGATGCAAATAGCCTGACAAACTATTCAGAATGAAAAATGTATTCAACAACTTGAGCATAATTTTCTTTTCAAGCACCTTTTTTGAATAGACTTGATTTTTGACAATGGCTTCATTATTCAAAAATATTTTAACCAGTCATCACTCAAAGATGAAGATAAGCATGAATGAGGCTTATCTTTGACGTGGCTCACAAATATCTATTTGCACTTTACAAGATTTGGGGATTTTTGAATATCAGAATTGTTCTTTGAATGCTTGCAGAGTTTGAAATATGATAGAAAATACTCTTGATAAATATTCTTTTTTTTCCTGCAATGACCCCTTTCAAGTTTAGCCAGGTTGCTAACTTCATGCCTTCTCTGGTTTGAAAAGATGTCTCACAAAAATACAGCAAATGTGGGACACTGTCTCTGACAAAGTAGATTTGTATGACATCAAAAACACAGGTATGCTCTGGTGGATGTTGCAGATGGCTTCTTAAAAGCTTTCCAGTTTCCTTGAGTCATAATGGATTAGTTTTCAAAAAACACCTAAAATAAATATAGCATTAGGTGAAAAAGGCACTGAGAGACAGATCCTTTCTGTAAAGATTCCCATTCAGATATAGAAGCTGGAGAAAACATGTGGTAAACATGTAGTGAGGGAGGTGAAGTTGTGACACACAGGAATTAACCTTCAGGATAACAGAAGAAACTTAAGAGTTGTACATTTGTATCAGGTTTTTGCAGGGGTGTGAGTTGGGAAAAGCTTGTTTATTTGTTTGTTGGCTTGCTTTTAGTCCAAAACCACAACAGCGAATAAAAGATATAGAAGATACTTCTTTATAGTCTTTTTTTTCTTTCTTTTTTTCTTCACCAGACCTAGATTGAATAAAACTAGTTCCATCAACCAGGTAGAAACAAGAGAATGAGAGAGACACCACCTGGGTACAAGTTTAAAGCCTTAGAAGGCTGCAGCTTGCCTTTAGATCAGTGACACAGAAGAGACTGAAGAGAAGTGTATCTGCTGGCCTATGGAAGCCACTCGTAGAGTGATAAAAAACATTTTCTTCTAAGAAAGTAGTAACAGCTCTTTCATACATGAAAGTTTCATACTTTACTTGGAAAATGCCTGTTTCCAAGACAATTTTAATAAAATGCCTAAAAGAACATTTCACAAACCAGTTGTGGGTTTAAAGGTAGTAGGAAAAAACCTTGAAATGTGTACTGGAAAAACACTGCAACCTGTGGCTATTTTGTGTTCCCAGGATGCACAATGTTTCTGATAGAGAAATTAAAACTACAGAATACATTTTATTACAATTATGACCATTAAAAGATTATGTAAACCTGCTAACAGTATAAAGGAGATTACCTGGCAGAAGTCGCCCTGCTCCCAAGCAGGTACAAACAATAGTGGACACTCATCTCCAGCTGAGTTCCATTTGCCATTTATTACTTTTGATCTTCAGGTATGTAGGTAACAACGAGAATTACAGCAGTATCAACAAAGATCAGAAAAAAAATACAGGAAGAATTTTGGAGGAGCAGCTGCTGGTATGTGTGACAAATTAAAATCCTACAGTTTTGTTCAGGCATGTATGTAAATCCACACAAGCAGCTCCACTAGTCATTCCACAAGTGGAGAAAGGACAGCACTCCCAAAATCAGCCAGTCATGGAGCTGTATGATTTCAACCTGTTCCAAATAAAGACACCAGCTCAAAAGCTGGAATTTATCTGGGCTCTAGTCCATCATTCCAAGTATTTGTTATCTGATGAATTTTACAAAATTCCTGTCATTTTCCCTAAAGCAGAAGAGAGAAAGAAGTTTAAAAAATCTGAGGTTGCAGATGCAGAATTTAATTGATATGATTTTCATCTCTAACAGCAGGGATTCCATTATTGACACTGAAATATTACTGCCTTCGGGAGTGTATTGAGTTCTTAAAAAAATATGCAGGTGTTAACACAAATTATTTGTAAGTTCATAACTCAGTGAATTTACTGGCTTGATCAGAATAGTATTTTTCAAGCCAGCTGCAGTTCTGGCTTTTCAACTCTTAATGTAATGTCCATACAGTGATGAAGTGAATTGAAATTCAAAGCACATAAATCTTTCCCTTACAGGATTCTTTTGATAGTAATTAATTGGTCTTCATAAAACTGCACAGATGACAAAATGACCAAATTCAGTTCTACATTTCAACTACCAGTTTCTGCAAATAATAGATTACTGCTGGATCTCTGCACATTTCTGGTATAAACCAATGGTAAAAAAAGAATTGACAAGCTGGAGAATACCCAAAACATATCTGAAAGCAATTTGTATTCTGCTTGTCACATTGTTTTTCCTTATAGCTGTCAGTAAAAGGGATTTAAAGGTAGTGATCATGTGATATAGTACATTATTCCAGGAAACAGGACAATGAAACACATCCTTTGTGATGCTAAATAATATTAAATCAGAAAATTCTGTTCTGAGAGACTCAGAATTGAAAGGATGCATTGGTGATTGGGTGGATGGGGATGACACAAGAAAATCCTTGTCTAGAGACACTTGCAATACCTGACAGAAGAGGCACAGGGTGAGATGTTGACAATCCCTGCACAGGACACCCAGTGTGTGCAGTCCTGAGTCCATCTCTGTTCAAGAGCACAAATGCAGCTTCCATTGTAACATTCTTTGAGGGCTCTGAAAACTCCACTTGGTGTGTATTTTTTGTTTGTTTCTTGTTCCAGAATGAAGAGTTTCTATTTTTCTGGGAAACAATCCAACACTCATTAACATTAGCAGAGGCCATTACATTATATTTTAGGATCTAACTTCTACTCTGAATTTTTTGGTGGGGAGTGGAGAAAAGACAATTCTTTTCCACCCCAAAGGTTTCTCAGGCCCATTATTTGATAGGGCACATCTCTGTATTTCTCCCATCCTCACAACTTACATCACTCATAAAAAATGTTAGAGGCTCAGGATTAAGTACTTTTCCATTTTCTTTTTACTCACAGCAGGAACTTAAGGATTTGTGTCCTTAGTCTTACACATGTTCTAACTCTTTAACTTCCATTTTCCTGGAGGGCATGAACAAGTGCTTAATGCTAACCCTGCCTTGGCACACTTCCTGAATTTTGTCCATAGGTAGAAACACAAACTTTTGGCTTTCTTGTCACAGGTGGTAATTTCCAAATGCAAAAGCAGTACTTGCCTCTTCTTTGGTCTCCTCTTGCATCTTCAGACTATCTAAGAAAAGAGCATAGCACAGTGAACTATCCCTGTCCCAGTAACTTCTTTAAAGTATTTTTAATTAAAGAAGTATTCATTTTTTTTTTTTTACTTCATTTGTTCATGAGTGTGGATAATTACTATTTCCTATAATGTATATGTGTATACTGAGATGCATTTTCTAGTCTAAGTGCATGAATAATGCCCTCTTATGGCAAAATTTAGAGATTTCCAAAAATTCATTTAGTCTAAGATCATTTACAGGCTAAATTGATGTCCAGGAAAAAAAAAAAAAAACCAAACAAAAAACCAACCAACCAACAACAAAAAACCCAAAACAACACTTACCCTGGGAAGAAAAAAATTGATAACAAAAATTATGCTGTGCATATTATTACAGTCATAATGTGTTACACCAACTTTTCCATCTTTATGCTTCCTCCCATTCTCCAATATCTGAGAGGAAAAACCTGTCTTAAAAGCAGTTTTGAAACAATTAGGATAAGGAACTCATTTTTGGAACATTTTAATGAGTGGTATTTGGCAGCTGCTAAATTAAATTGAATATACATAAAGTAAAGAGCAAGCATGTATTATACATATATTTATTGATATTGGCAACAAAGGGTTTAACTGATTTCTGGAAGTGTTTTTAATATAAGTAACATGCAAGGAATAAATAGGCAAGAGTGCATTGAAGTATTACTGAAAATGTTTATCTCCAATTTCACAATACTTTGGAAATACATTAAGATAAATTTACAGTAGTACAAGTAAGTGTTTTAAATGTTAGCAATGGCAAAATGCCATATAATAAAGTTTTTAATAAATATTTTGTATCAATGCAGTGCTTGTCTTTTGACTTTTTTTACTCCTAATTGACTTTGAATAATGGGCAATAAATAAATTGAATTTAAGTTAAAAAGGTGTTACTTTGGAGAAGATATTGTGTACTGGCTGCCATCCAGACTATATATTTTAATTTTTTTAGTCTTTTTGGCTTAAAACAAACTACTGCTAATAGATTCAAATAAAGATTCAATTAACAGATGTTCTGGAGACATTCATATAAAAAAGATAAATATTTAGTGGAATGTTTATGTGCTCAAGAAAAAAGAAAAAAAAATATAAGCATAGACTCACTTTAAATTGTAGTTCTCTCAATAAAAAGCCAAGAACCAATTTAAAGCAATGGAAACTTTTCAGTATGATAGCAAATTCTGAGGCTTGGTTCATAATGTGAGATCGGATTCTGTATTTTGGGTGCATCAAGTGCTTCTATCAATCCTGTGCTAACTTTGAGTAGGCAACTAATAAAACAATAGCAATAAAATGTATTTCCAATCCATAACAGCCACTAAACACAGAGGTCAGAGTCTATGGCTGCTTCTAAGTACTTTTTTAGCTAATAAAATTTGATTCTAAGCGGATGATTTAATGTTATTTTAAATTAACCCATATCCTGGTTGTCCTGAGGCCCAAAAGCCATACAAAGAACTCAGCAGACTCCCTTAAACCCCACTGAACACACATTGCCTTCATCAGCTCCTACCATCCAGCCAAGAGTTTGCTCAGGCTTTTTATGCAACACATTTTAATGAACAGTGTTCATACCATGGGGCAGCTTTCAAGAAAGGTTTTGATGACTGAAATACGACAGCTTAATATACTGCAAAAAGCATTTTTTAGAGCCTCTCAAAACATCTACTGCACTGACAGTGAAAAAAGGAAAACAGAGCTCCTGTCCCCATGGAATCAGGAGTGTTTGGAGGCACCTGTGACAAAGGTTTCTACCTTAGCACAGACCACACTTCCTGAGACTTCCCACAGTCAAGAACACAGCACAGAACACAATCAAAAGCACAGCTTCAATTTTATCTTCTTTGGGAGCTTAGTAGTGCAGTGTAACAAAGGACAAAAATGTCAGCATTGCACCTAAAACATCAGCACAGCCCCAGCTGTACCACGCTGATTCCAGAGCCAAACCTTGCCTCACAGCAGACAACACGACAGCCTGTTTGAGAAATGGGGATCAGACTGCTGGAAGCAAGAATGCATTCCTTAGTGCTGTGGTAAAGAATTACAGCTTGAATTCTATAGCATCTCAATGTTTTCCACTTTGGGGAAGTTAAAGTGTATATTGGATTTACATTAAAATAGCCAATGCTTCTTTGGTTTCCTCAAGAAAATGGAACAATGGTCATACTGGGTTACTTGAGAGATCTGCTTTAAAATCCCAGCTCCACTGAGAGCTAAGGCATAAGGCAAAAGGATCTGGCTTGATTTGTAGGAGAGGGGATAACTCGGATGCCAGTTCCATCCCTCAGCATTCTCTGGTCCCATATGCACAGACCCTTGACATCTCCAGGGGTGAGCAGGCATTATTCAGATTGCTTCAGTCAATGCTTGGCATGTATGCTTCAAATTACAAACTTTTTTGTTAGTTTTGCTCTTCTTTCATCTGGAGAAACAGGTTCTTTTATGTCTGATGCACGGCAAAAACTTCCTTAGGGAGAGTAAATGGAACAGTGGCCAAGAGGACATGCTTAGGGAAGGAATAGGCATACACAGAATAGTCCTTCTGCTCCTCTTCTAAAGGAACAGCCTGCAGAATGCAAACAATATGTAGTCAGCAATTAGATGGCGAATACCATCAGTAAAGCTTAGTTTGTGCCTACAGAGGAACAAAACAAATCGATGACTGTAAGGTATGCAGTCATTATTCTTGATTTGAAGATGAAGGATGATGGGAAATAGGACTCTGCTGGTACATTATCTGGGACCAGACTGGTTTTCTATAATTAGGCTTGTAGGAGTTAAAAAATCATAAGCCTCCTTTAATTAAAAAAAAAAAAACAAACCCAAACAGTAATTCATACAAGGCTCTACAAACACTGAAGTAGCTGAAACGATGACAAAAAGATATCTTACCAAAACTTCCTTCCAACACAGTGAGAGGACTCCCTTGAGTGCTGTGAGCCCTGTAGATGCAGCAACAGATCAAGTAGCAGGCTGTAGAGTGGCATGTGCTGGAAATGGCCATGACACTCAGGGGCATGTCACTGCCCCTTCTATCCTGCAGTAATCCCTTGCCTTCCCTCCCCTCCTATTTCTCTTTATCTGTTTGGATAAAAAGCTCCATAACTGCTGCTGCTGCTTTATTTCCTTAAGTGTTTATAGAACTCCTTGCACCATATGACCTTAATTCCAAGTACTTCCAATGTACATGTTACAAACTGTTGCCTCCTCTATGCATTTGTGCTTTTTTCTGTTTGCAGCTTGCTTGGCCTGAAACCATCCTTGGTGCATCAACAATTCTTTCCTTTCTTTCAGTCAAGTCTTCATTATACATGTTCTTACTCATCAACTTGCAAAATAATGATTACTTGTTTGATTTCTTAAAAACTCAAATGCAGCTTTGTGCAAGAGCAGTGACTCTGGTTCTATTACTGACCTCACTTAGTCATAGTGGCTAAAAAGTGGAAAATCTGACTACAACACAGTCTTTCTCCTACAAACAGCAATAATGTGGTTGCCATACTAAAAAGAGGAAGCATGAAAGTCTGGTAGCATACCAGGAACATGCTCACATCTTTGGTACAGGCATAGAAGGACTTATTTGATTATGACCTTGCCCAAATCACAGTCTCTTCAAAGGCAGAGTTACTATCTATGAAGTGCTGGCTCACTGAATTCCAGGGAAGCCACTCAGAGAAGAGTTTATTGAATGAGACAACTGGACTTTTATCAAGCTGAGAGCATTATGCTTTCCTCTGTTCCCATCCAGGTAGTAGTACTTCATTACGTGGTTACACCAACCCTGATCCTAAGCACCTAATTTTTCTTAAGCTCTGAAAAGACAAATTATCTCCTTTAAATGGACTTTCACAGAACCTTAAGCATTAAGAAGCAAACTGATCAATTCAGTTTGACAGCTCATTGTTAGTTACATGCCAGCAGTTTTATAAGGCTGTGACCTTGGTGAAGAAGCTTCACTCTTCATGACCAGTCTGACACTGACCCACCTGAACAAGGCCAATGACAAGATGGGGCACACTATGTCCAAGGACCTTATGCCACCTCTGATCACACAGTGGTATCACCAGGAACTTTATCCTTATTATCTCTTGAAACCTTGAACTATTGGTTGTGAAAAAGAATGTAAATTGCTGCTTGTATGAGCACACCGTCAAAACAAACACCTAATAGATTTCCCACAACAAAGTGCTGATATATTTCACACTTTCCCTACTTCTTGTAACAGTAAGAAAGAAAATAAACAAGGATAAATTAATTGGATTACCTAATGACCCTGCATTTCTTTAAGGTGATTTGACACTCATAAATGAGGGCAGAGAAAATAGATGTTAATAGCATTTTCTCTCATCACTTGGAAGCTGACATTTACTGTATACAGCATTCCTTTGATTTTTAAGGAAGGAATTAATTCCATTTGATGGTCACTTTATTATGCCTTTACTACATTTTTCTTTATAATAGCTAGCACTTGATCTTGCCTTGATCTGTGCTTGTGTTCAAAGCAGAATCTGGTTCTTAAGCCTATTGATCTTCATATTGGCTAGTTGTTGCCAATCCAGTGAAATGATCTGATTCTATTCCACTGTGCTGCCTTTAAACATCCAACTGCTTCTCAGAATGTTCCTATCTTCCTCCTCTTTATACTTCTTAGTTTCCTGCCTTCTTTTAAACCTGTGTTCCCTCTTGTCCCAATGCCTCCTACAAGATGTTCACTTTTTCAGGAGCTTAAAATCTAAGGGAGGGGAAACAAAACAAACCAAACCAAATCAAAACAAAAAGGCCAGCCCCCGAGCCCATATGTTAAGTAAAAATCCAAATCCACTCTTGTCTTCCTTATTACTGGCTACAGTTCATGTTTAGGTCTAAAGCTAGGCCTGGGTCCATTAAGATGACTTGTTTGGGTAAGAAGCAAACACCATGCACAGATACAACAAAATCAGCTCCATTTGTTTTGGCCAGGGGGATTTGCTTGCTCAGATCACATTGCAAGATCAGAACTGCTCCAACTCCAAAGCTGAGCGAGGGCCTGACTCTGTCCTCACATGTGTGATGTGACCCAGAATTACTGCCCCTGGTTATAAATCTCACATGCAAGAAATCAGAACCAGAAGCAAATTGTACAAGAGATCATACTCTTTGTGTAATAGAGGAATGATTAAAAATCAGTTGCAAAGCACAGTCCAACTTACTTGTCCTCATCCTCGTGTTAGGCTGTAAAACACACAGCCTGGAAAGCAAGTGTCTTGCATACTTTTCATTGAACTCACAGGGCTGAATCATGCCAGTTAATGCTGAAACCCCACCTCATAATTGGGAGAAGTAATTTCCATTCCATGAGTTTTGCTTGAAGCTAATGCATGCTATTACAAAACACCTAAAGTAAAACTTTAACCATTTCTCTTAGCCCAGCTGTGAAGTTCAAACTGCTTTTTAAAGTTAATTATCATGCTCTGACCTGCACATATGCACATGTTAAATACAAATAAATCAATATGGCAAGCTTGTTCTTGTTTCAATTTGCTTTTTAAAATTAGCATTCTCTGGCTTTGCCTATCAGATATGAGTGTGATGGTATCTCGCAGATTAAAGTTTTGCATTTGTCTCTTTGTAGTTCATTTGCTATTTTATAAGCCCAAAGTCCATGAGGGAGTGTTGGAAAGCCCCATAATTTTCCTCAGTGTTCCATTTTACCTCTTTATCTCCAATGTAACTAGCACATGTGAAGTGCAGCAAGCCAGATGACCCTGCAGTGTCCATACATACACAAAATCCCTGACAAACACAGGTACTTTAACTAACAGTGATGTTGATTCATGCTTGAGCATATTCTTTTAGTTCCATTTTTTCTTTATTTTGAGGAGTATGTGTTTGTGTTCTTACCTCAAAAACCAGTACTACAAAGGAAAAAAAGCAGACTTTTCCTATTAAAGAAAAAATATTTGGGGAGGACAGAATCATCATGAATTCTAGTGTTGCTATTTCATGGTAACATTCTTTTTTTCCTCTGACTGGTATCATCACCTATTACACATCTCTCCAAAATCTCCTAGAAGAGAAAGATTTTCGTATTTGTTCTGTGGTTTTCTGTGTATTTTCCTTTGAATCACCCAGTGTAGATCACAGCAAGAGGGAGAACACTGCCTTGACTGATTCACTTCTGTTGCTTGGCATGACAATCTCTAATTGCACTTAGTTGTGGGGATTTTCCAAAGCACAAAAGTGACTTCTCCTTTTGCCAGGGTGCTGCTGTCAGATTGGGCATTTGAACATCACCACAATTCAAGGATGAGCAGCATCATGTTCACAACCACACTGCCTGCCCGTGGAGAGAACTGAGGGCTTAGTTTAAACCACTCTCTGGGACAGCAAGTGTTCACACATTTCTGTGTAGTTTATTTGTGTTAAGGAGGAGAACTGGAAGAGCACCAATGTTTTTAAGGACTCATGATCTCAAGAGTTTGGTTCATCTAAAAGCATCAGTGAATTAATCTTCAAGCCATGATCTGAAGTGGATCAAGCTTTCAACAATTCTGGATCCATTAATTTTCTGGCATCAGCTGCAAATCTGACTTTTCAGAGGACAGACCATTCCATATACTTTTGTATCCTCTGGGATGGTAAGTGCCATAAAATATTGGAATTTCTTGCTTGAAGAGAGCACTAACTTTGCTAGCCTGGCACTGAAGCCGGGGGGATACACCATCTTTGAAATGCCTGTGACCCTCACTCATGCAAAAGAGCCTTTACACAAAGTAACCAACAGACACAGGCCATAAAGCTATCCACATGTATAGACAAAATTTGTTTAGTCAGGGCGCTGTGTTCAGGCTACTCCTTGATCTCTGGCTATAATACCACCACTATTATTGACTGCTTGGGTTAGTATGGCCAGAGTGTGTAACAGTTGGAAACAAACTCAAACTTGAGCATGTGCACACTCATTGTGGGTACTTGTTTACTGGTTAACATATTTCTGGCTGTGGGAGATGTCTCCAAGTGCACCCTCAAAGTCCTGCTGAGTGACCCACACTGCCTTGACAGGATCAGAGACCATCTCTCTCTGTAAAAAGTGAAAACCTTGATCCAAAAGGAGTTTAAACCCAGCAGGTTAGAGCAGCACAGAATATGCTTGCAAGACAGTTTAGGAAAACCTAAGTGATGGTTTTTACGACAAACCCCAAGTGATGTTGCTTGGAAAATCTTGGGCTTTAACACAGACGACACCTTGGACAATTTTTTCAGTGCTGGCCCGCTGTTGTAAGAGCACAAATCTCACCAAACGGGAAAGACTGCTCAGCGTATCTTGGGGAAAACAGCTTGAGCAAATACAGCTCCCAATCTCCACAAAAAAAGCTTCTGAAAGCTGAGGTAAAACACCTGGATCAACCAGAGGGCTGAATCCAATCACTGTTCTAACGCTTCTCTTACTCTTCTTCGCTTTTAAAGTTTTAAATATCGGAAATAGTTCGCGGGGAGTGTAAGAGCCCCATCCCAGGGTCTGCCTGTCACCCTGTTCCCCGTCACGGCCGCCCGCTCCCATTCCCTCCGCACAGTGACCCCTGCCGGCCTCCGGCCTCTCCCGCATCCCCGCTGCAGCGCCGGGGCCCGGCTCCGCTCCCGGCCCGGGGCCGCTCTGCCCGGGTCCCGCTGCCTTCCCCCGGCCCTGCCCGGCCCCAGCAGCGCTCCGGCAGCCCCGGCACGGCCCGTCCGGCGGGGCAGAAACTTTCCGGGCGAGTTTCGCTCCCGCTCCGGGCACGATGGGCCGGGGGCTGCGGTGGCCGAGCCCCGCGGGGCCGAGCGTGGGCGCTGCGCCTCTCACGCCACCGTGCGCGCCCCTCTGCGCTTTCTGCGCGCTCCTTGCGCCCCTCTGCCCGCCCTGCGCGCTGCGTTCGTCCCTCAGCCTGCCCTGCATGCTGCCCGCGGCGCTGCCTGGGGCGGGCGGACGGGCCGGGCGGCAGCCGGCGGCGCGCAGGGCGGGGTGTGGCCTCGCCATTATTTATGAGCTCCAGCCCCTATTTGCTCAGCTAATGATGCACCGGCGGCCGCCGAGCCTCGCCTCGCCGGAGCGGCGGCCAGGGCAGGGCAGCGCCTGTAACTGGAAACCAGCGCCGGCACCGCGCGGCCGCTCCATTCACTCCTAGGTGCGTGGTTGCGCGCAGGGGAGAAGCGCTCCCTGAGCGTCAGGAGTCACTGCTAGGATTATTGCACAGAGGAGCCGGGAGTATCTTTGCAAGCACCACGAGGAGAGACTTTTCTTCTTTTTCCTTTTTTTTTTTTTTTTTTTTTTTTTTTCTTTTTATTTTATTTATTTTTTCTCTCTGCCGTGAGCCAGGTTTGGAATTAAAATGTTCTGGTAGCAGGAGTGGAGTCTATAAACTGATAGAAACCAGATAGAAATCAGTATTACTGCTGCTTCCAATAGCCGGGTAAGCATAACTTAAAGTTCTCTTTCTTTTCTATAATAGATGTGAAATATCTCTGATGGTTGGAATTTGCTGCTGTTCACAGATAGTTAAACCAATGCTTTCCAGATTGGCACAGTCCGCGTTTGGCAGGGTTTTTTAGTCTTTTTTTTTTCTCCTTCGTTTCTTTTCTTTGCTCTGCCAAATGATTTTCCTTACAGGATTTGGGGGTAGGACCCAGGCTGTCGCAGATGACACCTGCACAGCGCTTCTTAGCAAAGCGATACTTTCCAGAAGCCGTGCAACATGCTGCCAGCGACCTCCGTGGCAGGGAAACTTCACTACTTCACTTTCGTAGCTGTTTCTCTGTTTGTGTACAGTTAACACTAGGATGTAAGAGCAGAAATGCAATTAGACACTGCTTTTTGTCTGTCCTGTTGGATTCTAAAGTACTTTCAAGGCTTTAGGTCTGTGTGTTGTCAGCAGAGATCATGTGCACTGGACGTGCTGAATATAGTATCATGACTTACTGAGATAAATTCAGAGCTGGGATATAAGCCCATAGCAAGAGTCAAACCTGCAATGAGCTGTCAGTTACCAGCTCTGTAAATCTCTGAAATTAAACCTATTTCCATTAGGTAACTCACATGTCAGGCACCCTGAGGTACCTTTTTGTCACTATATGCATTTAATATTTATGTGCCTAACAGCTGGGTAGGAACCATGCTGCTCAGCACTTGACTCTTATATTTGCCTGTCACTTCTGTGTTAACGGTGAAGATCTGCAATTTGAGCAACGAGATGTGGCAATGTTTCACTCCTCTAACTGATTACACTAGAATTGGCAAGAGGCACGAGAGTGGGAGGGAAAGAGAGCTGAAAGGGTTTTTTTTTTTCTATTATTGTTTCCTACAGTATAATTTAAAGGAAGAAGGAAAGCCACACACTTGTTCCTCTTTGACTTTTTATCTATATTGCAAAGAAAGCATGGTGTTACTACTGTAAAATACTTATCCCATTGCGTCTGTTAAATCACATGTTCTGTATGATTGGCTATTTATTTTGGCATGACAAATAAATTTTACTGGGATTTAATGCCATTTCTCTCTTAGAAGAGGAGTAAGTTAAAGGATATCCCATGGGCAAATCACAAGGTTTTAAATTTAAAGCCCACAAAGCAACATTAGTACTAGTGTTCGCGCAGCCTGTTTAAAAATTATTCTTGGCAAAAACTCTGCAACTATCATTTTATTAGTTAACAGACCCTTAGAGATAATTTGGAACTGGGCCAGAATGGATATGTTTTTCCTACAGACCCGATCTGTAGCTGGCAAATTTCTGACAAGGTTGTTTTTGTCCATTAGCGGAGTTGCAGAATTGCTTGATCTCCGTGCATTTCCCAGTACTCAGAGCAGATAATGAAGGAGAGTTCAGAATGTGGGCTGCAGAGCTCTGCGCTTTCATGCACGCTCTCCTTCCCACCCCCAGCCTGGTGTGAAGTCCCTGAAAGAGAGAGAAGCCTTTCCAAGCGATTTACAGTGAGTGGATGGGGAATGACAGGGCTGGTAACGAGATACGGGGCTTTTACCGCTAAATCAGTGGTGTGGATCCAGCCCAAGCTAGTGCTGACCTAAAGTCATCCCTGCCTGACAGCTCCTTCCTGCCCTGCTGGGTGGCTACAGCCGGTCCTTCAAGGACAGGTGTGAGCCTCAGAGGGACAGGATGAACGAGGCTGTAGAGATACTGGCTGTAGAGATCCTGGCTTCCACTGGAGGGACTGTAGCGCTGGAGCAGAGCTGAGGTGAAGATTGCCAAGCTGATTGCACAGGTAACAAGTCTCTTAATAAAAATAAATGTACAGCCTTTAAGGATATCTTCTAGCTGTAGAGGCTGTGACTTTCAAAGTGCTTACTGTTGCCATGAAATCAAGTATATCACTTGAATGATTAACTAATAAGTGGTGTCTAGTAGAAAGGCTGTTTACATAAAAAAGAAATAAATATATATATAAAAGCAGTGAAGTAAAATCGGCCTATGGTGTTATGTATTCTCACTTTTGCAGCTGAGCTGACAAAGTTGTTACAATAGGAGAAATGAAGTTTGCACTTCACAGTTTTTGGAGAGATGCAGTTTAGTGGCAGATGTGATACAGATATGCACTGTTCTAATGGTGGCTGGGCTTTTTTGGATCTGTTCTAAGGTCCATTAGAAAAGACACTTTCCTCCAGTGATTTCAGTAATCTCAAGTCCTTCTTGAACGAAGAAAAGATACAGAGTTCTGGAGGGTTTTCTGAGTCTCTGAGATGCTCAGGCTTCTCAGCAGCTAACTCCTATAAATGAAGGTTCAGCAAATGTGCAGGAGAAGTAGCAGATATATCAAGTGTGGTATCATTGTCCAGCTCTAGGATTCTTAGTGCCCTGTAAGAGTAAGTGAGAGCAGTTGTGTATCCTGAAAGGAGCTAGCCCAAAAAGCAAACGTTGACTAACAGTTTCAAGCATGTTGAAATACTTTTGGTTTCACAGTTTTGAAATTAATGACATGCACAGCCAGAATTTCTTTAAAGAAAAACTTGAGGGTGATTAGAGAGCTCAGCTTGCTAAAACTTAAAGCTCATTTCCAAGCACCTTTGATTTCAGATGTTTAAAGAAGATAAAAAAAACCCCAAACAACTAATAACCCAAACCTCCCCCCCGCTCAACATGAGAGAGAGATGTCTAAAAATATCAGCCAGATTTTTATTCGTGAAACTTTATCTCCTGTCCTTGCTTTGCTCTGCCCTGACATTTAGTATAATTATATTTCCAGCAGGTGGAATTGTCTTCATTTTAAATAAACTGAGTCTAGTGCTGTAGTCTGCCCTAGCCAAAAGTTGGGCTCTCTTGGTTCCTGCTAACAGGCAGAGAGTTCCTCCTGTGCCAGCACAGAAAACTGCTGGGGAAAACCACTTTCAGATGCACAAAGGAAAAACAGAAGTGCGGTACCTCCTTCACATCAGTAATTATGGCTTCAGCTGGAAGAGGCCTCCAATGCAATCTTTCCATACTTTTGTTTTTGCTCCACAAGATTGTATGAGAAGGGTAATGTGATATATCTCTCTTTCAGGTTTCATTTCTTGGATATTAAGTTGCAAATCAGAAGAGATGGCGTTTCTTGCAGTGAACGTGTTGATTGGGATATTTATTTACTTTAGCAGTGTAAAAGGATCTTCCCAGCCTCAAGCAAGGGTGTTCCTAACATTCAATGGTAAGAAAGAAGATAAACATTCTTAAACAAATATTATGATTGAACATTTTCTTCTTCTCCTTAAATCCAATAACTGAGTAGAAACTGGCATTTTGATCTGTGTCCACAATTACAGTTTTTGGTTTGTTGCTGAGGCACCTGTCAGCCTAAATTTGATTCTCTTACCAGAGTCTACCTATTGCTGTAGATGCATATTTAATATATAATTAATAATTAGTGGACTTTTCTCTTTAATTTGGATTATTATGACTTGCTAACTAAAGGCTTGTTTCTTATCTGTAATTTTGCTTGGAAAAAATATAACACTTTACGTGTGGTGGAGATTAAAAATGATTTGAGTTGCTTTTCTTTTCAGTTAACTGAAACCCTTTATATTCTGAAAATGAGGCTGCCTGAAGTTTTACCAGAATAGTTAGCCAGGCACAGAGTCCTTTGGAAAAATTCCATTCCTTGTGCACTTTGTGCTCTGTGTAGGATATACATACCCTGTAGCAGTCACTGATGCCTTCATACTGTAACCCAGGAATGAAAATCATCATTTTCAAAAGACAGTTTCTTTTACTTCTGAAGTGCTGAGCAGTATCTCATTGCTGCCATTATTCCAGTATTGCTTTTAATAGTAAAGTAACTTATTTTTCTAGTCTTAAATGCTGATTTTAGCCACCACTTCAGAATGTGTGTGTTCTTCAGCATACAGTGCCTGTTAAATCTGAGCTGAAACTTTCTGTCACCAATTATAGAGGCATTGAGTTTCTCCAGCCCTCTGCCTTTTCTGTGATTGTCTTTGAGGCATGAGGGCTTGCTACTTCCTGCACCAATACTGCTTGCATTAGGATGGCTTCTGTGGTTCATTAGTGCAGGGATGCCCTGCCACTGCCTTGGGAATACTCTGTGTGCTCTGAGCATCTCTAAGAATTGCTTTAAAAATAGTAGAGCTAGTAAATATCTCAAACTTCTGCTTGCTACAGTGATCAGTAACTATGTGAACATGAGAAACACCGAGAAGGAGACTTCCAAGTTAGACCTTTGGCAAATACCAACCAGAGTTTGAATAATTAAATTATAGAACAAGGGGCCCTAAACTGATGGATGCAGTACTTAATAGGTGTAAAATAGCATGGCTCCAGTAAAATCGATAGTAGGAATTGAGTTCCAAGAGGGAATTCAAATGAAGAAGTAGGGATAGGAGTTTATTTTCCTTATTTAAAGTCTGCACTGGTTTTGGTGGAGATGGAGCTGTTTTGGCACAACTCAACACAGAGGCAAGTGTGGCTGTGGTTGTGTGTTACATTGCAGGTTTGCCACAGTTATGCACAACAGGCTGATTTAGATTGCCACATCATCTCCTTGGTGGCCTTGAAAGTAATCTCAGCTTCCCTTGATCTCTGGTATGACCATGAAGTAGGAAGTGTTCATGTCTTGTGGTATTCAGCCTTGTGAATGGGAAAGAATTATAACGAGAGGCAAATGGTTTTAAGAGAAACTCAAGGGCTTTTGTCTCATCACAGGTATCCTGCAAGGCTGAAACAGTGAAGCAGCCATAGGGCAAAAGACCCCAAACCTAGGAATAAAAAAAAATACTGAATTAATACCTTAGTTTGTGTGTTCCTGAAAGGAAGTTGTCCCTCCTTCCTTTAGAAGGGGCTATGACAGCTTCATGCTGCAGTGACCCCTTTGTCTGGTCAGGTCCTTGGGCCCCAAGAGCTCTGTCCCCTGTGCCAGCCCTGGGGACACAGCCTTGCCTCACCAGTTCCTGCTGGAACCCTCCTTGGCTGCTGTGGTTAGAGAAACTTGCAATGCTATCTGATTTTCTTAAAACTGACTTTTTACTCTCCCTCATACTTAACAGCCAACCTTTGAAGAAGAAATTACATTTTTAGGTCCTAAATTTTTATTGGGTCTTTTGAAGCCATAAAAATAAAAAATGAATGATGTGTTTTTACAATATGAGAAGTATGTCTGAAATAAAAAGCTAAGCATTTTGTGTAATATATGAACAGAAGCTTTATTTTTAAACCTGATTTCCAGATGGTATGAAACAACTTTCATTATGTGAAAAGAGTTTGCAGGTTGTTGTGTATACCAAGGTAATGGTCCCACCTGTAGTATGAACTTCTGTTCTATAAATCTTTGTTTACTTACATGAGTAGAGATGTAATAGAAAAAGGTGAAACTTTGTATTGTTCTCCAGCTATTGTTCTCTAGTGTCAGAACACATTTTTTCTTCATAAGCTGCTCCATAACTTCTTGTTTTTAAATCATGTAGAAATACCAAGTTATTTGGCAGTCTCCTTGCCCTGAGAAGCTGTCAGTTTTTATGGAGAATTGTCACTCTTTTAAAGTGCATCATTTGAAAATAAAACCATAATTAGGACTCCTTATGTTTTAAATGACATTAGACAATGAAGACAAGTCATTCAAGCTTAGGATACTTATGTGATATTTTTCAGATTCTGAATTGGATTTGGCTCAGTGTCTACAATTACATTGCATAAGTTTTGGGGGTAGAGTGTCTAGAGGAGGAGAAAATGAGTGATGCTTTTCAAATCTAACCTGCTCCTTCAGGATCAAGTCAATTGAGCTTATTCACATTGCAGCATTTCTCATGGGAAAATCCAGCAAGTATCTTGACCTATTCTGTTTTTCATCAGGAAAGATAAAAATGCGAATCATTTGAATCATGGGCTGCTTTTCTCTTTGCCATCTACTTCATTAAGAATCAAATGTAATTAAAAAGTGCGCCTGGGTAATACCTCAAGAGCTTGATAATAGGGATTTTGCAATTAACTTCAATGGATGAAGGACTGCAACCCTAACTTCTGTTTCTGAAATCAAAAGCCTGGCCCCTTGTCTAATTAAAATGTAGTTCATGCCTTAGCTGAGGCTGTTAGCTGTGGGTATGACGTGAGTGTGGAACTTACTGCTGTCTGCCCCCCGAGTGCCTTGGAAATTGCAGTGCTGTGCAGAACCCTGAGGCCTGATTCCTGCTGCTTGCACCTTGTATAGCCATTTACTGAGCTAAAAGGAGAGGTCAGGCTGGAGCTGAGCTGCTGCTTTGCTCAGGTGAACGTGGTAAAGCAGGGGACTGGGCCTGTGGAGAACCAGGCAAAGGGGCTCTGGGTGTGCCTGGGGTGGTTTTGTGTGACCCCATTGTCCTGTTCAAGGGGGGTGGCTCAAACCTCTGGTACCTGCACAAGGTCTGCACTTGAAGAGCTGCTGCAGCTGAAGAAATAAAGATGGCCCCAGGCTTTTCGTATTCTGAAATTGCAAAGATGTGAAGCCTGTGGTGCAGCAGGTGCAGCAGTGTTGGGAATCATCTGCTGTGTTCCTGTTGAGCCTGCAGGAGTGAGGGAAGCTGGGATGGGGGAAGCAAAGCACTCAACATGTCTCCCTGCACCATTAGTACACTATTCCCCCTCCTCCTGCCTCTTCTGGCTCCTTGTCCCTGGAATAGATATTTTTTAATCTACTGAAATCACCTATCTTGATTTAAAGCACCATAGTTTATTTTCTCTTCATAGCAAAAGACTTACCTTATCTGTTTATGAACAATCAAGTGTGGTGCCTGCTGTTTCTCAAGCTCCGTGCATTCCTTCTTGTCACTGCATGTTCCTGAGCAGGTAATTGGGAGCTGTATCCTTCAGTCTTCACAGGAAAAAAGCCTTTCTGAAATCAGTGGGAGTATTACCAGAAAAAGCAAGGAGGTACTAGACTCCAGGTTAGTGTCAGACTTTGTTTCATTTCAACTCCAAGAGACTTGGAATGAAACAAACATTTTGGGTTTTGTTGCAGCCCTGAAATGCTGAGCCCTACCATTTTAACGTCAAATTCTGAATTGATTGAAGCAGATAGAGTGATTTTTTTAAAAATATTAAAGCAGATAGTGTATTTTTTAAAATACACTCAAACAAAGCTTCTTTGGGATTTAAATTTATATGGTGATACACAACAAAGTGATAATTTCACAATTTACTGGGAACATGTACTGCATTCCTGCCTTAAATGTCTGGTCTAGCAGATATTTCCCATGCAGGTTCTTTTATTGTCTGCAGTGAAAATTCCATATGAGAAGTGGATCAAGGCTAATTTGCAGACAGTTTTGTTCTTCTCTTTGTTATAAAATTACTAGAACACGTAAAGGAATTTAAAGAAAGTATCAGTGAGATTCATTAATGACAATTAAAGTGCATAAAATGTCACCAGAGCAACAGCAGCACTTATTCAACTGTCAACATATTTTAAAAGATTTAATGCAACCCCTGTGGTTACCCTCAAGGAAAAATAAAGGAACTGAGAACCATTTTCCTTGAGCTCTTGAGCAACAGCATTACAACTTGTTTTTAAACAATCCCTCATTGTAATGTTAATGTTACCACAGTTAATAAAAAGTTCATTTATTATTTGAGGGACTTTGTGCTGATGACAGTCTAGTAGGCAAAGGTTTACACTCATATAGTTGATTGGATCTTTTTTGGTGTCCATGGAATGAAAGCTATTTACAAAATGATGTAGAAGTAAACCATTAAAAAAGAAAAAAAAGAGATGTATAGTTTAATTTTGTTTACATGCAGAACTTACCTTCAAATAGAACGTTCATATAGTTGCTTGATTTTCAGCAAATTGTGGGTAATATTTTCTCAAAATTAACTGATTTGGGGCTCTCACAGCTTTGTGGATCTTAAGTAATGTTAATTTAGATAGTATTGAGCACCAACAATGTGAAAATTTTTCCAATTTAATTGTGTCTCACTGGAGATCTAAAAACCTTTATTTGAATACATCCAACTAAAAATAAAATACTTTTTTATTTTTAGTAGTGAAGATTGTTTTTTTTACAGTTTGTTATAGAATCACAGAATTATAAGGGGTTGGAATGGATCTTAATGGATCTGGTCCCAACGTCCCCTGACATGAGCAGGGATTCCTCCCATTAGACCAGGTTGCTTAAGGCTTTATCCAAGCTGCCCTTGAACACTGCCAGGGTTGGTATATCCACACCCTCCCTGGCAACCTGTTTCAGTGTCTAACCACTCAATAGAACAAAAATTCTTCCTGATCTATCCTAAATTCATCCCTCTTTCAGTTTATACCCATTTCTCCTTGACCCACCACTCCCGCCCAAGAGCCCTTCTCTGGTTTCTCTGTAGCCCCTTCAGATACTGGAAGGTCTCTGGTTGCTGGGAGGTCTCCACACCTCCTCTTCTCCAGGCTGAACAGCCCCAAATTTCACAACCTGTCCTTGTGTGGGAGGTGCTCCAGTCCCTTTATCAACTTTGTGGTGTCCTCTGGATTTGCTCCAACAGTTTCAAGTTCTTATTTTGGGGACACCAGAGCTGTTGTCAGTATTCCAGATGGGGTCTCGAATTGACAGCTTTGGTTGTTACAAGTTATAGTCTTTGGGGGTAATTTTTACACTTCTGCCTTCTCTGTATTTTTTTTCTGTGCCTTTTTTTGTTTGTGTTTCTTTATTCTCTATTATATAAACAGAGGCTTATTCCTGTAAATCTTGTATTGAAATTCAATTGCTTGAATAGGCTATGAGTTAAATGTAAAAAAAAAAAAATCTTAAAGGAAGCATAATTTAAAAACCTCTGTATTCTTTCTAGAATTCTATGGTTAAAAGTCCTATATGCCAAGTGATATTGAATCTGCTTATTTTCAGGTTCTTGTTCAGTGCCAATGTCTTTGAGTGGCTTCATTGTCATTATTGACAGGAGTTTACAGGAGAGGATAATTTACAGGAGTTTACAGGAGAGGATAATTTATTGTTTCTGTATTTAGTTAAATTGTGCCATGTGATTTGACTTCAGTTATGACAATGGTCTTGCAATAAAGCTGAAGTCACAGGTGGTGTTTGGTCCAGTTCTGTGTTTGTGCTCTAAAATTGCTGTAAGAGTTACCCTCATGGGAAAGCACGAAGAAGTATGTCTTCAAGGTGGTTAATTATCAGGCAACAGAGGTGTCTGATGATTAACCAAAGGTAGTTAATTACCAGGCAACAAATTACCAGCCTACAAATTTGATCCTGCTCTTGGATGAAGAGCTCATCTGAATTTGACAAAATTTGTGAAGACTTGTTTTTTTCTTGCACACTAATAAGTAGATCTGTTTTCTAAGAGATTACTTACTTCCTTTAATCTCTTCATGTTCCTGAACTCAGTCAATTTGACCTGTATCTGAACCAGCTGTGGTTTTGTTTGTTTTTTTTAATTTTGGTATGGAAAAATCAAACTTTATCTTAGAACATTTTGACAGATTCTTCACATCTTGGCACTCTTTGCTTGTCATAGAAGAAAGCAGCTTATCTTGGCCAATTCCATTGCTCTGTCATTACAAGTCTTTCTTGCATTGCCTGTCCAAGGCAAATGCTGAAGTCCCTACGTAGGCAGTTACATTGCCATTATTCTACAACACATCTTCTTTTTATGCTTAAAAAAATGTGATGAGAGAGAAATGGCATAGACATTTCCAATACCCCATTTTTTTTCAGTGTTTGGGTACCAGTAACAAGAGCTCCTCTGTGAGCTCACAGAGCTCCTGCTGGATGAGCTCACAGTGCACTTTGAGATGTGGAGCTGCACAAGCCTTTGTGTGTATCAGATGTAATTAGTGACGTGACTCACAATAATTACTCATTTTATTGAAGTGCGTTGACTGAGGTCCTGCCATGAATAAATACATAGACCAAGAACTTGTGCTGTGATTTGAACTGGCTGTTCCCTCAACATGTGTGTTTTTGTTCTTTTTGGTGCTGACTTTTCTGAGTTCTCAGTAACACTCCTTAATAAAAAGACCAGGCAGTTTCTCAGGGGAAGGTCTTTGTCCTAGGGACATGGTTTACTGATTCACAGTGCAGCTCCTCAGCTCATCTTACCTCATCTTACATTCAGGCATCCCTGGCTCAGCAGACACCAGGCTAAAAGAAGGCTGTATGTTTTTCCCTGTTTAGTTGATTACAGAGGTGGGGTCTCAGGGATGCACCTGAGGAAAACATGCTCCATTACCTGAGTGAATCAGGGTGATGTTGTATCTCTCTTACTGGGAATCAAGATAAATGTGTATTTCCAGGAATGAAGAGAATGATTGTGATTAACAGAGGATTTACCTTATTCAGTGCAAACTTGGTACAATTGCATTTGCATTGTTACTTCATCTGCCACTGACACAGCTTCTTCCAGGAAGCAGAAATCCTGGTAGTGATTTACTGGAGCTCAGATTCAGGTGTAACAATGGAAAGAAGATAGGGAGTGATTGCTCTGCTTCTGCCATGAAAACACTCTGGATCTGGGACCATCATCTCTTAACAGAGTTTAGCTCTTCATCTTATCTTTGTGAATGTGAGGCAAACTATTCCTCCTTGAGGAGAAGTTTCTTGATTCTTTTGTGTGTAAGGTTGGTGGAGGTTTTATTTCCTGCTCCTTTGTACACTGTTTGGGATATTTCCACCTACTGCTCTGACCCAACAAATCAGTTATACAAAAATGAATGCTATAAAGGTTCCTCAATTACCACAACTAATACCCCAGATTATACAAAATTGTGGGGTTTTTTTGGTTTTTTCTTTTGGAAACACAATTCACATAGTTTTAACTTATAATCTTACAAGGCTTTTATTCCAAGGCAGCATTTTGAATGTGTCTTGCTGCCATCTTACATCTTACCTACAAGAAATTAGGCCATGGTATTTCATCATTCTCATGAAAGAAAAAGAAAAAAAAAATCTGTAGCTCTCCATCATATCACCTTGATAGAAAAATGTCTCTGGAAAGCATTTCACCAGGACACAACTCCAGTGAGTGCTATCAGGGAGTTGCAGGAAATGCAGGATTTATTGGGAGCTCTGTGTGTTGTTGGGAGAAGTGAATCTCAGATCTGGTGTGTGAAGGCCTTCAAATCACCATGAGCTTAGAGACTGGTCTGTGAGCAGCTTTCAGGGCTGAGCTCTTAATTTGTGATTTAGCCACCATCTCCCAATGCCATATGTAATTTTTAATGACATTAATAATATTGAGAAAGGAAGAATGGTTTTGGTTTTGTTTGGGTTTTTAAAATTTTTATTTGGAGGCTGTAAGTAAACACTTGATATGAAATACATCCTATTTTTGTGAGAATGTTTTATTTCCAGTAAAAATTGCAAATGCAAATATGATTTTATGAAATGCAATTTTTAGTGATACAATGGGATGAATACTCAGACTTCTGAACTGTACTGCCTAATCTTACACACTGCTCTGGAATAAATTATTACCTCACCAAAATTATCTTCTAGAATGTGGATGAGGAGACATCACAATCAGCTGGGACTGCCAAGTTTCTTCATGGAAAAAATATGTGTATTGGCAGTTGCTTCTATTTTTTTAAAAAAGAACACGAATCCAAATTCTTTTAATTACAGGCACTGCTTTCAGGCATTAAGAAGGCCAGAACGGCATTCCAAAATTAAAAAAAAAATATTTCAAGAATTATACGGTAAATGTGTGATGTATTAAAATTCACTTTTAACTACTGTCTCAACTGTTGTCTCCTTTTAGAATTGCCTTTGCAATTTCACAGTTCTGATATTGCTTTGAAATGGAACTGAAAAACACAAGGTCTAGTAAATCCCTCCCTGACAGTAACAGGCTTTCTCAGTTACGTGTTCTCCTTATCATTTGTTGTTGTTTCTGTTGCTTAACAATTATTTTCTGTTGTTTAATACCATTTCTCTTTGCCATTCTTAATGAAAATATATTTATTTTCAAAAGCTTTGAGTTGTGCCGGGTAAATCAATTTACTTCATCTCAGAATCAATTAAATTGGACAAACATTTGTCTTCTTTTAACATCTGTGTAAATCAGGCTTGATCTCTCAGTCTCCCAGCTCAAAGGAGCTGCAGAGTTAGATTTACAAGCATAAGAGAAATATGCAAGGCAAGTGTCTTTTCCCTAATTTAGCTCAATTGGCTGAAAATTATGAGCTTCATTTTCTTTCCTTCTCATGATGCAAAGTTTTGAGCAGGAGAAATACCATGGTAGATATGCACACTACAATTGATAGTGCAACAGGAAACAGAGAGGGGAAGGCTGTAACGGTAGATGTATTCATTAATATTGAAATAATGAAATACTTTCATTATTTTTAATGAAAAAAGGCATATTTATTTAGAACCGTGTTATAGATACATCAGTTTGAAGCTTTCATTTTCTGTTTGTTGATCCCAGGCATTTTACTTGGTTTGAACCTAACCCTGATACAGAAACTCCTTGAGAACAACTACTGCTCTCAGGAGAGTGGATTTTCCTTCTCCTCTGAGGTATCCTCTGAGCCACAGCCAGCCAGGGAATGAAACACTCTATTCCTTGGGTCCACACACCTCTTTGGCCTTTCTGGTGCATTACAATGGCACAGGGTGCCCATCATGAGCTGTACTTTCTATAGCCCTTAGGAGCTCCTCCTTGTCTGGAGCAACCAGCCTGCATGCCTCTCATTGCAGCTGTCTGAGACAGTCTCTGTGTGAGTATGTTGAGTGCTCTTACAAGGCAAATATCAAATTAGAACACAAAAATGTGAGCACTTGAATTTTCAGAATGGCACTTTCTGGGGTTTTTTAATATCAGCCAATTAAGATGTTATTTTCAAGGAGAGGCTTGGCATTTTTTCAAAAATTTACTTCTCGAGGCCTGAAAAGGCTTTAGTTGGCATGGAGAAGTGATCCCAGGCTTAGAGTTTGTGATGGCTTCAGCATGAGCACAGCTGGAATTTTTTAAGCTGATTTGACTAAAAACCCACTTCCTGCCACTGTTGAAAATAATGCACCATATATATATATTTTTTTTTTTACCTAAAGCAGACAAACCTACAGCAAAGACAAAAGAGTTTCAAGCCCCCATAAGGTGTTTTATTGTGGTTTGCATTAAGGAACTAAAACAGTGCATACACAACTTTTAAATATGAAAATGAACATGCCTGTAAAGCCATTACCTCTTATCTAATAACTTACCATCTTTGTAGCTTTGGTAAATCCCTTTAAAATGAGAAGAGTGTCAGCCATTCATTTCTCCAGCAGTAACACTGTTTTGCTGATGGATACTTGCAAATTTTAGGCACTTTAGACAAAATTTTGAAAAGTGAAGTAGGTAAAGAATCATTTGTCAGTATTTTTATTCCACTTTTTTTCAAGCTCCCTCTCTACTATTTCCTGATGTCAAGTAAATATGTTCTTAATTTCACAGTAGTAGCTGAAAGGCTAAGCTGCATAAAATTGCAAAAATAATTTGAAGCTTTCAGGTGCAGTCAGGTATATACAGCAGTGCCCAGAAAGTGGAGCTAGGAGAATACTTAAGAACTTGGCTGGCATAGTTTGGCCCACCAGCCCGATACAAAACACCACAGACTTTTTATCTGGTCACACTCTTTCCTTTGAGACATGGGAGAACCTGCTTGCACAGTGTGTGCTTCTATAGCTGATGAATTCATTTTCCCCAGCACCCAGAGGGTGAGCAGTGGGTTCATGAAGCACCAGCATGGTAGTTCCTTACTGAAGAGAAAGAACATGAGTCTTCGTGCATTTTTGGGTATATATGCCCCTGGACCAGTCAGAGCAGGCTCTGGGGAAGAAGGGCAAGCACAGGAATTCAGCATCTCCCCAGCAGCTGGGGAGAGCAGAACGACCACCCTGATGCAGGGGGGTTTTATAGAGCAAGGCTGTGCCAGCTGAATCAATACAGGGACAGGGTTCATACCTGCTGTGGTAATTTACAGAGATGTGTTGGGTGGGGGAGACAGTCTCATAGAATTAATTATGAAAACCCAACCAGCCAATCTTTCTTGAGTATTTTTTTTTTCAGATACAGGAATCTGCCTGAAATGATGATTTAATTTCCATTTTCTATTAAAAAAATAAAAAGGTATATTTTATTCCAGATTCTCAGAGTGTCATTGCCAAATAAATTTTCTTCATAAAAACATTGCAGTTATATGCAGTGTTGCAGTCCAGTGATGAGACCCCTCACCATTATTATTATTACTATTACTATTACTGTTACTATATTTGTGCTTATATCCAGTGCATTTTTATGGGTACTGGGATTTTGGTATTGGTATTAGTATTGGTGCTGGCATCAAGCATTGAATGCTGGTTACAAAGCAGCCTGTCCTTCTCCTTATATGCTCACTTCCTCTCTTACCTTGTTCTTAAAGAGGTGGAAGAATTCTGCCTGGATTTTTCCAAGAGGCAAGCAGCTGAGTTTATTCTGTTCACCCTGTGTGGTGACTGTGACAGACCTTTGCTTTGAGGTTATTTTCTTTTGCACAAGGGGACAGTGGCATGGCAAGGGGTTTATGGCTTGCTTATGGCTATTGAAAGCTTCCCTAGCCAGCTGGAGATCACTTTCACATTGGGTTGGATGTGAGAGAAAACATGCAACGTCTAAGATCAACTAAACTTGAGATTGTGTGTAACATCAATAAACCACAGCACTCTGAATAAACAAGGTGGCCGCTCACTGTTTACTGTTCCCTGTGCTTATTTTTCCAGCACTGTGTCTCTGACAGCCCCAACCTGTTTGCTGAGCAGCTTAAAGTGGGTTTTGCTCAAAATAGGTCTAATTCTTAGCTGATAGGTTTAAGTTCTTTGTGGAAATGTGGGAGACTGTGGGACAATTTTTCACTAAAAGGCCCTTTAGAGAAAGCAAATGTTTATCAGTGGAGAGTGAGGGGGTGATATAGGAAGCACCAGGAGGTGAAAGGGGCTTGTAGAGGTTACCCACAGGCACAAAATACTGCACCCCAGCTCATGAAGTATGAACATTCAGCCTTAATGTCTGCTCCAGAGGTAATGTCCAGTTCCTTTGAGGCTGACTTCAAATCTGATATCAGATCTTGTTTTGAAGAAAGTACACATATTTTCTCTCTTCAGGTTCATTTAGGAGGCAAAATATTATTTTTCACATAAGAATGGAGCACAGTTCTGGGCTACTGTGTCATTTATGTGTTAAAGTTTGCTGAAGTCATGCCAATTAATTTGTTTTGATTTGTGGAGATGAAAGATTGGGGAAATAGGTTCTTCAGTTTTGGACTCTCCCAGCATAAAAGGTTCTGGTGCAATAGGGGCCACAAGGCTGCTGTGGGTGCTGGAGCACGTGGTGAGCAGAGATTCTTATGGTGCCTGTCTGATGGGAGAGTCAGACTCCTCTCAGCAGTACACAGTCACATCTGTTTAGATGATAGGACTTTTTTTTTCCTTTTTTTACTTTGTTTTTCATTTCTTTCTTTTTTGTTTGTTTTGTTTTATATTGTTTTTACTATAAGCATACTGAGACATTGACACAGGTTATACAAGAAGGCAACAGACCAGGCACTGCTCCAGGTATTTGAAGCTCAGGTAGGTGAGGTCCTGTGCAAACCCACGTCACCTCAGTAGGCATTCCTGTTTTGAGTAGGATTTTGGCTGGCACAACCTTCAGATGTCTTTTCCAACCTGCATGTTTTGTGCTTCTGTGATGTTATCAGAGATCAGCAGGTGTGAGGGTTAAGATGTTGGTATCTATTTTGGCAGAGTTTCCAGTACAGCTTATCTATTCAAGTAGTTCTGAAGAGGAAAGTTAGCTTCTCTGAAAAAGGTCAGAAATTTGACCCAACTGACCTGGCATCCTGTGTGCCTTTGTCCACAATGAAAACCATAAACACTCAGCATCAGAAATTCTTATGTAGGATTTTTTTTTTCCTGCAAACTATTGTGCCTGAAGTGCGTATTTCCAAGACTGAAACCATTTGCATATTGTGTAAATTGTTTTCTTTCAGTAAAAAATGTAATAGATTTCCCTGGTGTGGACGGGAAAATCATGGGTTGGTCTGATTTGGTTGAATGGTAAAATATAACAATTCCTCTTGTAAGGAATGGCAAAAATCCTAGATATGCAGCATTACATGGAATTATATGAGGATAACGTCATAAGATTCTATGTGTATTTTCTGTACATAATCTCCTTTTTTCTCTTGTTTAAGGAAAAGAGATTGCTTTCTTTTAAAACTGAGTTCTTTCATAATACAATGATTAAATCAGTACATTATGGTGATGCATGAAGTATGTAGCTAAATTTACTGGTTTAAATAAATTCTATAATACTTTTATTTATTTATTAATTTGTTTGTTTGTTTATTAAATTCTATTGAACTGCTTTCTTACCAAATCTGAATAAAGGTTAAATTATATAAGTAACATTTCCAACCATATTTCATGGCATAATTTTGGTCTCAGAACAGATACTAGATCTTGTTCTGGTTCTAGTTTGTTCTCCAAGTTTGTGTCTGTATGTGTAATGTTAAATAGAACAGATAAAGCAGATTCCTACAGTCCACACTCTATTTGGTGAGGTATACATGTCTACTTCTGGGCAAATTTTATGTTATCTTATCTATTATATGCGTATAGCAAAAACTGTTTTCTAAAATATGATAAAATGGCAAGTCCAGTAAAAAAATTCTGAATTACCTGACGACATCCTGTTTTGAATGCGTAGCATCCTAAATTCGTCCAAGCTATTGTATTTTCTTTCATTTGAGTGGCTGAATTTGCATGCTCAAGCTCTGCTCTTTAGTGGTGTGTGCACACACATACACAACCAGCATAGAAAAAAATGAGTAACATGATACATACTTCTGAGCTTACGCTTTTTCTGTCTGCAGTTTGCACTGTAATATTTTAAATATTTGACAAGTTCATTAGAATTGTATTGATTATTAGTCTGTACAGACTTAGGGAAGATTTCTTTAACCTCTTTGCAAGCCTGTACTGGTCTCTGACTGGCGTTATTTATCAAAATCCCTCTATTGTTGCTGTCTGCCATAGAATCATGGAATCTTGTGGCTTGGAAGGGACCTCCAGCCAACATCATGCTCAGAGCAGGTCTGAGGTTGCTTTGAGACAAGTCCACCTAAGTTTTTAATAACTAGAGTGGTGGAAATCCCACCCTTAAACATGAGTGTTCCAGTAGCATTCCAGGTCATTTTACACATAAGTAAGAAGAGTGATTCCCCATCCCTGAAGGTGTTCCAGGTCAGACTGGATGAGGCTTTGAACAACCTGGTTTAGTGGAAGGTGTCCCTGCCTATGGCAAGGAAGTTGAAATTAGATGATCTTTAAGGTCCTTTCCAACCCAAACCTGTCCATGGTTGATTGTAGGATTTCTTCTTTTCATTTTCTTTTTAAAACTGAAGAAACTCAGTTCTCTCATCTCTCCATGGAAGCCATGTGGTCCAGAAAGTTGTGTCTTTTCTTTGGCTTATTTTTAGTCTTGGAAAGTTACCCTGTCATTCTAATGGTGAGTTGCTCACTCCAGTATCTGCTCTCTTCACCCCTCTCCAAGTTCATCTCTGCACATAAAGTTAGCAGAGTCTGACTCTGTGCCTGTTATAATAATTCATGATTCAGCCACTTTCAAACTGTAAGAATCACATATCTCTCTTGGTATGTACTTACTGGCTATTAAGTTGTTTTGGTGTCCATTTGGGGAAGAAAAAAGGAGGATTTTGTTTACCTTGGTGTTGTTACAGTCAACAACTGAGGTTTTTTTTTCCAAGAGAATGTGAACAAATGTGAGTGTTTTCAGTGCCCATGGCAGTTGTTGAATGTTTCTTGAAGCTGAGTTTGATGACATTATGAGTAAATCACCTGCCAGCCATTCGTAGAGGAACTTCTCTATAATTTTCAGAGGATACCCTTTGATTCCTTCCCATAAATCAATTTCTATATACAACTTAAAAGGAAAAGCCTGTTTATTAGTTCCCTATTAATTTACATTTTGGGCATTAATTCTTGTCGCTGGGGGAAGCAAAAGTATTGTGTCAGTTGGCAATACCAAAATCTCTTGGATATGAAGAATAAAATAGAATAGATCTCAGTTCATTTCTTTAGATTCTCAACAGACAAATTCATTCTCTGTGTGGCAAAGGATAGGTGGATTTTGTCTGAAAAGACATATTCATTTCCATTTGATCTGCCTTAATCCCGAGGATATGGGTTTGGATCCCAGAGCTATTGAAAATATTAACTTGATGCTTCCATCAGCTTTCAAAAGCTCTGTGATTGAAGGTCTCAGCAGCTGTTATCTACTATAATAAATGCCAAGGCTAAAAAAGACTAGGTAAGCTGAGGATTTTTTTTTTTTTTTTTTTTTTGAAGAGCAAATAAAAGTATTTTCTTTTAAAATTAAGTTAGGAAAAAAAAATCCTTTGGTTATTTCTTTATTGATAGAAAGTGCCAACAAGATTGTTCTTTTCTACAAATGCTGCTTAGGATTTGGGGGTCGCAGTTCATTGCAAAATATTCTGCCTCTGTTTGCCCAGCTGCCACACGTCCTGTGCCTTGTCTCCTCCTGGATGTGAAGGAAGAGGCTGAAAGCAAGGTAAAGGGAATAACAGGTTTAGTGCTGCTCTGCTTGTAGGCCATGATCAAGGTAAATGATGTTAACAGGATTAAGACTTTTTGCTCCCATGTGCATGTCCCTAGAGGAATGGTACCCTAGTATTTAAGCACAGGCAACATAGGACAATTTCCTGGTGTGGTTTTGGCTATATAGTGACATGTACTGGTGACCCAAAATACAGGAATGAGTCATACAAGCTTTTTTATTTCAATTTTTTCTTTTTGGTGGGTGGGAGTAGTGGTGATGGTGGTGTTTTTTTTTTGTTTTCTCTTACTGTCACATCAAGGTTGAAACAACTGGGAGCTGCTCCTCCAACATAACCTGGGTAGTCAAGGCAGAATGGGCCCTCAGGCAGAAGTAAGCCAAAATGCCAAAACCAAAGGCAACTCTTAGGCAGAAAAAGGATACTGGAAGGATTTTTCTTTAATCTTTCATTCCAACTTCAATTTTATGGATGTTCCACCCAAATTAAAGTAAGATTACATTACAGAACTGTGTGTTACAAAACCTTATGGCACAAAGCTTAAAGAAAAAAATTCATATTCATGTCAGATACATTTTAATTTCAAAATGGTCTACAGAGTTTATGCCCAGCATATCATTTGTATTGCAGCAGTCTTTCTCTGTTTTACATGTTTCCATTTGGTTTTGGCAAAACAAAAGGAAACAGTTAAAAAGATATTTCTCTGTGGAGACCAAAAAAAGCCCTTCTGAAGTCCAGTGATGTTACCGAATTTTGGATCATAATCATATTTTCCAGTGGTTGCAGTATTTCAATTAGAAATCTGCATTTAATCACTCTCCATCCTAAGAGGGTGTGCAGTTATGAGCACAGCAATATCTGACAGTGTTCAATGATGTCTTTCATTGTAAGAGAGTATGCAATTTCCTAATGAATGTTAGAATGAAAACAGAGTAGATTAAAATCAGTTTCTGTGTTTTTATTTTTTTTTTTGTATGTCCAAACGGCAGCATGAAGCATTCATCCAGCTCAGAGGTTTCAGGGCCATGGATGCAGTTTTGCATTAACAAGGTGGCTTTTACATGTCTTGGGACAGGCCTTGCTGCTCCTCTTGGCAGTGATGAAAAGGACACACATTTGCTACTGTCCCTTCCTCACTGCCCATACCAATAATTGCCACTTTGTATTATTTATAGAGACTGAGTTGGTTTACACTTTTGTTTTTTCCTGTTTTTCTCTTTAGCCTCTATCCAACACAACTGCACCCAAGCTTTTTTTGAGGTTTGTCTGGTGGAAGCAGAATTAAAGATTTTTGTGTGCTTTGCTGTCTTATGACAACTGGCGGTAACTGAAATGAGGCATGTCAAGTGACTACCACAAAAAGAAGTCAGTAATTTACAAGTTCAGACAAAGGTTGAAGAAACAAACCTTCTCTGTAGTTGTTCTGTCTTGTACAGTCTGCTAATATTTTCACATTTGAGAATATTTCATTTTCCTAATTGAGAGAATGTTACACTACAGTTGAGAAGAAAAGGCAAAATCAAAAGCAGAATACTCTCATTTTCAGCTAGTGCTTATGTTAGTCAGTGAGAAAAACATGGGGGTGGATGAGAAACAATAATTCATTACTGTCTCTCCTGCACTCAATTAAATATGTCTCATACGTAGCTGATTAAAGCTGCCTTTTTTCCATAATAATAATAAGAAGATTAATTGGAATCAGGATGAGAGTAGGACCATTTCTCCCAGCATATCAAACCTTTAGTGGAAGGGAAAAAGTAAAACCCAAATGCCAGCCTTGCCAGCTTGAATTGGATCATGCAGTCAATATCCACAGCTTGCAATAGATGAAAAGTTATTCTTTCTGCCCTGATGTTGATGCCTGTTCATAGCTTGACCTGCTGAATCTTAACCAGTGCACCACATCTCAGAAGTTTCCTCACATGACAAAAGCATGGGTCAGAAAGCTGCTGATGTGATGTTTTCACACACAAGTGTAACATAAAGGTCACTTGTGAAGTCATAGATTGCCTCGTGTAACAAAGGACCCTCCCCATCCTCCATTTGTCTGCTTTTAAAATAGTATATAGAAGGATTTTGGAAAACCAATCTCTATAATGTCCTTTTCTTTCTATAAAACCCATTGTTATTTATTTCCAAGCTCCTTAAGATACTAGATTTTGCTAAGCTAAAATATGCATCGCTCTTACAATTTTTCACACTTGCTGTCTCCTCTGATTTGATTCACATTTTCTGCCTTCTGTATCTAGTTCCCTGTCCAAGTTAAAATGTAAAATAAAGTATAAGAGATGCTTGGGCCCCTGAACACATTGCTGAAAGGTTCGTTTTTCTGCACACGAGTGTTCAGAGTATTTCTCACAGAAGAATTGCATAAATTATGGAGATTCCAATCACAGAACAGTGAACGGTATTGTCAGTTTTCTTAGGAAAAACTAATGAGGTTGTAAAGAAATACTGTCTGCTTTATAAGAGTAAAATTTGACAGCTGGAAAAACAAGGGCAATAGGCTGGTTTCCATTTTCCATTGATTTTAGCCCCCAACATTCAGGAGACTTCCTTTTCTGCAAAACCACATTCACACTGCCTGCACATGAACACACAATGCTCTTTTGCTTCAAGCCAGAGGCAGATTAAACTTCATTAGGAGAGTAAGGCTTGAGGAAAGTTCAAACTGTAACAGATAGTAATTTGACAAATAAAGAATTAGGGTTTGTTTTACTAAGCCAAAAATAAAGGCCAGAGCAAGGTTCCCATGGCTCTTTTGTGCCTTTAACCATGGGGTAGGAATCCCATCCCTTTTCATAGTCTGGTATACATACTGTATAAACCTAGCAGACACATACCATGGCTGTTTCAGTGCATTTAAGCACTCACTGGGAGCACACATAACTCTCATTAAATTAAAAAAAAAGCCCATAAAGTATTTCCCTTAGAGCAAGAAATAAGAACTAAAGAACTAAATAAGTAACTAAAATATGTGTTCAGAGTATTCTTAGGTAGATGCACTAGTAGCTCAGCTTAAAATCAACATGAATGAATGCATTCTATGTCTGAATGAATTTCATTAGCTTTCTGTAGCAACATTAAATTCTCAGCCAAGCATCCTCATATTTACATATTTACACATTCCCAGGCCTTGTTGTTCTAGCAGAAAAGGATGGATCATTGCAGGTGAGTGACAGATGCCTGTGGTAACTGATAGGCTGTGATTTGAGAATTTAAGTTCTTCTCACTCAGCAGCAAACTGTGTAGTGGATAATGTGCAGTGGCACAATCCCATACAAAGGTCTCTGACATCATTATCTGAAAACCTTTGACAAATATATTTGAGATGAACTTCAACAGATAATCTACCTGCTAAATGTACCCTGGAATGCAGAATGTACTAGATAGTGACTGCATGCAAACAATGTTACAAGTTGAGGGCTAATACAGAATGATGTGCTGAAATGCCTGGCAAAACATTATGAGACTGTCTCCTGGACTGGAATGTAAAGGCACTGTGTCTTTGTGTCTGTGCTTGTTCGTGAGAGTTGGGCACCTCAGACTGGGAGCTGAAGTAACCTTGTTAAATAAACAAATGCTGCAAAAATCATCAGGCTTCTCTTAAAATTACCTGGAGGTATCTAGGAGAGAATCTTTGGGGACAGGAATAGGACACAAACCTTGGTATTTAGTTGTCTTATTCAGGTCTGCAGGGAGGTACAACTTTTAGCCTGGAATGTATACAGAGGATCATTGCCTGAAGAGAAATACTTGCATAGTTTACATTCAAAGAGCTGAGCAGACACTACTTTATTTTCTGAATATAATAAAGAGAGAGAAAAAAATTTTAATTTCCATATTAATTTGGAAGCAAAGAGTTGGAAGTTCCAACTCCAGCCCATGTTTCATAAGTAATATTATAGGTAGGAGACATAAGCAAAGTTAATTAAGTTTTACTTTTCACCCTTCTCTTTAGCCTCTGCCATGATACACAAAAAATACAGTATGAGCTGAATTTGACTGAGAAGCTTAAGACTCAGTTTATATCTGAGCCATAAGTGCAATGTCTTGTTTTCATAATTACTACTTTATTTTATAGTACCTGTCAGCTCTGTAAAACAGAGAAATTGTCCTTTAGGGGCACCTTCTGGGTGGTGGAAGACTGGAGCTGTGGCCAGCCACTGTTCTGTTCTTCACATCCACCAAATGCAAGAGGCATTAGCCACCAGCCCCCAAAATCTTCTCTTTGATTGTCTTCTGCACAGACTACATCCCATAGATCTGTTGTTCTCCATCTCCAAAGCTGAGTGTTGGGAAACATATACTTTGGAAAGGTTGGTAACACTTTGTCCTGGGTTTGGACTGGCTCACAGATGCCTTAGCCAAGTTAATTTTGTGTGTGTTGCCAGAAGTGCATGGAGGTTTTAAGTTCTTGCTATTGTGAGTGAACAAATGTGTCAGTTGTGTTGCTTGTGATCCCCAAAAGTGCACAGACACACAGAGATGCCTGTGTCCTGGAATGGGTTTCAACCCTGAATAACTCCTTTAAAACTTTATAAGGTAAATTAAATTGTCTTTTGGATCTTTGTAAGAGCCATTTACTTTACAACTTGAAGGAAACTACTGGTCCGAAAGTGACTATAAAATGATGAAAACTGTGAGCTAAGTTTTCTAAATTATTTTTATGAAAGTTAAGGAAAAAAGGCAATAAAATGAGTCATAGTGAAAATAGTACATTTCTTCAAAATAAGGCCTACATTGTAGTCAATATATGTATCGGAACAATCTTGGTGATACTCATTTAAAACCCATGAAATGCAGGGCAATATGTACACCAGTGCTGAAGTGTGTAATGAATAGAAATTGCTTTATGTTGCAATTAGAATTTGTGCTGACAGTGAAAAATACAGTTTGAAACCACACATTTGGACTGACTCCCTTTTCTCTCTTCGTCATTCAAGTAACTTCTCAGCTGTGTATGTGGGGGCAGCTGCATTTACCTTTAATGAAATTACAGCAGCAGAGAATTTGGCTTTGTTTCATTAACTTCACTTGGTTCTTGGAGCTTTTATGTCTCATTCCCTCAAGCAACAGGATAGATATCTATTCAAGATATTTGTGAATTCAGAATACTTTGTATTTTCTGCCTCAGGTAAGGAAGGTATCTAAATCTTACTCTTTTCCTAGTATACACATGTACACACAATATTCTGCCCCTTTATCTACATGTGTAAACATACACACAGGCACAAAAGGTCACTCTGGGACCCCTGACTTAAGTAATAGAAGAAATAAATATTTAAATCCAGTTATAATGGAAAGATGTGTTTTAAATGTAGGAAGTGTGAAAACCAGGAAGATTTGAAATCTTAACCCTCTGATCCACCTCATTTTATTGAAAAAGTGTTTACTCCAGCACATTTTTGTAGTGCTTTCTCTTGTTCAGTAATGAATGCCTTAAGCACAGAAACATTTTTCTGAGCTTTTATTTCAGGAGGAAGAATTATTTTCTAACTGTGAGCCTTTGTTTTTTATTTTGTAACAGTGAATTATACTTTTGTGCACCATAGTAATCCTATCCAGTTTGAGCACAGAGTACTCACACAGAAACTCTTGCTGTCTTGCTTTACAATATTTTTTTTTTTACCTTGATGCCCATGCTTGGTTTGTCTGCTTGTTTATGATTTCTTTATGTTCCTTCACAATTCAGTCTCTTTAGTGTCTTGAACACTTACACTGATCTGAACTTGTGCCAGTTGTCCTTCACATTAGTAATACTGAAAAACTTGGAAAGAAAGTTAATTATTCCATGGATAAACTCAGGGAGGTAAAGGGCTGTGCTGTGATGAGCTCCTTCCAGGTAGTGTTCAAAGTGATGCTAAATACAAGTCAGAGCATTTTTAATTTATTTCTTGCAGGTGCATATGCTTCCATTGTTCTAATGGTAATTTAATGTGTGCAAATCCAGACTGCCTCCCTTGAAGTTGGTGAATATGCATCACTTTCCTAATTGTGTATTAAGGGATTAGATTGGAAATGGCAGAAGTTCAGTGAGCCAAGTCCATAGGCTCACTCACATAACAGCAGTGAAACAGAACTAGTCAAGTAGTGGAGCCAAGACTTTGGACAGCTCTATTTACATGCTTATGTGGATGCTGTTTCCTGAAACTTGTCATTGTGTTGTTGACTCACCAGCTCCACAAATGCAAAGGGCTGCACTCTCAACTTTTTAATTTATTCAGGCACAAGTCTATTCTTGTCTTCTAAAGGACACGTGTGCAGGAGAATGGCAGCATGAATTAAAGAGTGTGTTTTTCCAGAGATTTTCAGACTAATTCATCCTAGATTTTGCCAGTCAGCTTGTCTGGAGATGGAAATCCCAAGTTTTACCTGTGAAAGGAAATGATGCCTGAAGGTCACTCAATTTCCTGATTGCTGCCTGAGATAGGATTGCCCTGTCAGATGTTGGGGGAGGCCCATGTGGAGTTGGATTGCTGGTAAGAGCAGGTGGGGATGCTTCATTAGGTTCCTTATCTCAGGCATTTGTCTCCCCATTTCCCCCTGCAGCACTTAGGTGTCAGAGCAGTCTGCTGCTCACAGAGAGATCCAGACATAATGCAGCAGTACTGGAATAGAAGCTTCATGATGAAGAAACTAGACCTGTTAGTCTAACTATGTCACTGATGTTGTCAGTATTTTACTGGTGTTGAAATGTTGCAGTGTAAGCAGGTTTCACCACATTTGTTCATAGGAAGTCTGGCTGCCAGTGCTGAACCCTCTCTTTGTACATTCTTTAAGTAAGTAGGTGCATCTCTTCTGCTGAGGGCTTCATTTGAAAGCAGGATTTTGACTTGCATATAAACTTCTGCTCTGAACAGCCTCACACTTAACCAAGAAAGATGTTTAGGCCTGGAGTTTTGTGTGAGCCTCAGGCTTGGTGCAGCATTGTTTACTCAGACAATTGTCACCGGTGCCAGCAGTCCTTATTACACAACTTTGCAGTCTGCTGCCTCCTCAGCCCTCTCTCAGCATCAAGACATTCTCTGTAGAAAGCAGCCTCAGCATGCCCTGAAAGGAGATGGAAATGTAGTTCAGCAGTGGAGGCTTTGCTGCTCTTGTGCAATATGCGTGTAAAATCATCTCCTTGTGCCTGTTATTACTGTGTAACAGAAAATGAGGAATTTTCAGTTTAAGAAGAAAAAGTTTAACTGACACAATTTCTTGGGATGGAGTATAAAAGGGATGTAGAGAAACAAGTGCTTGTGGGGCGTGAGTGGGCTTTTGTTAAACAACAATGAAAAGCAAGAAAGATTCACATGATGCTCTGGAAAAGCTTGTAATTTCTAAGATATTATTTTTATTACAATTTTGTCTGTACAAAATAGCACCCAGGTAAATATAATAGACGGAGTAAGTTAGACTTGTATGGGTTGGGTGATTTGTTGTTGTGGTGGTTTTTGGTTTTTGGTTTTTTTTTCAGGTGCATAAGATACCTGAAGGCAGTTTTAACTTGCATAGGCTTCAAAGGGTTCTACTATATGATATATGCAAAATAAGAAGAATTTCTTGTTTGTTCTCTTGCTTTCTTTATGGATAAATGTCTGTGTACCAGGCAGCAGACAGATCTAAAGTGCAGAACTATTTAGGTATGCAAGAGGGAATGGTGTTCAATTAATGGTGTTTAAATAATTTGATGCTACTGTTCTTTAATTAGAGTAAATTAATGTAATGAATGTATGCAGTACCTTCTGAGCCCATTAGCTTTATCACTTCCTTGAAGGTATGAAAAAATTTGAAAGCAGCATCAGAAAAAAAAAAATGAGGTAAAATCCAAAATGCTTATATTTTCACTGGGATCATCAGAATTTGTCCTTGGATTTTAAAGCATTTTTTCATTGCCTACTGTGAAGAGGTTTTTATGCAAGCCAAAATCCCTGAATGAGAATGTTGTGCAATATTAACCATTTCAGGAGGCTCTGTATAGGAGAGCCACTGAGTAAACTACAGAAATAGCATCAAAATCTATAAGTCTAGTAGGAGAATGAGACTCTACTATCATTTTTCCACATGTATTAGGCATCAGAACTGAAAATCAGGGAAAGCAGTTCCTCTAATCTTCAGTTTTATTTTGTGTCATTTTCTCTCCTGCTCATCTCTGTTACTACTTTACTCAGTTAAATGCAGAATTTTGTGTAGTAATGCTACAGCAGCTCTGGTGATCCTTCTTCTTGAGCCTGTTGTGATCCTGTGCTTCTCACACTTCATGAGTCACCCATGTCTGAGCAGGGAATTGGATTTTCCTGGGCTGGTGAGTGTGTGGGTAAATGTGGCCATCCCTGTCCAAGCTCCCCATCTCCACGAGCTGTGATCTCCATGAGAGCAGCACGGCTTCCCCCCGGCTGCCACGGCCAGCCAGCATTCCCAGCTCTGCTCTGCAGGGCTGCTGCCCATGCCAGGGTTGATCTCTCTTGACTTTTTGCCCAGATGACAGAGCTGCCCTGCGAGCCTGGCCAGGGTCGTGGCCGTCCCCAGGGCAGGGAGCAGAGCTGCCTTCCCCAGCAGAGCTGCCACTGCCAGCGGGCAGCTGTGGCTCAGCAGGGTATTTTTGGAAGTCTCTGAACTTTACAGTTAAAGATGTGCCAGAAGTATTTAGGAAAAGTTCAGGAGACGTGAAGCACTTGCTTACTAACCCTCTGCCTGACAGTGTTAATAAAACTTAGTTTGACAGTCCTTAACTCACTTTAAGAGGATAAAGCTTTCAACTGCAGGTTAGTTTGCTTCAGTTTCCTCATGGGCTGCAACATGCTCCCTAGAAACTCTCAGCATTTTTTTAAATTTTTAAAATATGTTTGCAGGTTCCTAAGAAAGAAAAGTTTTTAAGAATATATTTATTCCAGGAATTGATCCTGGAATAATGTTGGCTGAGCAAGCCTTAGCACCACCAGTGCTGCAGTGGCAAGCTCTGATCAGCAGCAGAGGGAGATGGAGGTTGGAGAAGAGTGGGGAGTGATGGCAGGAAGAAAACAGAAATGGACTCTGCTTCAGAATGAGCAGACAAGTCAAGAAAGTACTGAGCTGAATTAAAGTGGGAAAGAACTATTTTATTTTATTTCTGTCCTCTAGAAAAGACATAATGAAAAGCTTTGGTTATTCTGTCATGGAGTCTAATTTAGTTTACTTCAGTAGGCAATTTACCAACTTCCATGGAAGGAAGAACTGTTAAATTATGTTAAAAACAAAAATTTCCTGTTGCATCAAGAGTTCTACCTTTTCTTTCTGTAATGCTCCTAAGTATTTCCCACTAGGGACTCATTGGCTTGTCAGGGGATTTAGCATTCATGTAACAGTCCAGAAGCATAATTGTCTCATGATTTGTTATTACAGCAGTATTTTGAAGAGATTTGTGGGGAGGGCGGGATTTTGAGGAACAGCACAGTGCCTGCTGTCTTCTCACAACAGGGTTTTGCCTCCCCTCTGTGTCCACCATCCCTCCTCCTATGCACTTTCAGGGTTACCTGTGAGGGGCTTTGGGTGTGCTGCTCTTCTACTGTGCCTCCTCCTGCTCTGCACTTCTTTCATGACTGCCTCAGCTGGAATATGTTTGAAATACTGAACTTTGCCACTTAATATAATTTGTTAGTACAAATCAAAAAGTTTCAATAAATATGACTTTTTATACTGCTAAACATAGAAGTTTAGTACACTAAGAACTGATCTAATTCACACGTGGAAGAATTTTGTGCGGGCAAAAGACAGAATCTCATTTGAAAAATAATTTCCATTATATTCTACCCTTGTAGCTATTTTGGGGTAGACAGCACAGACTTTTGGTGTGAGCTAAACCAGCTTTCTTTGTGTTCTGATATAAAGCCCATTAAGCATTTCACTGGAAGACTCTTCTGGATTGCACGGCTGTCCAGCTGTCTGGCCAGGCTCTGTACAACAGGTGCTTGGTTATGATCTCACTTACATATATACCAATGGTGTCTGGTGCTGCCTTTCAATGCTTTGTTTTACCTCAGAATCTAATAGTTTCAACTTGATATCACTATTGATTGTAAGTCCAGTGATCATGAATGAATGCCTGTCCATAATAAGCACAGTGGAAGACCCAATTCTGAAGCTCATTTGGATTAAAAAAAAGAGGCAGTTACTAAGACTGAATTATTATTCTTATTTTCAGAATTCAAATCAATAATTTAAAAAATTGCAATGACTAACACCGACTTTTTTCCATCCTTTTCCTTCTAGCCATCAGCATGTTTTACCCAGCAGGTCTAACAAACAGCCATATGCTCTCTGGTCTCAAGGGAACTGGTTCCAGCTTGAAAATCAATATGTCACTGCCAGGCTGTGGTAATAGATGCTTACAGCAGCAGGTTTATATAAGCTAATGGTACTCTGTGCAACAGCAGCTCATTTAGATGAAAGGGTTGCCTAGTCTCATTCAAATGTTTGGGGCAGCAAAAGATGAATGTCTGTAAAAGCTGATCAAAATGGTAATTTGTTCACTGATGAGCAGCCTGTCTGTAGTGTCTACACTGGAGATCCTGCCAAGGAGTACAGTGTAGTGCGCTAGTCTGTGAGATTATTTCTGCACAATGTTTTCATATTTGTAAGGACTATTCCATCAGCTTGAATGAATCAATGTAGTTAAAATTTTTGGGGGATTTTTTTCATGCACGAGCATCAACCCCTCTGGATTTGGATGAATTGCAAAAAGTCTGCAGAAAAGAAAAATTGTAAATATATTTCTGAAATTTACAAAAACACCTAAAAATCATCAAGGCCTGGATTTAATGTGTATTTTGAAAAGAGAAAGGCCTAAAATTAGGAGTTTTATAGAAGAATCCTGCCTTCA
The DNA here is from genome assembly GCA_020466415.1 of Ammodramus savannarum pratensis. Taxonomy (NCBI): domain Eukaryota; kingdom Metazoa; phylum Chordata; class Aves; order Passeriformes; family Passerellidae; genus Ammodramus; species Ammodramus savannarum. The sequence goes on from JAHXMQ010000028.1 coordinate 63,042,213, forward strand.
TTTTTTTGTGATTTGTTGTGGAGAACAATGGTGACCAGTTATATGGATCAAAGTTTGTTGAAGCAACTATTTTTTCTATTGTGTGCCATTGCAAAGCCATTCACAGTGCTGCTGGTGATGTCCACCACCCTTCCACAGAAGGGTTATTTGCACCACTGCTGCTGACACGTGCTGCCTGGAGTCTTTCAGAGCAGTTAAAATACTCTTCCAGTGCAGTGTCACTGCCTCTTTCAGAGCAATTGCAGGCAGTCTTCAGTGCCAAATGCACAAGAAACTGCAGACATGTACATTGTTCATGTACAAAAGGAGCACAAGCTCCTTTTTCATGTGCTCTAAGGTAATGTTCAGTCTCATTTCTTTCACTTGCTTGGGATCGCCACAGTGTGGTTTTTCACCTAAAGCACATGAGTTATCAAAGACAGGAGCTGGGCTTTGGCTAGAAAATACAAGTTCATCAAGTCAGCCAAGACTTCTGTCCTCTCATTTTGGGTGCTGACCAGCAAGATACCCAGAATTTCAGACTTTATCTTGTAGTACGTAGCCCATTTTATGAAACCTACTTCTCATTTCCATCAACATCTTTTCAAGATAAGTTGCCTCTCTAGATTTGCTTCAAATACAGGAAGTCTTGAGGCATTCCTTTCCACTCCTTTTCTATTATTTAGGATAAAATGACTTGTCTGAATAATTCACATCCACAACATTGCTTGAGTTCAGCTCTAGGACTGAGTGAAATTTTGTTCAGGGGAAAGGAAAGTAACTCCCAATTGTGTTTAATTTTTACATGCTTGGTTTGTGGGGGCTTATTTAAAGAGTTGCAGCACATAAGGCTGTGTATATCTTAATCTCATGTTCAGACATGGTGTTCCTAGCTTAAATAAGTAGTTTAAAAAAACTATTTAGCAGCACTTTGTAACTTGTGGTAGCAAGAACTGTTGAGCCTTAAATCTAACTAAGCTGTATTTTTGTGATGTAGGGTTAACTCTTTCTATTTATTTATTTCAAACTCTTCCAGCAGCTTGTTTTACATATATTTATAAGCGAAGTTTCATCGAAAGGACATGTGGCCTCTTGTTTGCAAATTTACAGTCTGCATCAAAGGACATTATAAATACAGTGAAAATTTCCTCTAGCAAGAAACAAAACCACCAGATTATTTGTGCACTATACATGTTTATAGCCTACTTCAAAGATTTTAGTTACCTTAGCTCTGAGCCGTGGAATCTCTCTTGCAATGCGTGAGGAGGTCAAGAACTCCTGCAGACATACAGACATCAGCCTGGCAGACTAAACTTGATGCAACAATTCAATGTACACATTAGCATATTTCCTTTTGTCTGAACAGTGGTGTGAAGCCCTCAAAAATACAGAGAAAACCTCACTTTTGGCATCTTTTTAAAAATCAGATTCACTGTCTCTTAAAGTCAGTTGAAAGATTCCCATGACCTAAACAGAGCTGTGGAGTCTCTTTCCTCAGAGGGAGCCTGTCTGCATTCTCTGATAGGATCCCAGGTTGGATAAAAAGTGAAAAACTGACAAACTGCATTATCAAATATCAGAAAGCATAAGGGCTTGTGAAATGTGAAGCCTTTCCATTTATCAGGTCAGCTATTCACAGAGCTCCCCCTTCACATCAGCCTGGAAACAGAACTCATGGGTGAGCATGGGTGAGAATCAGACTCATTACAGAAGTCTTCAAAAAACCCAGCTGTGTGAAGAGAACATTATCAAGGATCAAGTCAATCACTAAAGACTAGAAAATAGCCAGGCTAAATTTAACTCAGCTGCTTTGTGACCATGTATTGTGAAATTACCATTCTGGTTTTTTGTAGGCCTTTATCTTTAGAATTTATGAAGGTCTGAGAAAGTGCAAAGTGGAAGAGAAACATTTCAATTCAGTGTTTATGAGGAAGTTGGCTTTTTTCCTTACCTGTCCCACAGTTTTCATTGACAATTCTAGAACAGTCAGTTAATTAGTGTTTTTAGATGGTCACAAAGTGCTTTTAGCAGGGCTGAGATTTCTGTTTGGTTCTGTAGTGTCAAACACTTAAACTTTCCATTTCCCATCTATAAGTTACAAGACATGCTATAGTAGTAATTTAGTTAAGATTTCTAAAGACACTCAGATGCTAATTTGAGCAGCATTGAAAAGCCCCATCAGAATTAAGAATATTCTTTTCAAGAGAGGTCAGATGATTCCTAGAACTGAGGAATGAAGATGGAAAAAAAAGAAAGAAATTGCTTCAAGGTTATTCAATGCAATGAAGGAGCTAATTGGAGTACTAAGGAAAAATGTGCTGGTATAATTATGGAAGCATGTTACAATTTATGATATTATAATTCACAATAACACAAATTAGATTTTATTCAGGCAGTTTGCATATCCTGAGTGCTGAAATTTACAGCATTAGTTTTGTTTGAAAGTAAAGCTGAATGAGTTAATAAGAAACAGTGTTTTGAAAGCATTCTGAGTGCTTCCTTCCTCTTCTGCTGAAATTCTACAATTACACTCATGTCCATAAAAATCACAAACCATATATGATTTTTGAGGTCTTTCAGTCCTCTCCCACTGAAGTGGCAGTGGCACTGAGATGGCTCTTGTTGGTGAAAACAACAGGAAAAATCACATCTTATCCATAGTGCAGCTTCCCTCCTAGTGTTACATATTATATTTGGTGGGGTTTCCCTCCATCTTCTGCCTGACCTCATATTGGAAGGTAAGGTGAAAGTTGTAAGATAATTTTCTCTAAGCCTGATTTTGAATAATACACTTCTTAATTTTTTTTTTTTTATCCTACAAGTCTTGAAATGAGTAAGAAATTTAGGTGAAAAGTGCAATATATGTATATATTCTGTAGCTGACTGAAAAGGGAGTAAATAAACATCTTGTGGTTACAAGTTTAAAGTTTAGCATGGATGAAGAGAGAAGCACTGTTCATAATTCAAGAAGAGCAAGTTAAAGGAAATTTATCCAAGCTAGATGATTTCAAATGTGTGGCTGATTATCCTAGGCAAATTTAAGGGAAGTGTTAAGTTCCTCAGTTCCAAGGCTGTGGTTGTAATAACAAATACAACTTTCTAGGAGCTTTCCTGGGTACTGATGCCACTGGGCATGAAACAGCCCAGGCCTCCACTGAAAATTACCTTTGTCTTCAAAACAGGCAATCTGCATCCAAACCATTTACTAGTAATCACACATCCTGGAAATTTCCATCCTTAACCTGGCCTCAGCATTCGGTTGGGAAAGTGCCACCAAGCAAAGGCAGGTCCCTGTTGTCACTGTTCAACACCACAGACCTGTGTCTTCAGTGTTACTCACATCACAGGGACTTTCTCTGGCTTGCTGAGTGCAGCATTAGTGATTCTTTCCAAGAGCCCTTCAAGGATGATAATGTCCAAGTGGGTCAGAGCACGGTGGATCAGCAAATATGAGGCTGCTCTTTGCAAAGAGGTAAACAGAGGTAAATACTTTAAAAAAGTACTTACAAGTCAATAATATGGGGACTAAAAAGCTTCCAAATTGACTAAAATGCTGCAGAATTCAGTGTAAATGCATTGGAAGGATAGAGATGTGGACTGAATTAAACAAAATTGATTTATAAGGTCTAAAGTAGATTTTAGTCTGATCCAAGCTCCTTCTTTGATATAGTATTTGCTTTTATCAATGTGAGAAAGTGCATCTGTTACAACTTGACTTGACATTTCAAATTCATTAAAGTAAACTGCAGAATTGAGGTGTAGATTAATATAATGTATTCTTAGTGGGTGGAAAATAATTTAAGAATACTGTTTTGCTGTCAAACTGGAAAGACTTCTCTAGTGTAATTACAAAGTGTCTGTCTGAAATCTATTTCTACTACACATTTTTAAGCAGTAGTTTGGATGATGGAATAGAATTTCCACATATGAACATGAGAGTAAGCTGAGAGGAATTTCAAGATTTTGAAGGATAAGGTCAGAGCTGAAAATAATTTCACTTAATTGAAAAGTGGTCTGAAATCAATAAATTTAAATTGAACAAGGAGAGCTGCAAAGTCTGTGCATGCAGTTAAGGAGAGAAAATAAAATGGTCAAATAACAAAAGGAAGAAAATTGTGCAGCAACATCAGAGAACTGGAGTTAGACTGGATTTAGTCTACTTTGCAGACTAAGAAATGAGCAGCATAAGTGTTTCAGATAAATTTGTGGAAATGTCCATGTCAGGAGCAGGAGACAATTACTTTGCACTGATGAGTGCAGTTTTGGTCACTGCATTTAGCAAAGATGCAGACAAAGTGAAGGGAGTCTGGAGGACAGCAGCAGGGCTGATAAGAGGTATAAAAGATATGACCTGCAAGGAAAGCTTGAAATAACTGGGTTTGTTTAGTCTGGAAAGAAGAAGACTCATGGTGTGGGAGAAGGGAACTTGATAAGAGTCTTCTAAACCTTTACATCCACAGGGGTTATCAGTTGTTCCCCAGATCCATGGAGGACAAGACAGGCAGCTACTGACTTAATCTGTAGTTGGGATTCTAAAGAAAAACTTCACTGGGCAGAATTATACAGAAGTTGTATTGGAAGAATGGGAGATGGTCTGCAGAGAATTGCACATTTTTCACAAAAAAACCATTGTGAACCTGTCTACATGTATTGATCCTTCTTCAGTTGAGCAGATGGTGTGATAACATTGTGATCCTCATCAACTCTGCTTCTCCATTTTGATTTGGTCCATTACTTTAGCTTTCATGTCTATGGTATAATAAGTAAAACATGCATTTCTTGCCTTTTCTAAAATATAAATTAGTCAAGTAATTTTCAGTAATCCAGAACCTTTAACATTTAAATGAAAACTTATTTCTCCAGTAGTTTTTATAAGGAAAAGATGTCGGTGTTTGGTGGTAATGAATTATATATTTTCCATATATCAGCATTTAGTAACTTCATATTTGACATACCTGGTTTATTTCACACATTTCTCTATATTTCATATATTCTATATAGTTCCCTATTAAGATTATCTCATTTTCATGGTCTTTCTGTCACAGTATGTTAGGATTGTACACTGCTTATTAAAAAATGAAGTGTCTAGAGGTCAGCATCCACCCAAACTTACAAATAAACCCTTTCCTCTGCAATGGTAGTAGTGGTCATAAATTTTGGCTCCAGTACAGATTTCATTTTTCAAAACAAAAATGAGCAAATCTAACTATACTGTCTGACATCCATAAAATCATATGATTTTTTGCCACCAGCTTCAGTGGAAATAAGACATATTTTTAATAGGCTAAAGGGTGCTTCAAAATCCACTTTTCAGTTGCCTTTGCGAAATTGCATGTTTCCTGATTCAGCTCTGGGATGGCTGCCATCTCTGAGTGATGCCATCATTTGGGTTGTGGTACATAGTGTTACAAGCCTGGCATTTCCCACACTTTTCATTCATGTTTCCTCTTTCATAATTTTTCAAGCTTTTTTTTTTTCCCCTCCCATATCATACTTTGCTAAGTTGAGTCTCCTGTACTGAAAGTGTCTATTAATATTTCTGGAATCTTGTAGGGAGACCCCATGTTCCTACTCTATCTTTGACTGAGTAAGAAATTTAAACAGAATGTCATGGTATGCTTAAAGAAAATACAGCCCAAGCCATTGGAATGAGCCATACATCCAAAAAGGAAAAATGTAAATCAAAATTTATGACTCCATTATTACTGCCAATAGGTTTTGACATGGCAATTCTCTTGGTTTTGTGGGATTTTGCCTTGCTTTTGTGCATTAGAGTGTTCTTGGTGATCTCAAGCATGTGCTCAACTTTAGTTGCTGCTCTCTGCTTCTGGAGTGCCTTTGGTCATCAATATTAAATGAACTTTAGTATTGAAATACCACAGATGCATTTGTAAATGTGTGCCTGTCCACCTTCAGCACTGGAAACGAGGTAAAGTGACCTGGGAGCTCTCTGGGCACACTCAGCAAAGGCAGCAGACAGCAGCACCCTGAGGGAAAAGGAAGAAAGCAGAGGCTGGTGAGGATGGAGCCACAGGGCTTTGGGAGTGAATGAAAATGAAATGACAAAGGGCAGGAGAGGAAGAGAGTGCAGCATATAAAGGAAAAAATAGAGATTTTGCATCGTGGCTTCTTCTGAAGTTCATTAATTCCTGTGGATTCTGCAGTCCTTCCTAAAATGAGTAGCATTATCAGATTTTGAATCCTAGAAGTATGATTGGTATTCTGTAAATGAATAAAAAAGCAGCCTCATTTTGCTACATAGTGAATATGGTCTTCTGTAAAGTTTATCATGAATTAAGTGGATGGATCTCATTTTCCATCTGGAAAGTGCGAAGAAAAATAGCTTAATTTTGTGTTATTTATCTCTGTTCACCCTTAACTGGGATTAATGCAATAGCTGGAATGGCATTTTGGTAGTATTTCAAAGCATTTCAATTTTACAAAAAAAGTCAGCAATAGTTCTAAATACTTTCATTATACAACAGTTTGTGAAACTAAACTACACATTTGCATCAAACATATAAATGTGCAACAAAAAAAATAATTATTTGGTTCAGTGAAGTTGTCTTGAAAGGCCATAGAAATGTGGCTGGTATTTATCAACTGGTTCCATCTGACTTCTGTGCACGTGCAAAAAGTGTCCAAGTGACCTCTCCTACCAAGAGCTGAGCTAGCCCAGCCTAGATCTGCCTAGATTCAAAGAGAAATGCTACAATACTACAAAAGGCATTAAGCCAACCTAACTCACATATATACAGAATATATTTGTGTGAAAGTGTTACTGCACCCTTATGTTAAACTGAAAAATTACAACTTTTTAAGGCAAGATTGGTTTGAATTAGTGATATCCACAGAGGGTGCAGAGGAGTGGATAAACAGCTGATGAATCTGATTTTGAAAGAATGAGCCAAGGTGAGCCCCCATTCCTCATTGAGCAGCAGCAGAAAGGCAGGACAGGAAGGATTTGAGAGCTTCGGGCTGAGGTCAGAACATGATCTTTTGACAATTTATAGTTAGGGTTTGTTTGCTTTTTATTTGAGGTGCAACATGAATGTTTTGCTTGGAGTGAGCTGTCCCTGCTGCCACATCTGAGGTAAGCACAGCAGAACAGGAAGCTAGATGTGTTTATCCTGTTGGATTGATGTGATTCTCTGTGTTGATAAAGAAAAAGAAAGGGCACAGAGAACTAATAATAATTATATGGCTTTAGCTAGAAGAGGTGTAAGGTAAGTGCTGCATGTTAAAACATTAGTGAGTTAAAAGCAGTGCTGGATCTACAGAGGGGAGGTATCCCCAGTGTAAGCTCTAACTGCATTTTTTTGATAATCACATTTGTGAAGGTCGGCCTTACCTCACACGTATGACAAACCCACTTGCCTGTTAGCATTTCTTATCAGCTATTCCCACAAGGAAATATGAATATTTGATAAGTTGAATGTATGCAGTATCTGCTCTTTGGTGAAATTCCAGCTGTAAAATAATATTTCCATTATTAAATATTAGGAACCTAGGAGGAATGTATTTATTAAACTGTTTGAAACAGAAGCTTTAGTTCTGGCAACATTGTGGTGGTTCAGGATGCATCCCTGGAACTGAGAATTGAATGCACTGCTGAAAGTACTGAAATGTAGGGGAGCTCTGAAGCCTTGCAATTATGAGTGTAGGTGCCAGAATGAAGTTACCCATTGTGAGTAAGCAGGAGACTCTGTATTCCAGAGGCTTCTATATTGAGAGTGTTTAAGCTCTGTAAAGCACCATCATTTTTTTTGGTATCTCAGTTGCTGTGCTCCAGGAAAACTCAAGTTTTTCACATCAGTAATGAAAGATTTCTCATTATGTCAGAAGTGATTGTTGCACCAGAAATGGAGCAGGTTAGAGGCCTTGTACCTTCAGGTGGGTTGCAGCATAAACATCATAACTGCATATTATACTCTTAGGGATAGGATGAGTGATGATTTCTGTCTTCCTGACTTGTAAGCATAGAGGTATGTACAAAACTCTATCAACACGGAATTTAAGGTATGGACATAATGTTTTGGAAAAGAAAATTACTTGGCAGTAATGCAGAGGGCGTAAGGAGGTGGTACAGCAGGCATGTAAGGACATAACACTGATCATGTGCTTGTGCAAGTATTTGAAACTGATTTACTGGAAGGCAGCAATGGCCTCTAGGATTCATGATTGTTTTCATTACGGCAGGGTTGAATCAATTATGTCTTCAACATTTGTGGGCATAACTGTTCTGTTCTCTGGCTATAAGGTGAAATCTTTCTGAAATGTACCTGTGACTTCAGGTGTGCTTTTTGCTCTGCCACACCAGCTCCTTTGCTGTCTAAATGACTTGATACTGCTTTGTTAAGTGTTCACTTTTCATACCATTTAACAAAAAAAATTGTTCCTTTAAATAAAAATGCCTCATTGGACTTGTAATTGAAATTGTAGGTAACTATGAGTTTACCACCTGCTGAGACAATAAAATCTTTGATGACACAGTGTCTCAGTAGACTGGGGAGGTGGGGAGAAATGTTTGCTGCACTTCAGAGACTGTGGTTTTGTTCACAGCCTGCTGGTTTGGATTAGAGTCAGAGATGAGTTTCCAAATCAGCATGAACAGCACCCTGCCAGAAAGTTGTTCTTGGAGCTGCTGCTTCTTTGTCAAATGCAGGGGAAACAAAAAAAAAAACCACAAAAAAAAAACAAAAAAACAAAAAAAACACAAAAAAAAAAAAAAAAAAAAAAAAAAAAAAAAAAACAAACCAAAAAAAAACCAAAACCAAACAAAAACAAAAAAACAAAAACAAAAAAAAAAAAAAAAAAAAAAACACAAAACACCAAAAACAAAAAAAGGAAGGGAAGGAAAGGAAAGGAGGGATGGCTACTGGCAGCTTTTCACTCCTACATTTCAGGATCTTGTAGAGACAACAACCAACACTGTCTGGACCTTGATGCATTGAGTCCTGGGTGGGCAGTGCATTTTCTCACTTCTGACTGATTTTGTTGTTAGTACAGCAGTGTTAGAAAAGACAGTTTTCACTGAGACTAGCAGTACAAGCATTATGTTTTTAATATGTGAATGAAGCAGTAGTTCTAGCTTTTATGTAAAACATAGTGGAAAGATTATTTTATGTTTTATGATTTTATAATAACTTCAAAAGGAAAAAAAACCCACAAAACAACTGGTTTGGAAATTATAAAATATACTTTCCTGCAAGCAGATGAACATTTTTTCCATTTTCTATAAAGAAGGGTGTACAAAACCATTACACTTACACTTAAAGGGATTTAGTCAGCCTACACAACAAAAGTATGTCAAGAATTTCAGCACAGTGGTTGTGTGTAAGATATTTAGACTTGTTCTACTGACTCAAAAACTTGTATGGTAGCAGCACTAGTAGTATTTAGCTAATAATATTGCTAATGATATTTAGTGATAATATTTTAATAATGTTTTTCAAGAAGAAAGCATCAAAAGCTTTGCAAAGCACATGATCTAATAGGTAAACTGAAGTTGTCTTGATTGTCCAAGTCCAAGAGATCTCCATCACTCCTTCAGACACTCCTTTAGGCATGAGCAGGATCCAGCCCCCCACTGCTTTTTTGAAAGTGTTACATACCGTGATCAAGGTTTCAGTACTCAACCAAGCAAAATTACATTTTTGCCAATTTTGCCTAGATCTGTTTTGGCAGGAGGCTGACCAAGCAGCTGGGGTTCCTCCTGCAGATGGAAGTTCACCTTCCTTCTGCATAACAAGCGTTGAGCAAGTACCTTGTCTTCCGTCTGTGATTTCCCATCAGCGGGTCAGCATTGATGCCTTGTCACAGGGACATTATGAGAATAAAGACACTGAAAAATTTCATGTGTATTATGCTAACCATAGGCATGTAAGGCACAACAAGATCATTTATTATTGTGTATGCCTGGACTTAGAGTCATTTCATCAGGGATTTAATAGTGCAAAGTCTGGGTCGGTGCAGTCCACAGAGAGTGCATAATCAAGACTTCATTTCCATTATTTACTTTCATCCTAAGGATGATGCACTTATGCTATATATAACCATCCAAAGGGAATTCAGTTCTAAATTTCAGTTTGCTGATCTCTTATAAAGTGAGTTCTTGTATACTTGTTTAAAGCAATGCAGCATATATTGGAAGAGAGGGAACAGTTTACAGTTTATTTACTTAGTATTTCATATAGTCCTACCATATTTCTTAGAGAAAGAATTCTAGAAAATTACCAGTTGTAAAGCAACCATTTTGATGCTGTCCCTATATCCTTTGTAATTTAAAAACTCTTCCCTAAGAGATAAAAAAGCATGGAAAGATGATATGACTCATCCCAGTCTTTTACTATTGTGCTTTTTATGAGTTCTGCATCCTCAGTTTGCAACCTTAAATGGAATCACTGTGTTTGCTAGTTGTAAACTAAGTACATAATTAAAACAAAGTTACTTTTCTGCATTTGGCATGACTTCTTATCTTTTTAATTTTGTAAATTTTGGCAGAGACTACAGGACCATACATTTTTGTGAGACACAGTGTACTGTATCCCCACATTTTGAAATTACATTATTTTTTTCCTAAAAATACTAGAGGGTGGGGCACTCAGAAGCAATTATGGCCTGACAGGACAAATCTTACTGAAAGTATGTGGATTGCTAAACCTTTTAGACGGAAAATTCCTTTCATACTTTTCACATTACAACAGTGAAATCTGTGTAATTATTCCAATCAGCAGATATGCAATGTGAATCACAAAGAAAACAAGATCAGAGTAATATAAAGCTATAAACATATTCAAAGGGGAACTTTAGCATCTTTTTGCTTACAGCAAACATTTCTTTTTCTTGGAAGCAGCAGAAAGAAAAGCAGTGGGGCTTGTTGATGTCAGCAAGTATGCTCTTTGAAGACTTTGGAGGTGCAAAGCAATGAAAGAAATTAATTCCACTTAAATAGTAAGAAAGCGAACGGTGAAGTTCCAGAAAGCAAAACCTTTTCCTTTCTCACCTGGGTGACAAAGCTACCTATAAAAATGTTCTCTCATGCATTTTGGGTGAGATATCTTCTCTTATAGAATTAAGTTTGTGCCATAGATGAGTGTTGGAGGTGCCCTCTGGCCAGAGGAGCCCTGGTGTCCCTGCTTGGAGCTCTGTGATAAGCCTCTGCATAGTGGAGGGGCCTTGGAGGAGGATAAACTTAGTGCACAGCCATGGTTTGTTTATAAAAACAAGTTGTCCTGGCAGAGAGTGTTAGCAGCCTTAGAACAGAGGCTGTCAGATCTTTTGGTATCTTACTAGCTTTTATCTTCTGTCTGGGGCTTGTAATGCCTTCTGCTGTGTCCTGGTGTGCACAACACTTACTTGGGGCATTGTCATGGCTAGAGAAAGGCTTTTGCTGTTGTAACAGCAAAATTGGATTTCTTGATTTGGTTAACTAACCTGGTAATGAAGCCTTTCATGCCATCTGCATCATGTCAGCAAAGTAATCTTCAGCTTAGACAGCAGCTGGGCATGGCTTTTCCTGACAGATGGCATCCTGTCATCTCTTTAGCAGCTGTTTGGACGTGGCTCTGTGTCAACGCCACCACGATATAATCGTTGTATCCTGTGAAGCAAGCCCAATGTGACCCTTAAGGCACTTGGCATCGTGCTGTTGGTGGCATGTTTTGCAAGAATATTTTGAAGAAAGGGTACGGAAACAAGAAATCCGAGCACGTGTCACATATGTCCTTCCTTTGCACACTTTTATGGGAAGCGGCAAATGTGTTCCAGCACTTTAACAGTAAGTCTTTTGCTGGGTGCAAACCTAAATTTTGGATTTAGAAAGCTATATACAGTTACTATGAAACCATGCCAATTTTACTGTAATGTTACATTGTTCTGACTTTATTCCACTGATATCGAAGAGAGTCTTTTACATTTAGCATTTAATTGAAGTTCTAGATGGTATCAAGCTGCAAATTTTAAAATCAGTGGGAGAGTATTTATGCAACTGGTGGAAAGCTGTTTTAAGAACATACTTTCTTTCCCTTGATGTATGTGGTCGTGGCAATTCTGAGTCAAGGAGGGAATACAAGAGTTAACAGAATCAATGCTCTAAAGAAAAACAGCAACAGGATAAATTTTCATGTTGGAATTCAAATGCTTAACCTGGTGGCTATAAGGAGATTCTTTACATTTTTAGACTCCTGTATTGTAAATTAAGAGCCTTAGCCGTGTGCTTTACATCTGAAAGCTCAGTTCTTTTCACTGTTTAGTGTGCTCTCAATGATCAAATGCCCTCTTATTTTTTTCTTTTTTGTTTCCACATATGCATCTTCCATTTAATCACGTTACATGCTTTCACTCTGCCTGTGGTTGAAGTCCCACGTGCAGCACTAACAGCTGTGACACAGTTCCTCCTATGGCTTGGTGGCTCTCCCTGCAGAAGCCTGGGTTGGCAGCCTGAGTGAGTCGTGTGTCTCTGTACACACATACACACAGCTGTGTCCAAGCCACTTTGGCCACTATCTCAGAGTTCAGAGAATCTCCAGCATGAGTGTTAGTTTTGTCCAGATGTAAGTTCTTTTGGTCAAACTGAGTCCTGCCAAGGACCTCATCACAGGAATCTCATTTCTGATGCTTCCTTCTTTGACCTTTTCTGTGCAGTTAATTAGCAAGTATTGTGACTCATCAGTGAGGACGGGCAGGTGACAACTTGGTTTTCTATTTCTGCAGGCCAGTTATATTTGATTTTATATGTGACTGCCAGGCAATACAGCTTTTGTCAGCTACATGGATGTGACAGAAAAATCCCATGTTGTCATTAAATCATTCAGTGTTCCTCAGTGTTGATGAAGTAATAAAGAAGCTCAACATGTGAATGTAGCACATTTTCAATGTAGTCAAGTGCACAACAATAGACTTCCTAGCTTCTTTGTGCAGTTTTCTCTTTGTTTGTTTGTCTTTTCTGCTTACACTGAGAAATAATATTCCCAAGATTATTGTGGGCTCTCTGTGCTCAGTAGCTGGGAAGATTTAAGTTGCTATTTTCGGCCTAATTCTTTTCAAAGGAGAAGTGAATAATAACAAGTATGTTACTTCTCTGTCGTCATTGTTTCCAATAAATGGTTTAAAAAGGTTTTCAAGGACATGTTATTTTTCAAGACTGATGAGTATGCTTTGTTTTACTGAACTACAGCTTCAAAGGACAAAAAAAAAAGTTTTCTTAACATTCAGGTTTCTGACTTTGTGAGGATTCAGCTTTTGTTTTGAGCACACCTTGACACATCACTGCACTAGGTTTTGCAGCTGCTCTGGTTTGCCCAGGGATCCTGCCAGCTGTTGAGGCTGTGCAGTTAATGGGAGCTGGATTGGTACCCAGGCTCACCCAGCTGCAGTTTGGCTGGTGGTTCAGTGACTGACCATCAGTACAGCCAGATTGTTGCTGGATTCTTTGTGCTGTTGGAGGGGCTGTCCCTTAGGTGAAATGTTAAACAGAAATCAAGTTACTAAAGTTTGAAGACTCAGACATAAAATGTGAGCCCATATATAGCTGTGTCAAGTCTAAGCCTCTGACTTTTGTGTTTGACCTAACATCTTCTTTGATTTCAGTATCACTTTTATTCTTATCCTCAAGCTTGAGTGTTGTTTGCTGTGTGGTGTGAAAGAGCTGTTCCCTTTAACCTGGAGCTGGTTGTTGAGAGATGTGTTCTCTGTACTGTGTTCACACTTCTCTGGGCTGTGCTTTGAGGGTTGGGTAAAGTGGTTTGAGATCCTTGGGGCAGTGTTACTGCATTTTTAGTCTTTTTTTACCTGCTGATACCTACTATCTATTAAATTGCTTTGTATGCATGACCTAAATTTGTAAATCTAATACTCAAAAAGGTGTGTTAGAAGAGCACAAACCTGTTTATTTGGACACATGGTTTATTATGGTCCATTTTCTGACCTTCCACCAGATTTCCTCATGGAACTATACTAAAAATTAATTAATAGTGTACAAATAAATAGTTCACATCCATGTCTCCTCCTAAGTAAGAGTCAAAAGAAAGGATACAAAGTTTCATGCCAAAGCAGCTGACCTAGTCACAGAAAGGTCCTTCTGTCTGGTCAAATGGGCCACTCCTACTCAAGATGAAAACTTCCAAAAACTAAGCAATTCCATGCTTTTTCCCTGGATGTATGTAGCAAGCAGGAGTAGAGCTCTTTCTGGACAAGGGATATGAGGCTGTGCGCTTCCCTTGAGGGAAAAGGAAATAATTTTTTGACAAAAGAAGTTTGTTTACCAAATGCAATAATACATGTATTTTTTATTTTTATATGCTATATTCTATCACCTTTTTTTTCACTATGAAAACTTGCTTTATTATTCTAAACATATTACCTGATTGGTATATGTACATTTTAGAATTTGAATGCTTGCATTGTCTCATAGCTAGATTTGCTGTTAGGTATCCAGTCAGACTGGATGAATAGAATTGTTGTACTTAGAAAGCTGAACACTTTATATGGCTTAAGAAATTAATTAAAACTGCTATTATTTAGCCTGCAGGTATAGCATATACAACTTAATCCTAGTTGTAACAGATACAAATATATTATGAGTCCATAAACACTGGTGTATTACTAACTAGGATTTATTATTTCCCTGTGTAGTGTTAAGCAACAAATGAAGCTTCTGTGAAACATTTGTGCTGGGGAACTTTTATCACATGTGGCTTGTTTTTACAGTTCAGTCAGGTACAGGGATGAGAAGAGCCTCAGTAAAGTCAAGATATAATTTGCCAGTGATAAACACAAGAAGTTTGAAGGCCAACTCTCATGCTGTCTGTGCTCAGTCCTTTCTGACTGATTTTTTCTTCCTGGAAGTGTGCATCAGTTCACTGTCTTTATGACCTATTGAAAATAAAGTCTTCTATTGTGTTGCACTTTTTTCTACAAAGTTTTTCTAATGCCACTAATACTACACCTGATAAGGCAGATGCTTTATACAGATGATCCATCCATGTGGTCATCCCCACATCAATTCCTTGGATGTCACACTGTTCTGTGCCAGGACACCTTGGCTGGCTGCTGCGCTGGGAAAACGGGCTCTGAGGGCAGAGATCAGGCCAGGAGGAGCTCAGGAGTGCGTTCTGGAAGTGCTGCCTTGCACAAGTCCTTGGCTGCAGCCCCAGCCGGCCTGTCCTGCCCTCTGCGAGCGCCCTGACGCGCGGGATGCGCCGTTCACACGGCCCGGCCTGTGGGGCCTGCTGTGTCCAGGAACAGAAACTTGGGAGGTCTCTGATGGGCTTGGACCAAGCCCTCTGTCAGACTCAGTGTTGGTAATTGACTCTCTCTGTGTCTGACATCATGCTTAACTTCGTGTCAAAGAGAGAATCTGAAAAAGTAACTCAGAAAATTACTGGGCTTCAGGAAGTGTCAAACCTCTTCCAGACAAACTGGAGGTTTGCTGCCACATTTCCCATGAGACTTCAGCTCTTCTTCTAGTAGCACAGTGGGAATCAACATTCAGTAAGATTTCGAGGAAGAAATTAAGTTTTCTTGGAATCTTAGTAACTGGCCCTATTTTAGAGGAATAGTGAAATTTTTATTGTTTTGTACAGAGTGATCTTCTGTTGTTATAAGACAGAAATAGTTTGCTAATTTTCATGATTGCTTTATAATCTTCATATTACCAGTGACTTTTTTTTATTCTTTAAATCTTCAATTCCTGAGCTCCTTTAGCAGAAATTGTCTTGAACCAGGTTTAGTTGTATTCCTGCTGTGTGTAGGCCAATGTTTGGCAAAAATGTTTGTATTTGTCTCACTATTCAGATTGCTTCAAACGCTTTTCTGCCAGCTGTGTTTGTTTGTTTGTAAAAAAAAACAAAACATCTCAGAACTTTCAAGTTGTGTAATATTCCTCAAGGCAGTGATATTTATAAGAGCAATGAGAATTTGCACCTTCCTTTGATGACAGGGAAGAAGATGGCAGGGTTAAGTGGAGACCAGCAGATCCTGCTGCTTCCTTGTGATCACATGGCAGCAAACATACATTCCTTTTCATGCTCTGAATTTGCTTTGAAGCACATCTCTGCAATTGGATGTGTCAGTGGCTGTTTCAAAAATTCTTCTGCATTTTGGACCAAAGCCCTTACATTTGGGACATGGGCTCGCCAAGATACTTGTACATGGCCAAAATATATATTTTTTTGGGAACTTAAGAACTTTTTCTCCCTGATTGTGCATCTGGGTTTTCTTTTTTCTTCCTATTCTCCTTGTTGGTTTTTTTTTTGTTTTTGTTTTCAGGGTGGTGATGAGTTTATTCATTGTAATAGCATTCTAATGCAGTGACATAAACCCCTTGCTAGTAGGAAATAGAAATAACAAATAGATTCACATACCTTCAGTGCAAAGCATAGGAAGTATAGAGTAACAAATGTCAAATAAGACAAGTTGAAGAGTTGTCAGTGCACTTGAATGTTGGTGAAAAGGTGTGGAAGTAAAAAGCCTTTGCTGTTTCATATGCCCTGCTTGGAGGCTGTTGTGTGCGGAAAAGTCCATTGATAGATTGCATGCTTATTTATCTCCAGAATATCTCTGTTTGGGAATCTTCTTTCCCTTAAAGTTTACAGGAGAAAAGATACTTCTTTTTTCCTACATAAAACTTTCTGTTGTTCCTCAGAAATTATCATTAGTAACAGTTAACTAAGTGAAATACATAGCATTAATACCCTAGGGAGGCATGTTTAGGAGGTAGGAGAGGCAGATGGGCTGAATGATCTCTTAACTCAATTTTCTGTAACGTGGGAGGCTAGGAGTGGAGTTTGTTAGCGTGGGCTTTATAATAAAAACTTCCTTCTGACAAGTTTTCCAGGGATGAACAACCAACCCATCCTCCCAGGCCAGTAAAATGTGAACCTCATGGGACTCAATCTCACTAAATGTCTTGGTCACTGTGCAGCAGAATTTGGACCCGTAAAGAAAAAACAAATTCAGATTGTATTTGCAGCCATTGTTATTTTTAGTTAAGCCACAAACCATTAATGGCTGTTAAAAGTAGGGGGTTCTGCATTTTTCTGCTCAAGCATGTGCTACTTACTTCCTACCCATGCAAATACACAGCCAGGACACTTGGTCCCTCCAAGGCCACTGGAAAAGCTTCAGAGCAGTCAAAAGAGCACTAAAGCTCCAAGAAGGGATCCTGTCTCTGCCTCATACAACCTCCTTAGGGGTGACTGTTCCCAAATTATTTGTTCCTCTGTGTAATGAAAGGCCAAGGTGCCACCTTTGATCAAGCAGGATGTGAAAGTGAGCTTTGGCAGTAAATGCCCTGCCCAGTTATGGTCTTGGATGACTTTTGGTGAGTTGCTATCACTCTTCACATTTCTGATTTCTCTTTGAGTTGTT
Organism: Ammodramus savannarum pratensis; assembly: GCA_020466415.1. Classification (NCBI taxonomy): domain Eukaryota; kingdom Metazoa; phylum Chordata; class Aves; order Passeriformes; family Passerellidae; genus Ammodramus; species Ammodramus savannarum. The sequence goes on from JAHXMQ010000028.1 coordinate 63,059,562, forward strand.
TACAAAGGTGCAGCTGTTTCTGACATGCTTGTGCTCAGCCCTATGTTTCTGCTGTGCAGAGTTGCAATTTTGCTTTTGATCTGAAGTAAATTGATGCTGACAAATAAATTATCAGACAGATACATGAGCATCTTTGGTTTATGATAAGTGTCTTGCCACAATCCCTCTTTGTATCTCTAACCTAGAGGGATTCTTGAGGTTGGCTGCTTTTAAACATGTCCAAGCATGGACATGTATTGAGGTATTGCATTGAGGTAGGAAGAAGAAAACTGTGTGCAAACCAATTTTCAGCTGTATTGACAGTCTTATTTCTAGAGTGATATTTTGTTATCTTCTTGCTCTCTTTCTGGTTTGGTGTTTCTTTCTTTTTTTCCACATAACTCTCTTATTTCTTGTTGATTATCTCCTCTGCTGGGATAGCAGTACATTATTGTGGCAGCCCAGTATTTCTGTACAACCAGATAAGATTTAGCTTCCTGTCTTCCAGTAAGACACTGCTGTGTATTTTAACACACTGAAATAAGTATTTTCATTTGTAATAAATAACCCAATGTTTTAATTTCCTTGCTTTCTCTTTTCCCTCGAAAGTGATTGTCTTTCTTCACTTTCTTTTTTACCTGAAATTAAAAATTGGTCCAACAGAGCATTTAAAGATGCTTAGTTTGCATTCCTGAGAAGTCCTAGTGGAAATTCTTGTATGTTTTTAGTTAAACTCAAAGTGCTTAATGTTTTCCTAGAGGAGACCATATTACAACTGTATCAGATTAAAACTTGCCCCTATTTTGTTCTTGTAACTTTTTAAATTTTTCAGAAGTTCTTGCTTTATTTCAATCTTCTAGCCTTGCCCTATGGAAGATATGGCCACCAGTCTTTCAGTGGAATCTTGTGAATTCCATTGATTGCCAAAGATGTGAGTGCAGAGGGAAAGATCTTGAGAGGAGGGATCATCCCTCAAAGTCATTATCTCTTTGAAAGGGCATAAAAGGAAGTTGGAAGCTTTATTAACTGAAGTCACAGTTTGTTACCTTTATATTGCCAATGATTCCTGTAAGAGACATGGATAACCCTGCAGCATTTTTAAATACCTGGAAGAAAGCATACATAACCACTGACCTATGGGCCTGGTGTTTTGAAAAATGCCCATGATGTTTTGTTCAAGGAGTTACAGTTTCCACCTGTTCTGAGGTTTCATAGGGAATTGTCACCATTAGGTATGACCTGAGGCTGATCAAGCAAGCTGACATCTGTAAAGTGGAGTTATCTCTTTGGTTCTGCTTTGCCTCAATCAGTCATGGCAGTTTCAGATGGAGCTTTAGAGAATCTAAGCTACTCCCCTCTCTCTTTAACCCTCTGATTTTCCCTCTCAGTGAGAATATACAGAGCTTCTACAAACTGATCTCCTAAATTCAGTACCTCAGATGCCTGCAGCAGAGCTGACTCTGCCCAGTCTGCCCAGTCAGCTAATGTACAAACTCACACCTCTTTGGAGTTCAGCTTTATTAATGCAAAAGGGAGACTGGTGCAAGGCATGCCTCTTCAGATGACCTGGAATTCTTAACATAGAGCTCCACTCTTAATTGCTTTTGTTCTCCTGAGTCAGAAAGAGTGATGGAACTGTTTGTTTTTGGAAGAATACCCTTGTTTTCCTCCTCCTAGAATTTTTGCAGGTCTGTGGTTACTTAGTGGCAATCCTGACTTTGAGCCTGTGGTTTGTGCTGCCATTGAAGCATTTGACATTTTTGACTTTCTACTGACCCTCCTTGCTTAATATTCAAAGCCAGTGGTTACATATCACTTTCCTGTATTTTCCTTGCCTGCTGACTTGCTCCAGAAGATAATGCTTAGATTGCTTGCAATCCTAACAGCCAGAGAGGATTTGGCATTGGTTTGGGCTGTGACTGTGGTTGAGTGACTCAATAGCAATGATAACATGCTTACCCTGGACTTCTCAGCAGATGAAGCAGACAGGAGGCAACCAAAGTTTCCAATAAGAACAATGCTCAAGGGGTTCAAAATGCAAACTGGGGACATATAATCTTCCTGCCAGAAGCACTTAAAAAAAAAAAAAAAAACTAATTAAAAAGGAAGGGATGTTTATACTACTTTCCAAAGTATTTCAGCCACTATAAAACTTTTTTTTTTTTAATTGATATTGCAGTGAACTGGGGTTATGTAATATGCCACCCCTGTCCTTCTGCACAGGAATGCAGAAGCTGCTGTCTGTGGCCCCATCTTGAGAAGTTTATAATCTAAATAAACAAGACAGACCAAAGCCAGAAAGAGAAGTAGACAGATCTAATGATATACCTGTGGCTCTGCATCTGGCCAGTAGCAGAGCTCAAATTAATCTAAGAGGTGTTTGTTACAAGAAATATGTAGTTTCAGTAAGAAGAACCTGGTTGATGCCAGCTACAAGCTGAATCAATTGACTTTTATAAACTACTCACTATAATTTCAGAGACAAGACAAAGGAAAAATGTGTTGATTTAGTGAATTCACAAACTGAGACAAAAGAACTAAGAGCATCACCATCTGTGTCATGAAATGGAATCAGAAATAACATGACCCTTATCACAGTGGGATATGCTGACATACTCACCCACAATAATTAAGTTCCCTTTACCTTGACATAGAGTTGCCCTTTGCCAAACCTGGAAATGAAACTCAAGATTATTTTAGTAAGGAGGTAATATAAAAGAGGTCTTTATTTGAAGGCTTTCAGGAGCAGTTATGGAAATACGTCCACAAAAGCCCACCCCTGCTCAGGAGTGAGTACATTTTTTATAGGTTTTAGGAAATTAGCATAATGGATAAAAAGCACCAATTAGGAGGACAAGGGGTGATGCAGTTTCCCCCTAGGTCAAGCCCCTTCTCTGGAGCCCCCCATCAGCACTAATTGTACTTTGTCTATGAGAATGTATCTGGGAGAGTTGGTCTCAGCCTTGGTTCCCAGGAAGAACCAAGATAGCACAGAGCCTTGTACTTCCCAGGGCTTGGAGCTCTGGAATTTGTTTTGTCTTTCTGCTTAAGAAAACGCCATGGAAAAGTACTGGAAAACTAGTCACTAATACAATAGACTACAGAGCTACTAATATGTGTGTGAAGAACACAGAGAACATATAAAAGAAAAAAGGCAAAACCTAAACAGCATCAATATAGCAAAAGATATGAAATTCTGGGAATATTTCAATATTTTATCTATTCCAGACTGGTAATGCATATTTTTATGTCCTCATATCTAATCATCAACAGTTACTTTATGCCTTTTATGTCTTAGTTTTTCTTCAGGACGGAGGCAAGCTTGTTTAAATACTTGCTCATTTCTGATTAGAATTTTTCCCCAAGGCCACTGACATAGTTTTCTTTGTTCAATTAAATCTAGCTAAGTACTAATATTTCCTGAGTAACAGTATCATTGCAGCAGAGAAAACAGTTCAAACAAATTGCACTCTCTACTCACTCGCTAGGCAGACATCCACACACTAACGTTTTTAATTAATGTAATTTATAGGTCTTATTTTAATTACAGTAATACAATAGTTATTAATAACTCTGCAAGATATTTAAATTGCCCTACATGAACAACTAAAGGGATTTTTGGTATCAGCTACTTGAACCAGAATTTTTGCAGTGTATGAATAATTTGAGAGCCAAGGCGCAGAATGAAAACTCTTTCAGCAGCAGCACTTTATAATTTTGAAAAAGAAATGTTATCACTTGGACCTGGGCTCTCTACTATCTCACTTGGTATGCATAAGTTTATACTAGCTGAAAGGGTAGTCCTTTACCTTACTAGATAGCAGAAGGAAAGGAAGCAGAACTGAAGGAGAAAACCAGTATTAATTACATGATCTGGACAGTGATCATTTATCTGTGAGCAGCATCTAAATACATGCAGCCTGACAGAACCTGCAAACATTTACTTGCATTATTATTTTTTGGCATCTATGAAAAGTCACCTTCTGATTGCTTCTTTGAATAGTGTTTTCAGGACAAATAATGCAGCTTTGCTTTGGCTTAGTGTGCACAGGGCAGGGGGATACTAGACAGTACCTAATGTTATCAGTAAATTAATGCAAATGTATTCAAATTGTAGATATTTTATTGCCTACCCTTCCTTCCTCTCCTCATATGTCACTTACTTTCTAAGATGATAAATCCAAGAAGTTAATTTGTCATACTCCTGTCTGTGTGATTTTTGTCCTGCTTGGAGGTTTTTGATGAAATTACATTTGAGTTAACTACAGTTAAAGAGAATTAACTTTAAATTAAGAATCTTTTTTTATTTCAGTGGCCCAAAGTCAATCATTGAAACAAGCAAACCCTTTACTGTTTTCAGATTTATGTTTCTTACTGTCTGTAACATTTGTCCCTGGAGGTACCAGGTGAGGCAAAGTTGTATTTTAATCATATTGAGGAAGTTCAAATTTATCATATTCAGGAAATTCTTACGTAATCATGTAAATATTTGATATCTAGTCTGAGTTAATCATTCAAACTTCTTTTGTAGTCATTAGAGAAAAACAAAACAAAACAGGAACCTATAGAAAAAGGTTGAAATCAATAAGAAAGGAGAAAATTATGTTGGTTTGGATGACTTAGGTTCTTGTGTTACTGTTCTTTCTCTCTCATTCACCAGAATGTTTCTCCCCAGAGTAGTCATTGATTGTTAAGGTTTCCTTTTCTCATGCCCAAGGCTGAAGTACACCGCCCTCATCATCTTGTCATGTTGATGCCTCAGGTTTTAGGTTTTGTATTTTTCAGATTCTGCACTGCTTTAGTGTGCAGTTCTGAGCTTCATATGAGGGGAGGATGAGCTCTCTTCACAGAGTAGGGAGACAAAACAATTCCTTCTCTAGCTGAGGACCAAGGACAAATGATACAAATTTCAGGCCCAGGAGCATACTGAAGAAAGAAAAACAAGAAGGATGGGACTTCATGGGCTGGAACTGTAATTGGACAATTAGTTCCAATATGCAAATGGACCAAAACTTATAAAAGTGTGAGACCCCATGACTGGTCGTGCATTTTTGTGACTATTTTGGGTTCACCTTGGGTGTAGCCCTGGCTGGGCTTTTGTGCTGCCCAAGGTGGATCAGTTGAGGCCTCTTAATAAATCCCTAATTTATTCTTTAGCTCCATCTAGTCTCTGTTCTAGGTCAGCCTTCCCAAGGCAGTGAAGGCTGTTCAGTGTTTTAAGCCTGAAGAAGTTGATGCATTTTCTGGCAGTGCAGGATTTGTGACCATTTCATTTGGTACAAGGAGCACTGAAGGATGGACTTCTCTGTGTGTACTTTATCTCAGAAGCTGTAAATCATTAATCATTTGCTCTGCATTGTTCTATTTCTAAACAAGCATGCACTGATTTGTCATGGTAAAGGGGCAGGCCATTGCTAGGCAGTGCCCAGCCTAGGACAGCTCACTTTGTGATGGACCCAGGAATTAGACCTCAGCAGAATAGTCTCGTGTCTGCATGATCTCTTTCTTCTTCATGGGAAACAGAATGAAGTACTAAAGGGACAGCATAGTTCCCCAGATTCCAGCATGTTTCCTTTGTTATGAAATGTCTTGAGAATTCTTTTGGAGGACCTGTTTTGGAACATAAAGTGGCATTGCTCTACAGAATTTAACTGTAGAAGAGATGTGACATGACTAAAGCTAGAGTAAAAGAAGTGTAGTATGGCAAGGAATAGTAACCATGAATTTAATACACCAGTTGTGCACCTAAGCTGGCATCTAGGTGGGAATGAAGAGCCTAAATTCGGAATATTAATTCAGGAAAATTCAGCCAAGCTCATATTCAGATATTTTCACAGATGTAAAGTGTACTATGTAGAAAACTCTGCACAGTTTTCTTAGTTTCTCTTTGCATTGGGATGGCTGCCTAAGGTGTATTGGCATGCAGAACAAAATCATTTTTCTGCCTAAGTTTTTTGGTGGGCCTGATATCAATGTCAGGCCTTACCAACCTGCGCCAAATTGTCTGTGATAGCTGTAAAAAAAAGACAGGAGGATTTCTGAAATATCCTCAGAAGTATTTGGACATTTGTGCTTTCCTCAGTTCTGCCTTAGGGTTCCTGTACAAGGACAGTCTGACTGGTGTTGCCAGACTGAAGATTACTTTTCTGAAGATGATTGTCCATGCCCTAGGTTAGTTTAAATATCAGGACTAGAACCCAAGTTTGTGAACTTCTAGATCATTTCTCACCCTGAGCTAATATTTTAACATTTTTTTAAATCTTACCTGCAGCCAACTGATAAACACAATAAATTTGGAGACTTAATTTCTGACAGTTGTTTGGAAAGTTGAGAATTGATTCTTAATGCTTTAATGCTGTATTTTATGCTAGTGGTTTTCTGTTTAATTGGTGTTGAGACCTGGACATTCACAGTGATGCAGTGAAAAATCAGGTCAAGAGACACTAGTCAGTGATAATAAAATCTAGTGTTTTGCAAAGTGCTTTAATTTTCAGGCTAATGACACTCACATATCAAGAGCAGATTTGATAATTTAGTAGCACAAATGGAAAAGATCAGTATCATTAGATTGTAGTGTCTTCAGTGATAATATAGGAATTATAATAGATTGCCATCAAAATACATAAAAATAAGTTTAAATTATTTATTCTACACTAAATATGCATCTGATGTAAGAGACCCCTTCTTCTATGACCTTTCAGTGCCAGTAAACCACCCAGTAACCCAGCATGGAATAGCAAACAGAGCAAGAGAAGCAGCTATGAGAGATCATTTAACAAAGCTAGAAGTTATTATAACTGATAAACAGTTTGTAAAAGTATAAATATGAAAATATACTGTGGAATGCTATGAAGGTGAAGCTATTTAAGGGAACTAGTCAAAATATGTCTTGTATAATAGTGAAAGCCCTATTTAATAAACACCAGCTAAAGGACTTAAACCTGTTGAAAATATTTCTCATTCAGTGTGAGTTCAAAAGGTCACTATTTGGCATTCCTCCTCACAGCCAAATCTACTGAAGTTAGCATGCCTTTAGTAAACAAATTCTGATTAAAAGCTATTCTAACTGTCTCTATTTGCTTTGTCACAATCACATTGTAGATATTTTCTTTCTACAGCAGTCAAATTCATGACATCTATTTAATGGAGCTAAAATGGATTGTGCATTAGGCAGCATTACTTTATACAAAAGAGAAGCACTAAAGCTTGTGTACCTGTAAAATAGAGTGATTTAAATGTATTATGCAATAAGCCTAAATGGTTAGCAGGAGCTTGAATTAGACTACCTTAAACATTAAAATGCCTTTAACTTGTTTTTTTTTTTTTTAACAAACATACATTAACTGAACTTGATAGTAATTCTGAAAGACAGGTAAGTGTTGTTACAAACATATAGCAGATGGTTAAACTGACATAAATGGAGGGTGAGAGATTTGTTCAAGGTCAGAGAGCAAGTGCCCAGGAGTTCTGACATATAGTTAGTTCCCTGTTCTGATCATGAAACAAATCTCCTTTGTTCTACACATTTGCACATTACACTTTAAATGAATAGCCACATTATTTTGCTTGTGCTTCCAAAATACAAGTACAGGGCATACAGAAGAGACACAATCTATGATTTTTGCCTTTAAATTAATGCAATTTTTGTTTAAGGATTAAGGGCACAGAGTTACATGCTGAGGGCACTTGCATCATCCTCTGCTACAGTGAGTAGTTTGGTGTAGAGATAAGTGGATGGCTGTGGCTGATTTCTATCCTGTTGCCACTTGCTGTCCTGTACCTACAGTGTGCCAATTTTAATCTGTCAGGAACCTAAATACCCTTCAGGTTTGGTTTGCTGATTGAGTCCTTCCTTCCTAGGACCTCCAGTTTTTATACTGGACCTATAGGACGCTGACATAGTATTTTCCAGAGTATGTTACTCATCTTCACTCCTCTGCCTTTTTACCTGGAAGCAAAGATTTGTCTTCTTTTTTTTCTCTTTGTTGTTGTTCAGCATATCCAAATACATTAATTTCTCAGTTCTGTTAGAGCCTTCCATTATCTGAGAGATAGTGTTGTAATCATGAGATGTTTCATAACTGAAGGTTGAATGTAAACAAGTAGGTTTTATCTTTTTTTTTCCCTATCTCTGTGATTGCAAACAAGAGAATTCTTATACTTTTTCCCCACTTTTGGCCAAGTTCTAAATGGTGATCTTGATGAATAAATATGGCAAGTCTAGTTTAAACATGGAGTGAGTGACTGCAGAAGGTTTATTTATTTTAATGGCTTTCCATTCAGATTATATATAAACAGAAAAGTATAAAAATTATCTCTTAAATCCAAACCAGAGTTTTGGCTGAGCTTATTAAGTCTGAAGCATCTGGACTTGAAACAAACAAACAAACAAAAAATATCTCTTTTTGCATATGAAATACATTTGAAATAACTTCCTCCAGCTATTTCATTTTCATTTCAAAGGCTTTTTTATACATTACAAAGTGCAATCCAAAAAACAACCCGGTCAAATAAGTACCAAACTGTTACCTTCACTTTACATATAAGTCAGAGAGTTTATGTGACATGTCTAAAGTTAAAAAGCAAAATACCACAGAACAGGATTTAGAGCTGAGAGGACTCTAATCCACCAGGCTGTGCTCAGCCCACTGAACATGACTTTTATTGTGCACCCAAATACCAGCTGGTGATCACTTGAAGATTGATGGTAGCATGCAGCTCTGGAATGTGCTCCTAAATTCACTCTTTGTGTCAGTCTTCATGGTGCGAAAAAGAGTGAAAAACGTTTGTGTTCTGTGTGTTTAAACAGCAATTGTGCTGCTGCCCACTGAGCATGGCTGCCTGCAGGCTTGGAGCACTCCTGCTCCCAGGAGCCAGCACTGGGGACAGCCACATCCCATTAATGACACCTTCCAGTGACAGAGCCAAATCCATACAGAAAAAAAACTAAGTTTAAATAAAATAATTTTCACTGCACACATGCTTGGAAATATTTTATTTTTGTTTAAAATTGATGTTTAAACAAACTCACCCTGTGTCTTAATGAATTTAATATTGGAAAAAATATTGTATTTAATATGAAAGTCATAACAGTCCGTGATGTTCAGCAACACAGGCAGAAAACAGTGATGATGAAATTAATAATTTCCAGTTGTGTCCAACCACTGAAGTCCTCTGGGGGATGTGGCCAAACCCCATATTCAGTGAAGCAGGTTGGGTCATACAGTAATTTGGAAAAAAAAAAAACAAAAAAAACCCACTTAATGTAGAATCTGATGAAATTACATGGCTCTTCCTCCAGTGGAATTGAATGCATTCAATATACCAGAAAAATCTATTTCAAGAGAAAAAAAGAACCAACTGCTCAGACATTTGAAGATAGGCTTGACCTTTGTTTTTCTCCCAAACCAAACTTTCCTTGGCTTCAGAAAGCATCCTGTACACCCACATCCAGAAAGCAGCTTGCTTCCTGTCAGTGGAAAGGGTTGGGTGGCCTTGCAGCTGCAAAATAAAATTAAATCAAAGAGCTCAAATTAAGCTACAAGGGGTAGTACACTGAGTACTCTACTAAAGCATACAGAACAACAAATAAATGGAGGAAAAGGAATTGAGAATATTGTGGAAAAGTATTCTATGATTCTAAAATTTCTGTAAATAGAAATAGCAATGGAAGAATTGGATAAATGCAGTTGTGACATGACTGTGGAATCGAGCGTGGCTGTTGCTTTTGGTGAAATTTGTTATCTCCAATATAATGACCCTTCTGGCATCGTGTTGAACTAGGGGTTCATGGAAGGTTCACTGAGCAGGGGATGCCATTTGTTGACCTCCAGCTGCTTTGTTTTCTCACATAGTCGAGTGAGAATAAGTGTTTCTTTTATCCTTCCCAGATGTAAAGCAGAGCTTGCTAACTATCTTGACTTGGTATACAGAGATAATTATCTGATATATAGACAAGAGTATGTAGACACCAGGTATATGCATCCCATTGACATACTGATACTGAGGAAACAAGAAAACACACCAAAAAAGAAGCAGTGCTTTACCTATTTGTGTGTGGTACCCATCATGCCATAAACTTCTTTGCTTGATTTTGCTGTGGGCAACTTGGCTGTTTTTATGAATATCCCACTAAATTCAAATTTTTTTAATGTATAAAAATACTACCCTTTAGTTCAGCAGTCAGCTGAAACAAAGTTATTACTGTAATTCTTTTGAATGAGAACTACCCCCTTCCAAAGTTTCTTCAGTTCATAACTGGGTAAATTTTACATTATTTTAATGAAGAATGAATGAAAGCTAAGCAGTGGGATTTAGCTTGATCTCTTTATGCCTGATGTTTGCCTGATAGCTAATCCTAATTTGATTAAATTGATAATAATAATAATGAAACTGTAACCAAGCCTGCATATACTAAATTGCCCTATTTTGTACAGAGTAGTGGTGAGAAGTGACTGGTGAAGATAGGAACAATATGTTTTAAGGAGATCTGTGGATAAAGTAGCATGGCTAAAGTTGCAGTACAGTTGGTAACATCAATAAAGACAAGGATTATTGCAGCGAGGGCAATAATGCCAATTGTAGACATAGAGAGATTTGCTGAATCTCTGGAGAGGTTGCTCTTTGAGGGAGAGAAAGGAATATAATGGAAAGGGTTCCTCTGCCTTGCCAGAGTGGAGTGGGTTCTTACTTTATTAGAGAAGCCATAATGAAATTTTTCAGTGGATGAGCTGTGTTTTCTCAATTGTGTTTTCTCAATGAGTTTTTATTAGCTCTGGTAACAAATAATTCAGTAGCTTAGTGAAAATATGCTCAGAGAGAAAAGGACTGCATGTGAGCTGGTGTTAAGAACTTTTTCAGTCTGAAAAGAAGTTGGGAGACTGCTGTCATACTTTGATGACCTCAAGTGTTGATTATTCTGAAACATTTGATAGATCTTCACTAGAGTTCTGTGTCACAGTTGTTGGTACATGGGCAAGGATGTATTAACATCTCAAAACTGCACACTGCTACTCCCCAGTAGCTGTCAGTTTTGCAAAAGCCAAATTCTGTCTTCACTGTGTACAGATTACCTCAATAGCTCTACAAAGTACTCACTTAGACTGAACAGAAAGATAAATCTACAAAGACAGACATTTCTAGCAGTAAAACAGCCTGCCTTTGACCCTTTGACCTCTCTTTACCTTCCCAACATTTAAAAATGTCTCAGCTGACATCATCTGACCCATCTGTTTGTGAGGAGTAAATAGTCAGGTACTTAAACCTAAGCCTTAAAAGGTTTGCTTTTATCACAGAAGAAATAGCCTGGATGAGATTCAAAACTAAAGAAAAGTAAACTCAGACCTTGTTCTCCCAGTGGCAAATGGGATGAAGATGTATGATCTGGAAAAGCAGTTCCCAGATCTCATGTTGTTGCCCAGTTCTCACTTGGACACCACCACAAGCTTCAAGCTTAATTAATTTTTTGAGCAGACAATTACAATAATTCACATTCTTCCATTTCTCATATCTCTCTGTAAATTTGTATCAAAGAGTTTCAGTGTCTGCATACAGTCAGGGCTTTAGCTGTCCAGTCAGTCTGATCACTGCTTGGAACATTCCTCTGTGTGCCTGAGCATCACAGGAAGGAGAGCAGCCATTCTTCCAGTGGTATGATTGGTGGCCCACTAGAAAAAAAGAGAAGAGAGAAAACACAAGAGTTTACAGTGAAGAGATACACTTCTCCCAGAAGTAGTAAAACTATGTGGAATCTGTCTGACTTCTCCAGGGGTGCGGCTTTTTTTCCTCACTCTGTCTCAAAAATAATGTCATACTTGGCAACCAAAAGCTTCTCACTCCTGCATCTGGAAAACAAAAACATCCTTAGTGCCAATGGCAAAGCCACTGTGTGCACCCAGGCTGAGCTGCTGCAGCCTTTGGGCAGTGTGGCAAGGGCCCTCTCTCTCCGTGGGTTTTGGAAAGCAACCAAAGAGTAAATTCTGTGTAACTGTGCAGACTTTGAAGTATGCAGCTCTTGGAGAGCAGCTTTCATGCTGCAGAGCTGTTGCACACAAGGGCTTGGAGGAGACTGACTCCCATCTGACATGGATAACTCAGCTGCAGTAATCTTGAACCCAGTCAGCCTGGCTTTATGGCTCTCCATGTTTGCCAAAGTTGTCCCTTTTGTTTTGGGACCAAAAATGAGAACAACGCCTGGACAGGATAATAATGAGCAGAAAAGAACAAGGTAATATTTGATAAAGAGGATATCTTCTGCAAAGTTCTGTAGAATGGCTACATTTGTAGCATCTTTTGAAATAAAGCATGTAAATTGCATTTATATAAAATTATAACTGCACGCTACTTCCTAAAAAAAGGAAGCCTACTTTTCAGTGTTTTTATTGAAATGCCTGTACAGATTTCAGAGGAGTTCTTCGAGGTTTACAGTGAGGTAAATGGAGAAATAACCTGAAGTTATTGTGCCCAGAAGTGTCTACAGCCTAGTGAGACTAGATGGCTCGAGGGTGTGGGTGGTCTTGCATAATGCTCAATGAAGGAATCTCAGTACTGGAATATTTGGCAAGACTTAGGATAGCTGTGTAACTGCAGTTTGGAAAACATTGACACATTTTTCCTCTTTGTTTTGGAGTGGGCTCTCTATTGTGGAATGTGGTATGATTTCACATGGCAGCATCTGTGAAAATGAAATCATATCTCTTCTTCATAATTTGAAGCTTCAGTAAAGAGGCACAGAATGTTGTGGGGTGTCTTGGGTTGATAAGTGTGCCACAAAGCCACTTTAATACATTTTGCCACACATGAGTAAGTGGCTTTCTCTTCTCGTGTGTTTGCTTTTGCTTAGAAAGCACATTCCTTCTGCACAAAACTGGCAGCTGCCCACATCTCAGAGGATCTGCCCCTCCTTTTTTTCTTCAAAGTACTAAATAAAAGATGAAAAATTCTGTTACAGATTTCAGTAATTTTAATAAAACAGCACTCTGTCATGAATTATTTCCCCTTTTGGTACAACTTGTTAAAAGGCAGTTAATACTTGATTGTGATTTTTTTTAAAGTCTGTGAGTTACCAAGATTTCAGGAGCTTTTTCTGTCTTGCAAATTGAAAAAATAAAAGGACCCATCTACTGACATATGTGAACACTCTGCTTAAGGTCAACTGTTAACTGGTATGTCTTTTCCTATCAACACATGGTCCCCTTCACAAAGAGCTATTGAGTGTTTTACTGCCCCTAATGTATACGTTGAGCTGCTCAAGGTGACAAATTGTTCTTCAGACAAGCTAGAGCCACCTCTGGGCCTGATTCTCCAAAGACTTCACCTTGGTGTTCTGATTTCCCTTTGTAAAAGACTTCACTATCTCAGTCCAGTAATGTTTAAATTTTGCTCTCAACTCACGTAGCAAGTACACCCACAAGTATTCAAGCTGTATATTTAAACCAGATCATATTTAGATATCATTGACATTTCCTTGTTATTTACTCTCATTCCAAATGCAGCAATTAAGTTTCCTTCTAGCAGATTATACATTTTAGCTCTGGGCAAAAAGAGGGTTCTGTTTCAGCCTGTACTATCTGAACTCCATTCTTCTCTCTTATTCAAATGATCTTGTAAATTAGTTAGCATGTGATTTTATGAGCACTTGTAAATCTGTTTTCTCCCCTTTCACTTGCTTTTTTTTTTTTTTTTTTTTTTAATAAAAATACAATTAAACCCCTTTCAGGTGGATTCAGATGCAAGCAAGTGTGCACATCTCTGATTTCTAGTTCTTATGAAGCTATTATCTCCTATCTAAAAAGCCAGATTCCATTGTAACAGCATTAAAGAAAAGAGTAAAAACTCTCATGCATGAAGAAGAGATAAAGAAAAGGTCAGAGGCCCATCTGAGCCTTTTTGGGCCCTGTGTGGTTAAGGCACACAAGGGACTGACCAGTAGCACATGTGGCTGAGTCCTCATCCACAATGGGATTGAGAATGGCTGAGGGATGGGTTTTGGTTTGAACTCTGCATGAGCAGTGGCAAAGTGCTTCAGCAGCTCCCTTATCTCAGCCCCTTAAGCAGAAGGAATCAATACATATATCTTCAAAAAAAGGAATATTGACAGTGCAAAGATGACTCATTCTGAAGTTTGGAAAAGAAATATTCTGGTTTTACCTGTTCTCTTTCTGTACATGAAGTTGAAAAAGCAGTCACTGGTGTTCTCAGACTTGCAGTATTATAGCAGACTATTTCCACAACTACTGTGTAAACTGTAAAATTGATGCATTTATTTCCTCCACGTCTTTACACTAAAAAAATTTAGAATAAAACCAAGAAAACAATAATTAAAATTGATTCCTATGAAATCTGACATTGTTTAACTGAATCTTTTCCAGTAATTTCTGCTGAAATGTTATAAAACAGAGAGATTTGTAAAGACAAAGTAGAAAGAAAAATATTTAAAATATTTAAAGCAGACCTTCTGGCTGAAGTTTTTTTGGTTTTGGGATTTTTTAATGATTTTTGGTAACTTTGCAAATACCTCAGATACCACTCACATTCTTAAAATACATAACCATTCCATTCAATGGTAGAGACATTATGCATAGTATCTATATGTCCAAATTACTTTTCACCTTTTTAAACATGACCTGGCAGAAGGGGACCATTTCCATTTCATGCTATAAGCAAAAATATTGTTCTACTTAAATACTTATTTAAATACTTATTAAAAAAAAAAAAAAGAAAAGAAAAAAGGAAGAAAAAAAAAGAAAATTGGTTTCATTCCAGTTCCTAGAAGGTGAGCTTTTACATTGCAGTCTCACATTTGGCATGGGCTGGCATATTTGTTGGCACAAACTCAAGGCTTAATGAGGCTTAAGAGAATTTTACAGCCTCTGTAATCAGAGGCTAACACTGAGCTTGCTGCTAGATGTACACAAGGTGTGTGATTTGTGCACCCCACACCCCAGGATAAAATAAAACAGCATTGTACTGCTGACTTCCACATCACTAGGGCTACATAAAATCTTTGCCAATCTGGGCAGCAGAGGTTCCCTGGGGAGATGCAGCCCATCTTCCTGGAAAGCTGAGTTTGTGCCCATCTCTGGTGCTGTGTGTGAATGGATTGCTGTGCTTTACTCCCTGCTTGTTTCTGAAGCACAGACACCAAATCTCTGCTTTTGCTCTCAACTTCCCCATAAACAGCCTTCTGAGACTGAATCCTTAGCCAGCAGGAAAGAGGAGGAAAGCACATTATTTCTCGCACTCTCCCACAGGGGATCCTAAATTAAAAGCTTGACAGACCATCCTGGGCTTGCTGAAAGAAGCCCTGCTAGGCTGGAAATGCAGGGATGGTGGAGAGCAGTGCACTGCATGCAGTGTCTCACGTGTCGTGGTTTATCCACAGTTTATCAGTGCATTAATTCAGTGCTTTGAACTTAGGCTAGGGATGCTTGCATGCCAGGGCTATAGATTACCAAACCCTGCAACATAAAGATTAATTCTTGATTATGTTGAAATCATTCTTGATTATGTAGAGCATTTGGTCATAAGTGGTTATGTGAGTCTGTAAAAAGGAAGTTATATTTTGGGAATGTCGTACTAAAAGTTGCATTAATTTCAGTAACAAATGTATCAAGCATTATAAGATGTCAGCCAAAAAAGTCATTTAGGGTCTTGCCTCTACATATTAGAGATTATTATATTCCTTAGTCTTGGAGAGTCAGGCTGTTCTAACATTGTGCTTCCTGTGAATTTGAATTAAGGAATGATGGAAGTTTGAGGCTGAGTGATTAAATAAGACATTCAGAGGACTACCTGATGGATCTAGCTCATTTATCCTTATGCAGGCTGGGCAATTTGGTTGTAATAGGCTGTGTGAGATAACTACACATCCCTGGATACCCTGTATCTAATAGATGAAATTATTTTGTTTTGGTAAGACTAGTTTGGTTTGTTACAAAGGCTTTTGTGATGTCAGCAATAGATATTCCACAAATATTTTGTTATTTCTTCTCTGAGAACATGACCTTTTTTTTTTTTAATTTTTGTGGTGGATTGGAAAGATAATTAAAGAGTAGGACTTAGACTGTCTAATTGTCAGTAAGCTGTGTACAGAGAAAACTCCCAGTCATTGGGATCTCTAAAATGTGCAGTTCAATAATAAGCATAATCTGGAAAGAGAATTCACTGCAGCTTTTGTTTCTTTGTTAAAGCAACCTTTCCTCTAAGATCAGATTTCTTACAGTAGGGATCGGGTTGGTGTTGGTTTTATCCCTGAGGAAAGGCAAAATTCACAACTGATAAAGAAAATCGACAAGCAAAAATTATTTTTGTATCATTAAGGACAAAAGTTACTTGTATATTGTTTTATTTTCAAATAAAAATTTTAATATTTAGAGAGCTGTCTGTAGCATCATTCTCCATATAGGTTTTACTGCTTTCAGTGTTAAATTCTCAAAGCATTGAATAAAATTGCTCTGAATGTCACTAAATATCTACTTCATTTTTTGCCAAAAACTTTTTTTTTAAAGCAATGCAAGGGAATATGAAAGACCATACAGCATCTTTGCAGCCACTGCTTTCTCCAAGCAAGAACAACTAAATATTAAATCTTTAAAAAAACCAAATTTTCTTGGATGGTTGTGTGGTAAATTTTGTTAAATGAAAATAAAATTTGATTAGTTATAACTTCCCTCCCTACTTTCTTGAGTTGCCTACAGAGTGTAATAAACTGTAAGCTTCAGCATTGAAAGAAATAAAACTAATAAATCAGAGTGAGAGTATTTGTTTCACAGCTTTCCTTCCTCTTATGGATGGAGTTGAGTTTCCATAGCCCAGTAACCTGGCATAAGGTGTTCTTTGCATCAGCAACTTGATGGAGGCAGATTATTTTTCAGAAGCCTTGGAAAGAATAGTACCATTTCAAAGAGGTTAAATTTCCAAGAAAATAATGGACTTTGATGGATGGAACTTGTGGAAATCTGTTGCTGTCTTTATCTCTTGTTTGAAAGCAATCATCATGATCATGATGACCTTTTACATCAGCCCTGGTGTTCTCACTGTCAGCACTGTCAGTCAGTGGGGCAGCCAGGAGGGACATTCTGCTGAGCAGTCACTGTGCTCACATTTACCCTGTGCTGGGTGGGAAACCCTCCCAGTTTATCTGTTCTTTCCTGCTATATCAGATGTGCAGTTAGGAGAAGGTGCAGTTTCACCTTACAGCTCCCAGGTGTTATGGTAAAGTTAACAATGCCCAGGAAAAGGGATGAGCACAAGTGCCTGAGCCTGGTTGTGAGAATTTCAGAGGCCAATTTTCAAATGGCACTGTGCTGATGAGATTGCTGGGGCAATCCTAGCTAAAAGCTTACTGGGTGGAGTTTTTTAAAGTGAAAAAAACCTTTTGATTTCTCAAGCACTAAAAGAAGCCTTCTGGAAGTACTGTGAGAATTTTTCATATATACTTAACAAGTGCTGTTTCAGTTTTTTAGGCACAGATTGCAAATCTTGATTGTTTATTTATCTTTTGTCAAGGCACAAGATAACTACTATTTGGTTTTGGTTTTTTTTATATTATCATAAATAAGTGCATGTGGGAAACTTAGCTCCTGAAAGCTATCTCACATCTAAATTAATCAGAACACAATTATCTCTCAGTAACTGGAGATATTTTTCATCTTCCTAAGAAACTAGTTAACAATGATAAAAAACTAATTGGAGTTATGCATCATATATTTTTCAATACAAATTATATTCTGATAAGTGTTCTTTCAATCATTAGTTCTCTACTAGACAGGTATGAATCCTAGCACTTCAACTTTTGCCTGCTATTAAATATGGCTCTCCAAGTAATTTTAAAAAATTGCTTTCAGCTAAATATTTGTTTTGCAGAAGGTGCATACTTTAGGCACACTTCTTTTGGTGCTTTTTTTTTTTTTTAATAGAGTACATATACAGAAATTTTTCTGTTTTGAGGGTTTTACTTTATAAAATATCAATAGCTTCAGACAACTAAATGTCTTGTATAAGACATTTACTGTTTTCCATAGGGAATGAGTGAGCAAAAAACTTCGCTTTTACAAAACCTTTTGCAACAGTGACAAGCCATAGTGTCCCAGACAAAGTTTGCAACTGAGAACTGTGGGCTCAGATCTTACATTTATGAATATACATTATAGCAGAGCTCATTTTCATAAGTACTGTGTATTTTGAATATAAATACACAGTACACAGGGAACACAATTCAATCCTAATATTCATGAAGAAAGAAAGCATAATAATTAAAGGTTAAATATTTTAACAAAGACAAATTGATTATTAAGGTTTTATTTTTCCACTCTCAGCTCTTGAGAAATCTCCCTTCTGTAATTACTGAAAAGTAAAACAATCTGACTGGGGGCCAAAATATATTGGCCAAGCAAAGATGGGAAGGCTGTGTTTTCTTGAAGGCAGCAAGCAGTGCTTATATTGCAGTTGCTTATGATATTCCTGTAACAGGCCTGATCCTGCACTGCTGAGATCAAAGGATGTTTTCACTTCACTTTATTGAAAAAAGTTTTATGTAGAAAAATAAGAGCTGCTTCTACAGTTCTGTTAGTTTGGTCCAAACCTGTAAACAAACAACTGAATGAACAGACACATTTAGGCTTGACTGAATAATTTTTTCTTTTAAGTAAGCCACACATGATGATGAACAAAGTAAAACTTGACCTTAAAAATGATAAAAACCTTTTCTTAGTGAAGCCCTCTGTTAGGAAAAGAAGGTAAAATGTTCTTATGTAGTTCTTATTGATCTTGTGGGTTTTCTGCAGTCATAAACTTCAGAATATATTGAACATATTGATTAATTTAATAAATTATGTTCCTTAAAAGCCAAAGCTGTAAATAATAATATCCATTAAAATAAGAATTAATTAGATGAATGAATAACAGCACTGCCTGATTTTTATGAGCTATGTCTTTCTACTTAATGCAGAAAATAATTGTGTTCAAACTGGAAAAGAAACTTTGTTTTACCTCAGCCATTGTATTATTATCTAGTGTTTAATACATCTTTTTCTTCCCTCTCTGGCCCCATTTGTGCTCAAAGATGTCTTTATTTAGAAAGAATTGCAGCTGAGAGGCAAGAAACGTGAGTGAACTGCTTTACTATGCTACTGTTTTTACTGTTTCAGAGCTGCAAGAAACCAAGACCTCTGAGTATCACAGGATATCCCACAGCCCCCTGGATTACAGGATATTATTGATGGATGAAGATCAGGATCGGATCTATGTGGGGAGTAAAGATCATATTCTGTCTCTGAATATTAACAACATAAGCCAAGACCCCCTCAGCGTAAGTTCAAGTTTTATTCTGAGAATCTGAGGTTGCTTTACTCCATGCCTTTCCTTTTAAGACAAGAAAAATAGCATTTGATTATTTTACACAGAAGTCCATGCCCACACCTTATTGAATTTTTCGTCCTTGTTTTATGTGTAAAGCAGATGAAGCTATACACTGTTCCCCAAACACTGTTTAAAAATGACCTATTTACTCATATTGAAGCAATATTCTGCTTGGCCTGGCCTGACAAGGAAAATCTGTGTGGTTTGACACTTTCCACCTCTCTCCAAGATAAGAAGGTTTGGAGATGCACTTTGAGAAGAATCCTCAAGGAAGAATAAGATACACACTATCATTCTCAGGCCATATGAAAAAAAAAAAAGCAAGGACAGAGTTCTCCTTAAACTTATGCATTTTTTATTTTTTGTGCTCTGACCCTAATCACTGAACTATTTTCCAGTCTCCTGTTATGTCTGTGTCAGCCTTTGCCCTTCAGTTGGATAGCTGAGACACTTTATTTGGGTTTGTTATTTTATTTTGGTTTTTGGGCACTGTGACACCTCCTGTTTTCTGGCTTCTCTCACTTACTGAGATTGTCTTTTCCAAGGACTTTGTGTTCCCTCACCAAACAGTAGAAGGCAATTCTGTGTGAAAATAATAATATTATCAAATGCTTACAGATTCCTCTCTTGTCTCCAAAGCCAGCTGAAATTCAGCCTCTCTGCTTTTGAAATGGGTGACCTGCAGAAGTTCTGTGTGCCCAGAAGCCTGGCTGTTGAGCTATTGCCTCTCTACAGACTTTGTCTTGCCTGTTTTTGCACTATCACAGCTGCTACCCTGCCTGAAGCTGTACCATAAAGTCCTTGTTCCACCAAATCCATCCAGTCCTTCAATCTGTGGGCTTTATTACTGGATCTCAGAAGGACTGAGGGGCAGCAATACCTGGCTTGCAGCTGGGAAGATAAATGCCTTCCTTAAGAGACAAGGCTTTTAATGTGTCAGGGGAGAGAGAGGGGCCCTGCCAGAGAGTGATTGAGCACAGTTAAATTAGGCTTTGCTGTGAATCACCCTCTGGACATGCCTGTCCACCTGAATTGATTGTTCAGGGAGCCCAGGGAGGCTCTTTCTAACTTACATATTTAAATTAAATGCCTCTAGTTCTACAGTGTGAATGCATCCTTCCCTCCTCCTAATGGTACCCAGATCTCCCTCTGAAATGGGGCTGCCTTCTGAGGTCTGAAATACCTTCTGTGCCCTTTTTGCTAATTTCCATCTCACAGTGAGCCAGCCACCCTGCTCTGGCAGAGCTGTGCCCCAGCATGGCACTCCCCCTCATGTCCTTGGCACGTTGGGTTTAATCCTGTGCTGAGTTTGATTAGATGGGAGGGTCTCTGTTACGTGAAATATTTTCCGCAGTATAAAGCTGTGAGGCATTTCAACAGCTTATGTAGGCCTGGAGAGTAAAGAATAAAAAAAATCAACGGAAAGGAAAAACACACAAAGCTTTCTGGCAGTGAATGTGATCACCCAGTATTGGACTCAGAATGACTCTCTGCAATTCCACATAGTCTTTCCATTTGTTTATTTAACAACAGATTGACTTTGCTGATCTTATAGATTTGTAGAAATCCCATATACATATGCATTCAAATCCATAATTCTACATATATATATGTACATATATACACATAGATCTCTTAATGATATTGTTTATGTTATCTTGAGGCTAAATGTTATCAGACTCTGTCACGTACAAGATTTCTGGGGATAAATTTGTAATGGATGTCTTTCCTATTTCAAAATCAAAATAAATAAGGGAAGAAGCTCAAAATATTTACAGTTTGAGATAAACAGATAAGCATTCAGACATTGAAGTATTTATTGAAAATCCTTCTGAAAGAAATCAATGTGAAATCTTGAGATTTCAAGTAGGTTTTGTCAAAATCTAGCCAAAATTTAATAATTTCTACAAGTACAGTGAAAGTAAAAGAGTAAAGAAAGATGGGCAGTAATTTAGGCAATAGTGGTGAAAAAGCTCTCTTATTTAGAAAAATCAAATCTAAATTTATTAATTTGCATTAAAATTTTTTAATAAACTTAATATATATCAGCCAAAGACCTGGCCCTTGATTTTGTTTAGTGCATGCTAAGACAAAGATAGTTTTATTTATCAACATAAATCCTTTTTTTCTTTATAATCAAAGTAGAAAATATATCTAAATATTAGTCTATTAATGTATGTTAGTGAAATTTATTTTTTTAATTATGTAATACATATACTCCTTGAACAATACCTCTTTCCTTGCAGATTTTCTGGCCAGCATCAGCAAACAAGGTTGAAGAGTGCAAAATGGCTGGCAAGGATCCTACAGTAAGTTGTAATCCACATGCACTCATACACACAAATTAGGTACTTGGCAATAAAGTAAGAGCACCTTGAGTGCAGCCAAAGCAAAATGAAAGAAGTGTTTGCTTTTCTTTTGAAATGCTTTGCAAGCCAATCTATAAAGTGAAATTCTGGAAAATCAGGTAATGTAAACATAATGCACCTCCAGACTCTGACAGATGGGAGAAGATACGCAGTGTCCATTTCCTCCCTTTTTTGGTTGTTACTAATCAAACTAGGTAATAGTACTTTTCCAGGTGTGTTCTGGGGTGGTGCTGCACTGCCTGTTGAGCTGCTCTTCACAATGCAGAAGTTCTCCAGCTGACTGCTCCCTCCAGGAGCACACTCTGAGGGTGGATGGTGCCCACTGCCTGCAGTCTGAAAACCCCAGTTGTGCACCAGTTTTCAGATGATATTGTATGGTGCTGGCTCCTGCTGAACCAAAAATGTGAATGCCTTTAAAAGTAAATAAACCAGTGCAGTCTGCTAAACAAGGATTAACTCTACTGATTTTAGTTAAGATGACTGATGGCACAGTTTCCAACCCTGTGCTCATAAAACATATACAGTTCACAGTGTCTTGGATGAGGTTTGGATGGTTGAATATGAAAGCAGTTCTGGGATCTGGGTAAGAAAATGTATTCATTAAAAAATCTGTTTTCAACCTAAAGAGCATTAACACTTGATCACAGTAAAAAATGAAAGAGTAAGAAAAAAAAGGGAACGGAAAAAAAATGTAAATCCAATACTGTGAACTGTGTGGCCCATAACATTCTGGTTCAATTTTCATGCTGATTTGAAGATGTCACTGTAGGTCTTCCATACAAAGCAACAATTGACTGCAACCCTCAGTTTAAAGTTTCAGAAATAAATTGTTTATACAAATAGCAAAGTCTGATATTTGGACTTGCTTTCTTTTTAATTATCTCCATTTATGTTGAACAAATCAGGCAGAAAAAAGGACTGTATTTTTTCTTAAGACACAGAGGTGTCCTTAGGGAAACTTACTAAGGTTACGCCTTGGTTTCCTGTAGAGGTCATGCTTCTTGTCATGCAGGAGAAATATGTGAATGAAAATTGGATTGCTGTGTGGAAGTAGGAGAGCTCTGTGGACTCCTCTATAACTTATCTGTGGTGCTCAATCAGAGAGAGCCCAATTCCCAGAGCAGGCAAAATGACTTGAAAAGAAACAGCTGTCCAGATCCAGAGACCAACAGACTCAGTAGCTGTTTTCATGATGCTATTAAAATTCTATGACATGTTCTCTAGAGCTCCCAACATCTCCTAGCACTTGCCCCTGTGGAGTGACTGTTCTCTGTGTTTCCTGCAGCATGGATGTGGGAACTTTGTGCGTGTGATCCAGTCCTACAACCGCACCCACCTGTACGTCTGCGGCAGCGGCGCCTTCAGCCCCGTCTGCGTCTACGTCAACAGGGGACGCAGGTCTGAGGTAACTCTCCTCTCATTCTTTCCACTCACTTCATGGTCCACCCTGCTGGTGTGAAGCAAAATCTCAAAGTTTTGAAAATGCAAGAATCAGTGGTTCCAGTAGGGTCCTTCACCGATGTTAAATAGCGAAAGAGCAAAGGTCCGTAGTTTTGTGACCTGATACCAGCTAGAAGCAAAGCCATGATCAAAATCCCTGCCTCAAATATGATGGTTGTCCAAAATATGATATATTTGTCCAATATATGGACAACATTCATCATATATATATATATGTCCAATACATGATGGTTGCCCACAGTCATATCAAATGCTGGGATACATTTGAAAGAACTTTTTATTTGACATTGTCTGGTGAATTCATTCCTACCATTTGGTGGAAAAATGCCCAAGAAATACTTGAAAGGAAATAGCCAGTTAGATGAAAAGTAAAATACAAACTTCATTTTTTATAACTTCCATGTGTTACTAGTTTCTTGGAGAAGCCCTTAATTTGGCTGGCTATTCAGGTTAGGTTTGCTGGAATTCAGCTTAACACCATCTAGATGCAACCCCAGTACAGGAACTTTATTTACTGCACAAGTTTTGCCCCACTAGATGGTGCCCAGATGAAGTTGGTAAGTTTCTCTTCACTGTAAGATCTTACTTTTTCTAGATAGGTCTCCAATTTTTCTATATTCAGTTTCACTGAGTGTATTTTCAGTATAAGTACCAGATGTTTCAGAAGTATATGGTCCAAGTTTCTTGATTTGAAAGTGAAATGTTTGTTTATCTGCAAATGTAAAAGGTAATAAATTAAGCAACCAGAAAGAAAGAGAAAGGCACTTAAGCAGGAGGCAGCACCTCAGTAGCTTTTGGGTCAGATTCATGTCTGCAGGCACAGGGGTGTGCAGTATAATTTCCAGAACAATGTGGAAGCAGATGTGTTGGGAGGGAAGATCAGAGTGTGCTACCTGGAACTTTGCCATGTGAGGGCAGCTTTAAAAGCTGGGCTGGCTTCTCAGGAAGACACTGAGAAATTCATCACTGATTTAATTGGGAGTGGGATGGGAATTCTGGCTGAGCCCCAGGATTGCTGCAGAGGGTGCCAGGGAGGTGATTATTCAATGTTCCTCCAGGTCAGTTTGCGTGGTATGATCTCTGTGACTTTTGGTAGATCCCGACTGGCTCCTGCTTCCTTAACAGAGCGTGCAGTCAGAATCATTGCACTTTTGGTCCAACTAAATTGTCTAAAAGTAGAGATTATAGGCCTGGATTTAAAAGCAGAAGCAAGCAGAACTAAGTAAATCCATCCTTCTGGTTTAAAAATTCTGCATTGACTTATTTTGATGTATTATGAAACAGGGATCACCTTTCCCCAGCATTATTCTATTTCTTGAAAAATCATTTAAAACAAGAACGGTGATGTCATTTGTCTTTAATTAATGTAATACTCTTTATCATCTTAAGTACTGGTATTGCAGGCCAGAGAAGTTTGAATCTCATTATTTTAGACTGTTTGTAAATGAGATTGGGACAGAGGGGAGGGCAGGAAATGACATCTCCAGATGATGCAAGATGTTAAATTTCTTAAATGAAAAGTAAAGATACATGACTTGGAAAAGCAGAAGCAGCTTCACTTAGGCTGTCTGTAGAGCTGCATGCCTATGATCAATTGATTAAATAAACTGCTGTTTCAGACGTCTGGAGTCTGTGAGACACTTGACTGTAGGCACTTCATGCTCAAAGCCATCACTGTGCAGGCCAACAATAGCATAACAGTTTAAATTCAAGAATTTCCTTCTGAACTCATTGCATATATCTGTGCATGACTAATTGATAGAGCAGTATGAGGAACTATGTAATGCTGATGGGACTAGTGAAAATTCATTTTTTCCTCTGCTTGTATCATTTTGCTTTCAATGTGGTACAGTTTTCAATGCACAAAAGGTTGTTTTTGCACGTGCAAAATGAATATTTTAGAAAGCACATCTGTTTTTCTCTAGAAGGTACAAAGTCTGACAGAGTCATATCCAACAATCATAAGAACTGGGCCTGTTTTGCTCTTCTGTTTCCAGGATCCTACATAAGCTCACAACAAATGGGGGTTTCGTTGATGAGGCAAAATTTTGCCCTTTTCCCTGAAACAGAGGTTATAAAACAATTAATTTTCTTCTTTGGCACACTTAATACATTGGTCTTTGGCAATTACTCCCTTAGTCACCCAAATATATTCTAATGTCAAAGTAAATGCAAACAGAAGGAAGTATAATCCCTAAGTGAAATAATTATAGACTAAATAGTAGTTTAATATATATGAAAATCAAGTGTAATCCTGGAGCTAGTTTAGTAGAGGAGTAATGGGCATTTTGAATTGGTAAATAGTGGTTTAATATAGTAAACATGGATTAGAATCAAGCTGCATATAATCTAGAAGTGAAAAAAAAAACAACAAAGAAACCACCCAAGATCACATTAGAAACTTCATACTTATGTATGTTTAACAATGTTTAGAGAGCTTATTACTGAAACAATAGATAAGATCTCTGAGATTAAATTAGGCAAAACAGAAGAGGGGGAAAGAGAGGGAACAAGTATATGAAAACTTCCTGCTGCAGCTGTGCACTTGAACTTGGTGTAATCTTCAATTGGCTGGTGCCAAATGGCTGCTGAGGGACTTGTGTGGCATCCCCACTCCCCTGTGATTTACGTTAACTGTTAAAGGGAATATCAGGAGTTGCTGGCCCTTCTCAAATTACTAATTGTTGGCATCTACCTCACAGAAGCCTTTCTTTGGAATTTTTGTCTGCTACGTTTTTATTTTGAAATGTTTAAGTGTGGATATTTGTTGTTGTTGGGGTTTTTTTTCTTGCAATTGTGTCTTTTGGCCTTTTATTGAAGATTGGAAGTTTGTCATAGGAGCTTAAGAACAAGCTGTTTGGTATACAGTATGGGGGAGTCAGTGTGTGTTGGGTCAGCTTGTATCTGCCATTACTGACTGCAGTTTTTAAGGAATGAGCTTGGGCCTGAGTAATTTCTTGCTGAGCACACTGTGCTGGTATTGCTGGGAACCAAGAAGTGAAGACTTGCACCAAAATGGGCAGATTTTCTAAAGATATTCAGATTGTTTGTATTTTAAGATGTAGTCCAAATTGCTTCTACTTTGCTAAATGTTCTTCAAGTAAGTAACATATTAAAAAATCCCTTTACCATGATTTCTTAAAAAAAATGAGGAGATTTCAGGCTATGGTAAGAGGTATAGATAAATCATCTGTCACTGTGGATTTGGAGCTCTACACATAATCCAAGAGATGGTATTGAGGAAAATAAGTGTCATTTGGGGGATGTTTGGAGATCTGATAATTCAGTAAAGACCAAATGATTTATGCTATTATCTAATAACAGTTGTCATAAGAGATTTTTTATTTTACATGTATTATTGTTCTAGTAGCTTTATTACAATGTCCTAGATAGTTATAAGTACACCAATATATTCAGAAAATAAATGATAAATAACTTCAAAACCACAGAAGCAATCTCCACGGATACTATTGCAGAGATCAGTCAACCTATCCTTAAGAGAGACACAGGGAACATTTTTTTGATTCAGTGTCTTGAATTTATAACAAGAGTCTTGAACTTATAACAAGTGTCAGTGTTATCTAACAAGATGATGGAATTCTGAATAGAAGAGTTAAACTACCAATAGTGCAGTGAAAGTGCCCAGTAGAGCACTGTTAATAGAGCATTGCTAATGCTGTGAACAGCCAGGCATAAAGACCAGCTTAGATCTAATGGTTTCTGACATGAGAAGTGACACTCAAATCTGCTTTGCAGGAACAAATCTTCAAGATTGACTCCAAGTGTGAATCAGGAAAGGGACGCTGCTCTTTCAACCCCAACGTGAACACGGTGTCTGTTATGATCAGTAAGTAAAGACACCCCAGGCTGCTGGGGTCTGAGCCCATCAGGTCGTGTGGAGGGTGAGGTGATGGAGTGCCCCAGGGGAGCTGGACCCAGAGTTCAGCCTCCCAGGAGCAGAGCCTTTTGTCTGCCTGATGGGCACAAGGGGTGGCTCCATCCCTGTGTGAAGCTTAAGGTGGGTGGACAAATGAAATGCAGGAATAAGTTATTGAAAAGGGGAGAGAGACACAGGAAACAAAAGGTTCTCCCTTTTCCAGATTACACATTTTTTCCCCAGGAATAGTTTCAGCTTTGCATTACCCTGTCTAGCATTTATATTTGAATGGTTTCTGACCTTGTTCATCCTAGACAGCACTTATGTCTTATTTAATTATTTTTAAAACCCCAGAGTAGCCAGGGAAAGAAAGCCTGAAGACTTCAGATGCTTTAAATTTCATTTTTGTTGTCATTGCTGCTGTAGAGCCCAGCAACTATTGTAAAGCTCTTCATTCTTCAATTGGCTTTGTACCCAACTCAAATTTTGCCATTTTCTTCCAACTGAAAGGCCATAAAGTGAAACAATATGCTGTGCTTGTTGCACACCTATGAGAAAATTCAAAGGGGGAATACACTTTGTACAACCTAAGTCATCTGTAAAAGATACTTTTCATTTTTTCAACCAGGAAGAGCTGGAAATATATACTCAGTGTAACCTGACCTTTCACATTTGCTGTGTGTTCACACACTTCTAGTGCCAAAGCCCTGATTTTTCATCATGTGTCTGCTTCTTGCTGTATTTATGGCTATGAAGGGAACAGCAGTTGCACAGATTTTTGAGACTTTCTCAGTAAATAAAACTTATTGCACACAGGTACTCTGTATTTCACCCAAGGTTTACCAGGGAACAATGTGCCATGTTTCTGCCATTCAGCTTCCTCTGAAATCAATCAATTACATATTGTGTGAGATATTTCCTTTAAAGTCTTGTAGATCTTAAGGAAAGTGTAATACAGTCTGTCCTACATGGCCTGTTCAAAATATAAATTGCTTTTTTTTTTTTTTGATTCCTGGATATCTATTTAGTACAAAGGATAAGTATATCTATTCACAGAGATGTGAACTGAACCCTGTAGAGAACAGGTGATTGCTACTGAGACATCTCTCTGAACCTTGGCTGCACTTTCAGCTTTATCTCAACAGTGATCTAGGGACAGTGTTTACAGACACTCACTGTGTAAAGAAAATGTTTGTTCAAAGTCAGTGATAGATGAGTCCACTGCTACTCATTGCCATTCTGGCATTATTAAGTGAAGTGGCTGTTTCCTTTCCTTGTTCCTTCTGGATTTTATATAGGAGCATTAAAGAACATTCTGTCTGAATTATTGTTTGTACAGTAAGCTGATTTTTTTCTACAGTAGGTCTATGGCAGCTTTGTTCATCTAAATAGACTTCTTGTTATCTTCCTTGATCTCTGTTATGTGACTAAGGAGACCTTCCCTCCAGTTTGACTTATCTTTCATGGCACAGTTCATCAACAAAGCTTAAATTATTCCACCAAGGTCAAATTCCTTTTAAAAAGAGTCCCTAGATTGAGTTTTATACTTTGTGTTGCAAAGTCCAGTCACTTCAAAAGCCTTAAGCTCTAGTGAATTTGGCCTCAGTATCCATGCCAGAAACATGAACATTTTCTGTCTCAGCCCATGTTGTAATGAGGGCACTGAGCCAATGCACTGGAGTCACCTTTGAGCTTTCTGCAGGAGGAATTCCCTCCCATTGCTTCAGAACATGGTAAATACCACCAGACCAACTAACTCTTCCACAACAAAAGAACCTTTTTTTAAATATAGATGCAATTTCTTGACAATTTTGGGCATCACCTGCCTAGAATACAGCAGGAAATCTGATTCACCCTTCGGAAGAAAGTGGTGCTATAAAAATAAATTTGAACTTTGTACAGTTTGCCACTGTACAGAGATGCATTTGCATCAAAGCAATGAAAAAAGTGCTTTGAAGCAGCTTGGCAATACAAGTGTGCAGGATGCATGTCTTTCTCCCTACCAGTACTATGAGATATTTATAAAAGCAGACATACCTCATCCATTCAGTAATTTCCCCCAGTAACAAAGTGAAGTAGAGTGAATTCATTGTGCTGTGCAGACCAAATACTGTGTGGAATTTAAGGATTTAACCAGAAGGAAGTGGAACTGATGGATCTCCCCTGACACATGATTAGCAAACAGACATTAGGAATGCTTAAGACATAAGTAGTACTGTTGATATATAATAGGATTAAAATTACATAGTGTAGTACTGTTCTGAAGTGTGTATATATGGGTATATGCACAGGACTGTACTTAACATCTAGTGAGAACCATAAACCTGATCTCTTTCAGCCAATTTATTTCATAATAAGAATAAAGTTCTGATGGATTGAGGCAAGGGGGCAAATATACAAAATCACTTATAAATTTGCCCAGATCTAACATCATTCTGTCAATATCTGCTCCAGAAGAAAATGCTTCAGCAACATGCAGCAAATGCATTGCTTAAATCCCCTGTGTAGGAATCTTGTCATCATGGGGAGAGGTGAGAGCAGAAGAGTGGCTGCTGAATGCCCTGCCAGGGTTCAGTTAGCAGCAGAAAAGCAAAGTCTCCAGAGTTTTGATCCTCTCATGAGATTCTCAGTAGTCTTCCATGCTGATTATGAACACATATACACATGCATGCACAGTATGAAAATAGCCTCAAGTATTTCTGAGCCTGTGGCTCTTGCCAGCTTGACCACACTCTCTGGGTAGTCCAGGAACACAGACAAAAACATCAATCAAGGGACCCAGCTGTCCTGGAATGTATTCAGCCACCACTCCCACCCCACTCTGAGAGTTAGAGTTTATTTTAGCTACTGTTTTCTACTCTGGGGTTTCATTGTCATTAGTCAGTGGAAATTGCTTGGTTATTCACAGAGTAGAAAATGATAGTATATGTAATTATAATTGTAATTATATATACATATGTTTATGCACACACACAGACTTAAACAAACTCAGACAGAGATCCTGACTGATGGGCTGAGTTTTAAGCCCTGCACAGGGAGCAGAAGCTCATAGTTAATGTAGGAGTTGCATGTCTCAGTCTGCTCAAGCATAATGACCCTACACTTAGAACCAAGTACACAACAGGGCACAACTGTTGCTCCACATTACTCTGAGTAAAGTTCAGTGGTATGATTGTCTGGCTTCTGCAATACTGAAGGCAGCTTGAGGCTGCCTGGGGCAGCCATAACAGTGCTGCTGGTAAAAATTGGCACTGATCCACCGACTGTAATAGATGTTGTGCCAGTTTACAGCAGCAATAAATTCAACCCAGTCACTTCAACTACTTTTGTAGCAAAAAAAGAAATAAAAATTCTTTGAAGTGCATATTTAATATATTGAATGTGATACTTCTTGATAACACTAGCCTTATTCTCCAGTGGTCCTTAGCAGTGCAAATGGGGCAACTAAACTTCCTATCAAGAATGGTTTCCCATGTATGCAGCTCTGCTGTGGCATTTAATGGTACAGTTCCATAAAGTCTCTAAGAAAAATCTGATTACTCTCATTCATTCTAGTTTGAGTCTTTGTAAATCAGAGAAAACCTCGTTCCCATGACCCACTGTTTATCTGTATAGACTCCTGTGTAAATAAAGAGCTGATGAATTTAAAATAAACTTTTTTTTCCCCCAAAAGCCATAACACTTCTCCCTCCATTTCACTTCTTTTCAGATGAAGAGCTTTTTTCAGGAATGTATATTGATTTCATGGGGACAGATGCAGCCATTTTTCGCAGTCTGACCAGGAGGAATGCAGTGAGGACTGACCAGCACAACTCCAAGTGGCTGAGTGGTGAGATGCTCTAATTTATCAGAGTATTAATGGGTGTCACAGAGATTCTGCATTCCTTTGCTTAAAACAAAGGCCTTATCTTTTAAAGAGCTTGTCTCTGAACTTAATTTATGAAGAAGAACCATGAAGAAACGTGTGTAAATACATACTGTAGACAATGCACAGATGTAGAGGGATCCCTGCATGAACCAAGCTGCTAGGCCACCCTACCTGATGCCCTTTTTTGCATTAAGGCTGAACCAAACTCTTTGAGGGCAAGTGAATGAAAACCTTTCCAATGACAGTTGAGGGCAGTCTGATTTCTAGAAAAGTGCCTTTACCTTCAATGAATCAGATATTGCCTTAAATCAGTGTTTGAGTCTAAGCCACCAGCTTCAGTTAATTCAAGGTGATCCATCTCTGCACAGAAGATTCATCACCACTTGCATTCAAAATGTGTGCAGAAGAGTGTCCCACTGTCAGAGGGGTCAATGAGGATCATTGTCACTTATTTCAGTGGTGAGGAATTGGTTATCTAAACACAGTAGAAAAACTAATTTCTGAGTGGAATCAAACAACTCTTTGATTCACTGACATCACTGTGAAAATTCTCCCTGTCTTTACTGGTAAGAGAACTCCTTCCAATTAAACCAATTTAAATTAAAATAATAGTCACCCCTCTGAGCAGAAGTAGGTATGAAATGTTATAGAGCAACTAACACAGGAGTTACAGTTTTAAAAAGCCTTCAGATATGTTGGAGTAAAGTTACTGGGGTCTTGATATTTTTTATGGTAACTTATCACTCCTGTCTGGCTGTGACTACAATGAAATAACAAGATTTCATGCACAAATTCATTTCACTATGAAAGGGAAACTACGTCTGCTTTCTAATTTTTTTTTTCTGTTTGTTACACATTCTTACGCTTACCAGTGCACCCTGACATGTGCATCCTAAAATGAATTAGAAAAAAAGAAAATTTTAAAATGCCTAATTTCTGGAAAATCTGCCTGTTCAAAACAGGCACTTGAAAGTACAATTTATCTCCATGTTCATTTAGAGCCAGAGTCACTACATTTTTTATATTAATTGAGAATGGACTTATGTGAACAGAAAAATGCTGCAGTTCAAAATGAGTTTTATGTCAGACATTCAACCTTTGTATCAGAAAGTTTCAAACTTTATACTGCACTTAACTGAACAAGCAATCTTGCATGATCATTGAAAAGACAAAGCCTTCCTGCAGGGAGAAGGGCCACTTCTTCCTTCAGTCAGAGGAGGTATTCTGAGGGCTCCTGCACTCTCCATTATATGTTTGCTGTTAAGGTTATAAATTACTTTGTTCTCTCCCTAATTCTCCTTTGTAGTGTTTTGCACATACATTTGATTATGTTTACCAGCCTCTGATACAAATTCAAATGCTGCTCAAGCATTTGCCTACCCTCCTTTCCTTTTCTGGGTTACACAAATTGTTTTCCTCTCTTATTTGTGAACTTTATTTGTTATATTTCTAAGCTCTTCCAGCTTACTTTTATGTTTTGTCTCAATGAGACTTTCCTTAGGTGCCCCAGATAACACATTCTTCCTTCTTCCTCGAATTTTCCTTCTTCCTCAAAGTCTTTGGGTCTGTGCAGTAATCCAATACCATTGCTTCTGGGCTGCTCCTCTAAAAATTTGCTGTAAAATAAAGTTTGAGGATGCAAGCACATATGGCTGCCAGCACGGAGCCATTTACCTGTTGATATTTGGTATATTCAGCACTTCGTGAAGCAGTCGGTAAATGTCAAATCATTCAGTGCTTATACTGATACATCTTTTGGTTTCATCCTTTTGGTAAACTTTTTCATTTCAGAGCCTATTTTTGTGGATGCTCATGTTATCCCAGATGGCACTGACCCCAATGATGCCAAAATCTACTTCTTCTTCAAAGAAAGACTCACAGACAACAGCGGCAGCACAAAGCAAATTCATTCCATGATTGCAAGAGTGTGCCCAGTAAGAACTATTTTGTTTACCAGGTTTCTGGGATAAGCTGCTAGTGTGACATGATAAAAGACTAAATGTTTGAAAAGCCTTTGATTTGACAAAATTTCCTGTTTCTGTGTCACTCTTCATAATTAAGAAAGCTGTTACTGAGCTCACAGCTAGCATCTGAACAGGTTATATATATCTAACTATACATGTGAGAATATGGAAATGTAGAGGTTCAGGGATTTGTGTATTTCTCTGACTGAGTCACAATAGTTACCAGTGTTGAGTTTTCAAACTTGCTGTCCTTAGCACAAATAAGACACATTGTTTTCTTAATAAAAATGAACTTTAGGCAGTGAAGGCTTTCACACATACACACTCAAAATAGTTAAAGCACATCAGAAATATCAAGCTTTTAAACGGGTGGATTTAACTTTCAAATGCTGTTTTCATTTTTACAACATCTGTTCTTTCTGCTTGCTTGCACTGATGCATGTGTGAGCCTAACTTTAAAAATGTGCACAGGAAATTCAAATCCAGGAGTTATGGCTATTCCTGAGCAATAATTAATTTTTTTTCACAGCACTCCTCATTGTCTCTATTTCTTCTTTTTTTTTTTTTTTTTTGTATCTCCAATCAACTGTAGATGAAAAATGATTGAAGCAGCTATTAATATCTCTGGTGAATTTTAATTTTTTTTTAATGACAGAAAAATTATCAATGCACAATTGCTGCTAGCCTATTCATTCCTTCTTTTGGAATGCTTCAGGAAGTTCATTGTGAGTGTGTTTATACATTCCCTGTCTTTAATTTGGCTTTTCTTTAGAATTTGATGCTTTGTGATGTTGTTTTACCTGGATGTGAAGGTGTTTGTCCTTCTCTGGCAATATGCTGAGGAATGTGATCTCTTTTATAATTTCCATTCTCTGTATTTTAGGTGAAGTGTCAAAAGGCCTTTTTGGGTGTTTTGCAAGAAGACATTTCACACAATTACTGCTGTATTAGGTTTTCTACTGTTATGATGAAGCCCAAATGATTTTTGAAAGGCCTAAGCCTTTTTAGACTTACGCTGAAGCCAGTGGCAGAATCCCAAGGCAAATTAAAAGAAATCTGAGCCAGTCATATTTGTTTATTTGTATACATACAATATCATCGCATTCATGTATTAGTACCTTTAAGACTGGCAATATATATATATATATTACCCAGTGAAAAGCCCAGCAGAGAAAGTCCACTCAGAAAACTAGTTCTCGTTTGTTCTGCATATAGAGTGCTTAGATGAAGGGATTTGGCTTAGGCCTATCTATTTTTACTATTAAATTTACCAGATAATTATCTAGATTATGAATTAACCTGAGAAAAATGTGGGAAAGCCCAGTAAAATGTTAGCTGTGTTTTATTTCCTGTTTTCTGAAAACAATATTCTTTTCCAGAATGACACAGGTGGTCAGCGCAGTCTTGTGAACAAGTGGACAACATTCTTGAAAGCAAGACTTGTATGCTCAGTGATGGATGAAGATGGAACAGAAACGTACTTTGATGAATTAGGTATCACAAAAAACATTCCTTAAAATTTTATCTAAATGCTATGCCTTGTCATATTTAATGACTGATTTTCATTCAGTTTCTTGGTCAAGTTGTTAACAGTGAAATCATAGCACAAAATTCCCCTTGCAGTTTTATGACAGCAGAAACAAGAAATTCTTCATAAGTCTCTCTGTGTAATTATAAGTTAATTAAGGTAATTAATCTTGTCCATTTAAAACAATGATGGATGTAAAGAATTAATTTTTGGAAGGAAACATCTAAGTGACTCGCTTTCTGTTTTGCTACTAGCTTGGATTCAAAAGAGGGTTTTTAACATCCCTTTGAAACTGTGTCTTATATCACTGTGTAGCATTCAGCTTTTCCATAATGCATTTTTTCTATTTTTTGATCACAGAGTAGAGTCCTCAGTTTGGTAATTCAAGATAATGCTAATAAATCCTGTTAGTGGCACCAGCAATAGCACTATCCATAAAAATATTTTTCAGGAATTATTTAGTCATACAAATTTTTGTTTCAACATGTGAATTACTGTAAATATTCGATGCATACAGCAATCACAAGAGGTTTCTTTTCATGAAGGAATTAATAGATGCATAGCTTGATACCTACATGCCAAACAACATTACCAGAAAGTTTCAAATTCTGTTTTCTGTAGCTGAAATGCACAAAATTATAGTTGTAAATTCATGTATTTGAAGATTTGGTATGTGCATTACTATAAATATAAATATTACAAGCAGCTAATGTGCCCTGCACTAGATCTGCATCTGGTTCTGATCTTCTCTCCATTGAATCCTCTCTCTTGGTTATTATTCCTGATTCCCACCATAGCAAATGGGGTTTGGAGTCTTTCTGAGTTTATATATTTACAACTATTTGGTGTATTTGCTTTAGTTCAAGGTTTCAGTGGGACCTGATTGGGCCTAGGAGCAGATCCTAACTTGCTCTAGCTTGGAATGTGCAAGGTGCTTGGAGGGCTGATTTTCTGAGGCTTGCAGTGCCTCAGCACTGCCACAGCAGCTCATCTTTCAGAACTGTGATTTACCAACCCCCTCCTCTTCAACAGAGCAGTAGGATAACTGCTTTTAGTTTCTTGTATGACAATATGTAGGGCCAAAGTGAATAGGAGACAATGCTCTCAGCATGGGCTCCCAACACAGTTCCCTAGCAAAGAGGAAGAATACAGTCACAGCTGGAAATCCAGAAAATGGGGAGAGAGCAAACACATGCTTCTGTGTTCATGTATAATTCAGCAGAGTATAACACTTCCAGTTCTGCATGGTGAAGTCTTTTGCTTTTGACACATTGAAAAGAATATTTAAAAAATTCAGCGGGTTAAATGAAAGAGCCACACGAATTAATGGAAAGCTAAAGAACATATTCTGTGATAAAAAGCTCACACAGTTCAGTCTTTTTTGAGTTGTAAATTAAGTTTAAGAGGTAGCATGATTATAGTGATTAAAAACATTTGTAAGGAGAAACTGTCAGAGATTAAAGTGGTTTTCACTGAAGTGTAAAAAAAATCAGCAGATCAGAGGTAATAGTGGGTAAATTCATTTCAGTGAGTAGGTACAGCTTTGCACATTGCAGTCAATAAATCCCAACACAACAGGAGGCAGGAGTTTTACATCTCTCACAGTCTTTACTGCAAAGCTGTCTGACATTCATATCATGTTGAAAATGCTCTAGTGAGGGCACTCCAGTGCGTTCTGGACAATAAAACACCTAATTTCCCTGTTTTTGATTACATCCATCTATGGGAACTCTTTGTCTTTAACCTGCTGCAACTTTAATGTTTTCCTACTGCTTAACAACCTGCTGAAACAAGATACAGCTGAGAAAAATGTGTGACATAGATCCCGAATGCATTTGGAAATGTTTGCCTTCTGTCTTCATAAGGCTAGAGGGCATGGAGTTAATTTCCAGATTTGTTTCTGAATGTTTAAATGTTAGATTTATGCATCTATGATCTGTTCATGTGGTTAAGTCTCCTTTTTCCCATTCAAGTCTGAGATAAAACTACTGTTGAGTTTAGAAGGAATAAAATCATCAATTAAACTGGAAAGTAAAGTCTTTTTTAGTATTCAAAATATTTTTCTTTCCCTTTCTTACAGAGGATGTGTTTCTCCTAGAGACAGACAACCCCAGAACAACGCTCGTGTATGGAATTTTTACAACATCAAGGTAAACATGGAGATCTGAAAAAAAATTACCTGAACTGCTGAATTTTCTGTATGAAAGCTGAAACTGATATTTTGTGGGTGAGGTTGTGCTGGGCAATTTTGTGTGTCTGCCATGGCTGTGGTTTGCATGCAGGAGTCTCAGCATCATTGCTGTTGGTATCTATGGCAGAGCTGTGCTTCTTGGAGCAAACTGCTTCCTGACATGCTGTCAGCTGCCACTGGGAAAACATTTCCGTGGAGGGCCACTTGTCACTGCTCCATTTTAGCTTTCCATTTAGCAGTGGAAAGCTAAAATGACTTCACTGCAGTGAGCCCATGTGGCATCTCAGAGCACTTAACACCTCCTGAACAACATCCAGCACCCTGAAGGATCAAACCAGGATATCTTACATGAATTCATACAAATCATTTCCAGTCTCTCAGCTGGCTGATGATCACAGAGATGGCAAATAAAAATACTGGCTTCAGTTGGCTACAAAAGGCCAAGCTTGCATGGCATTTGGTCACCTCCTTGCAGCTCCCTGTTTCCAGTCAGTTGTATTCACTTACTGTCTGGTTTAGAAAGCATTTACTGACCTCTCAAGGGTGGTGGAAGCACCTAGATATGGCTTACTGTGCTGAAACTCTCCACAGAGATAGACTGACAGATTCTTCCATCTCTACCTTTATTTTTCTTATTTTTCCTCTTGCCCTCACTGCATAGTGTTAACAAAGAGCAAAATTTGTTACTATGCCCTGATTTCTGATATGCTACCCTTTATTATTTAGTTGTTATTTCTTCTGTTCCAAGAAGTCTTCTGTTTTTTTTTTTAATTTTAAAATATTTTATCGAATTAGAAAATTATGTAATTTAATATTAATAATTCCTTTAATGGCAATTTTTAGTAAAAAAATCCTTTCAGGTTTTTTTTAATTTTCCAAAACTTTTTTCACTGGGATATAGGGGTAAACTTACTCAAATATGTAAATATGATAGGAGAACATGCTTCTATGATATTTAATTGGGAAAAAAACATTACATAAGTTGTAAACTTAGGTGCTATCTGTAATTCCTACATCAATAAAAGAGAAAAGAATGAGCTTATGTTTAGTAGTAAATCCACACTTATCATTAAGTTGAGGGTGAAACGTGACTGAACTGGAAATACTTCTGCCTAATTCTGGTATTTGTCAGTGGAAATAAGATTTGAATCACAGGAACATATAAGGTGACAAAAAAGAGAAACTTTCACTTTTTCCTGGCTCTCAAGCTATTTTGTCTCTCTACTGAATTTTTTATGCCTGCATTGGTGTATTCTTGCTTTATTTTTGTTCAACTATAGGTTGAATATGTTATCTAGTTAAATACAGAAACCATAAGGATTTTTACTCCCTAATAGTTGCTGTATCTTCATCTCTGTAGACTTCCAACTCATAACAGTAACAAGAGAGAAACATCACAGGAAGTAATAGCTACTGGTATTTTATCTAAATCATACAGAAGGAAATAGATTAATACTGAGCTAAATTATTTTAGTGTCATAATATGCTGTAAATCTAACATAAAACATCTGGAAAGACTAAATGCATTTCTCAAAATCTATTAATACCTAGTAAAATTTACACAAATACCATAATCCATCTAAAAGGTTCATTCTGCTAATCCATATATAGCTGAGAGCAATGAGGATTTCACTTCTATTGTTTAGACGCTATGTGTAATGTTTTCAGGCTTTTTTCTGGAGTGTTTTTTCTTCTTAAATTGAAAACAGTTACTTGGATTATCTTCATCCTACAGCTAACACTAGGCAGATTTTAGACTTGTCTGGAGTTTCCATTTTTTAAAAATAAATACCACAAAGCTTGCATGCAGCAAGAGGAAAAATGAGAGAGTTTAATCACTGTAGTCAGCCTTAGTATCAATCTGGAAAATTTTCCCCTAGTGCCCTTCATCATCATGAGGTGATGGAGACCATTCAGGGCTTGTGCTACCTGGACCCATGGCTGAATCTGCAGTGGGAAGAACATGCCCACTTTTTTCTTAGCTGAATACATGGGTTCCCCTCAGGAA
Source organism: Ammodramus savannarum pratensis (assembly GCA_020466415.1). Taxonomy (NCBI): domain Eukaryota; kingdom Metazoa; phylum Chordata; class Aves; order Passeriformes; family Passerellidae; genus Ammodramus; species Ammodramus savannarum. The sequence goes on from JAHXMQ010000028.1 coordinate 63,098,166, forward strand.
GCTTCAACCCTGGGTCTTCATAAGACCAGTTTTATGTGTGGATTTGAGGACTGTAAAGGAGTAATTCCTTTACAGCCACATCTTGTCCCCATTTTTTGCAAAACAAGCTGGAAACGGATTATAATAATCCAAACAATTGTAATTGCTGTGGATGTTTTGATTAATATTTTAGCCACGTATTTTAAGAGGCTCATGGAGATCTTGTGGTTAATATACTGGTAGGAGTTTTGGAAACCTGTGCTGAGCTTGGCAGTACAAAGTTTATAGAACTCCTGCCTCACTGAAGTCAGCAATATTTTTGCCATTGATTTAAGTGGAACCAGATTATATTTCTTCTATATTTAGCATTAGGAAATCTTCCTTTTGCACCAGTAGGGTAGTGCCTGCCTCTCTCTTTTTTCAGTTCACTGTTCAGAACAGTGCTAAGTCTTAACAAGTAGTGGTGCATATTGGGCAGCTAGATTAGTTGGTTTAAAATGTTTTAAATCCATATAAAATGTTTTAAATCCATATAAAATGTTGAAAATGTTTTAAATCCATATAAAATTGTATAAAGTATTATGTTTGAGGTATCTTTCATCATTGGCCCATTCAAAATTATGGAAAAGCTGTTGAAAACTTGGTGGATTGCAATGCTAACTTTCTCTTGTCTTCTAGCTCCATATTTAAAGGCTCAGCTGTGTGTGTGTATCATCTGTCTGACATCCAGACTGTGTTCAATGGACCATTTGCACACAAGGAGGGCCCAAACCACCAGCTCATTCCATATCAGGGCAGAATTCCATACCCACGACCTGGCACTGTAAGTACAAAGATGTTTATTCAGTCTTGCCAATAGCTTGTCTTTGTTTAATGCATAAATAAATATTATTTATTCCAGCACAAAAGTCTGTATATGACTGTGACAGTTACAATTCAGGACTATTTTATTTGCTTTTTAGTTGCCTGCAAATCCAACTGCAAATCATGTCGTGTCTGGAAGTCTTCTAGAAAGAATTAGAAGTCATGTAAAGTGTTAGTTGTTCTTTCTCTTTCTGCTTCATTAGGTGCTAGTTCCCTTGTTTGCATGCACATTTCCATTTTGTGGGTACATTTGTGCAAAATGTAGCTAAATAAAGAAGCATACAAAGACAGCATTGTTAGTGTGTTCCACAGCCTGGATCCAAATGTCTGTAAGTCTGTCTTGTGTCTGTACAAATTTTCTTTAGTTCTCTAGAATCTTGCACCTCTACTCAGATGCTTGGGAGATGTAGTAGGAGATTTAGAGAACAAGGTTTCTGGGTCTTGTCACTTGGCTAAGTCATACCATGCCAGGTTCTGAATCTTAGAAGAGAGACCTAGAAATAAAAGCATTTTCTTGCTATGCATTTCACCATCATCTTCCTTGTAAGAATGCTAAATTCTGTACACAATTAGAGCTAGCCCTGTTTCCAAGTTGTTTAAAAGTATCTCATGAAATATTTAAACAAAACTATTGTTTCTTCTTACTTTTCCATTCATGAGGTATACAAATTGCTGTTAATGCACTTTTTCCTTTCTTTATTTACTTACCTTTTTTAACTATTCTTAATTTATATGTAGCAAAAATGTAACATCTGATACTTCAAGCTTTAATGAAGAATGTATGAACTTTCTCCAGAATGATCTCTGAATCCATATTTGCTAAATGAAGTATGGTTGTGTGGGTGTGTGTTGACTCCTATGAAGTCTTAGAGTTTCTCATGTATCAGAACAAAATAAATAAGCAGAGAATCATAAATTATTTCTTAACAATACAGTTATTTTTTTAGATTAACACTTTGGTGGTTTTCCATTCATCACAGGAAATTAAATTTTATTTTAATTTTGCCAGTCCCTGTGGGAACCTTTAACCATATCACTATTTCAGTCTGATTTGTCTTTATGCTGCAAAATCTTGTTCTTTTTCTTTCTTTCTCTCTCATACATAGAATAGCTCAGATACAGGAATAGCTCTCCCTGTTCACACAATCCCTGTTCACACAATTCTTCATGACATTTTAGTGCATTTGCTGCTGGCTGTTAGAGTTAGGACTCTACATTCCCAGATCTCTAGAATTAACTAATCAATACCCGACGTTCCACTAAGGTCTAATGCCATCATTAGTCTTTCCTTGCAATTAATTAGTACAGTTCTAATCTCAAGAGTGCACTGAGGCTTTAGAAAAAAGACCCATTTAAACAGGAAGTTTCCCACTCTTGTGATTAGTCACATTTCAGTTTCTTGCTGCTTCAGAGTGTTTTGTTTGTATGTCTTTCCTCAACTACTGCCATGTTTTTTTTGGTTCACCTCGTTGAGGCTTCTGAGGTATTCCAGATTGGCCTAAAGAAATTGGGCAACACAACAGAAAGGAGAAAAAAAATCAGATTTGGATTTAACATGGTGACGGAAATTATGTACACTTTCCAGATGTGCCGATGAGCTCTGAATTGGAAGATAAATTCTTAGATCATAGCTCATGGCTCATAGAGATTCCTTTAGATGACCATTGCTCATTTTTGGATCACTGGCTGTTGTGTTTCCTCATGATTCAGCCACAACAGAGTATCCCTAAGTCATATTTTCTAAGATGAAATTTCTTTGGCTTTGCTTTTATTTCACTGCCAAAAAAAATCCACTTTTCAATGTGTGCCACAAACTTTATTTTTCACTTATACCAAATCGGGACGTGGGGATTTTTCACTGCTGAGAATTTGTGCTCCAAGAGTTAAAATGATTAGCCAAGTTTGCAGTCTGTGGGGCTTGGTCTTCTTTTCTCTGGAATGTACTTTACTTGTAACTTCTGGGATGCTGAGCTAGACAGGGGTGCCTTTTTATATGACATGGAAAATCCTACTTTGCAGTTGCCTAAAGAGACATTCATACTAAACCTCTGGGTAGAAGCGAAAGTTCATCATGTTGCAGAACACTGGATAAACAATGGAAAGGCTTCAGTGTAGCTTCAGTAGGATTAAATGAAGCAATACGTTCTTTTGGCCATGATCAACTCGGCAGTGTTTGGCTGGCCTTCACTAAATACCAGTGGTTTCTTATTTCTCCACAAGCAAAACTTACTTATGGAAAAAGAAATACATAATTGGCAGCTTGCTACTCAGTGATGTTTGAGGGTAGTTTCCATTTTTCAGAGTTTACAGAAGTAGTTTTTGTACCTACAGCATATTGGAGAATATGCTGTAAATTAAAGAATTCTGATAATCAGGTGTGACAAGCTGTGTAGACAAGTTCTTGAATGAGCTGTGAAGGATGCCTGTTCAATCCCTGCTGGAAAGGGAGAGCTTATGGGTTTCTTCAATATCATCTTTTGCTTGTCAGTGGTTTAGCAAAAGAATTAATTGATTAAACATGTTTGTTAAAGCTTTGCTGGGAACAATGACATAATGTAAGTTTTTAGGGTCATGCTGGTGTGAATCATAGCGCAGACATTTTTGCAGTAAGTCACAGACAAAAGTCTTGTGACTCCAACTCAATAATGGAAGGGTTGAAAGTATCAGAGAAAGACTTCTAATTGAGCTATGTGAGACAGGAAAGTTTAAGTTGAGCTGTTTGTGAAACAGAATCCCTCTTGAAAGGAGCTGAGGTCTGGCAGAGCACTACCGAGTAGAATAATCTTGCTAATGATGAATGCAGTTCTTTTTTAAGCATTTATTGCTAATCTTAACAGATACTTCCATACATTTTCTGGAATGTGGATGAATATGCCGGAGAGGATAGAGCAAGCAAGATAATAAGAATTGAAATTTGTGAGCAATCCCAGAGCATTAACATGGAGCATGGTTTCTAATGAGAGCCAAAACAAAACCCTTAGGATAAATATGAGCCCAGAAAAATAAATCAGCAAGGGTGTCAGATGAGAGAAACAACCCATATCTGATCTGAGTTCTGGTTCTTCTTCCTGGAGGGCACTGATGCCAGAGCAATTTCTTTTGAAGAGTTCCTACCAGAGCTGTTCTACTTTGTATAAATAATTAACTCCTGATTGAGCCAGAAGATGACTCTAAAGCCTGAGATTAGGCTGGAGTCCCCTCTCTACTTATTTCCTGGTATGCCCAATGAATAGTTTATTGGGTGCACTATATGGAACAGCCTTCAGCAGTGAGGGTAGAACAGGCACTCCTGCCTGTGGTGACGGGGATGCCCTGGGAGGTGAAAACCCAAATTCTAACACTGCAGCTCATCAGGTGGCTTGGACACATGACTCACATATCCCCAGAGAGATTCCATGTCTCTCAGAATATGATTCATTTTGTGTAATTTTAGCCATCTAAAAGCAGGGTGTTCAGTCTGAATTACTGACTACAGAGGAAGCCTAAGAATAAATGCCTGACTTTAGGAGAGTGGGAGTCAGGTGAGGTAAATCTCTCCCAAAGCTACTGGCTACTTTGTGTCTGTGGTTTTGACCAGAAATTCCATCCTAGACGTAAGAATGGCCCTCATCAAAATAAACAAATTTCCATCAAGTGCTTTTTATTGAACAAATCATTTTCCAATTGGAAAAATACTGTGTTGGAATACTCCTGAATATCTCCAGTACTCTGAGGAGAGTTTCACAGTTCAGAAATACAGTAAGGGGAAAAAATTAAAGCTCAGGAATAGCAATAGGAAGTGAGGTACTGGTAGCTGAGAAAAAAACCCAAGTAAATTAACATAAGTGCATGGAGAACTTTGTACCAATTACTGACATAGCTCTGATTTCTTCACAGTTTCTTTTTAGTTTCAAACTCAGTGAAGAGTTGAGTTTTCTAAGATGGCTTTTATTTTCTCATGAGGCTCAGAATGCCTCAGGGATGATTATTTGGATGGTTCTTCATGATATTTAAAGAAGCATCCAAAGTATTCGTGGACTTCAGTTACTTCTAAGGCATAGGGGAATGCATAGACAACCTTTTCAGATGTAAATAAGTTGTTATGGGACTCCCTCATCAACTCCATCTTATTTCGCTTTCAAATGAAGATGAGTTACGGGCCCTTTCATCATCTTATAATCAACAAAATTACAAGAGGAATATTGGCCAAATTGTAATTAAGTATCAGATTTTGTTTTCTGCCTTTGAACTAATTCTGTGAAAAAAACAGATGCAAAAGTTTGGTATCTTCCCGTCCCGACCTCTTGGATTTTTTTTTTTCAGCAGGCAGTTTAGAAGCATAAAACATGCAGAAATAGGTTCAGAATTACAGATCTTTGCCATCAAGCTGGGTTTTGAAAGTGCAAAAATACAGTTTGGTTTGTTTTATCAGAAGTGATGAGAGTTCAAAGTGTAGCTGTTCAACACTTCATTCCCCTTACTGGAATATAGTAAGTTTTGGCCCAAGTCTGAAGCGCTTTTTTTGGGAATTTCCTTTGTCAACTCTCTGTCCATATTTGTAAATGATCTGGAGATGGAAACTCTCTGAAAGGTGGTAAGTACTGTTCATCATTACTGTGCATGTTTCTTGCAGTGTCCGGGAGGAGCCTTCACGCCCAACGTGCGGACAACCAAAGAGTTTCCAGACGATGTTGTGACCTTCATTAGGAACCACCCTTTGATGTTTAATCCCATTTACCCAATACACAAGAGGCCATTAATCATCAGGATAGGAGCTGACTACAAGTACACGAAGATTGCTGTGGATCGAGTGAATGCTGCTGATGGGAGATACCACGTCTTGTTTCTTGGAACAGGTAAGGCAAATTTGGCAGCATTCATTTTCCTCTGTTGCAGTGTTGCAATCAAACTCTGATTTTTACAATTTATAGCTTTCAGAAATATTTTTTTAAATGTTTGCAATCTACAGAAATGTTATAAAAATCCATTAATCTTCCTTACTTTCTGTGTATTTTTCATTTTGCTGTAGACATCATTATGTGCAAGTGGTACAATGTATTGATCTTAATTTTTAGACAAAAACAACACTGGTATATATTTTATTGGATCTCTCTTGAGTGTGGTTGTCTGCAATATGATTCAACATTAGATTTTGATAATCTGTATTGTAAGAAAAAAATAACAAAATCTAGCTTTATCATTTTTTTATACTCTCATCATCATTATTTAATATATGCTGTGTGAGCTACTTCTAAAGGAAAGCACGATCTGATCAAGATGTTGCAAAGGCAGAAACAACTCCTCCAGAAAACAGTAGTAATATGGAAGTACTTAGCAGAGAAAAAGAAACAAATGGTTGGAGTCCTAGCAGTAATGGACACAGAGAACTTGGTCCAAGTATTCCAAAATAATTTCTGTCTAATATAATGTATATTTTGTTTTTTACTTACATCAAATTTGAATCTAGTGTTATGTGTCTGAAGTCTGCAGGGAACAGGTTAAGTGATTCTTGCACTGATCAATTTAGATTTTTTTAAATATTCTGGCATGAATCACACCCTTTAGATTGAAGCAGACAGGTAGAGTGGTACTCTGACAAGACCCTAGGACTCACTCACATCTGAAACTCCCACTGGTTTAACAGGGCATTACAGGTCAATAGGCACAAAGGCTAATCTTTTTTACTTTTTTTTTACTTTCAAGTAGAACAAAGGAAAAGAACTCCAGGAGAACAAATATATGTCTGAACATCAGAAAATGATTACAGAGATGACTTGCATTGCTTTTATGGTTCACATATTATTGGGGCCTTGATTGTTTTCTGCTTGTAGAATAACTGTGTCTGCCAACAAACTCACATGGGGCTGGGAATAACCATATTGTTATATTAGATTTAGGAAGTGGGTGCTAAAAAATCTCTTAAGAATTTCAGGCTTCTATGGGGAAAGGATTAAAAGTAATTCTCTTCACTCTACTTAGAAAAACCTCTTCAGCAGGGTGCCTATGTGCCAAAGGAGGCCAACTGCACACTGTGCTGTGTGTGCAGAAGTGTATCCAGCAAACAGTTTGATAGAAAGGATTTTTTTCCTGTATTTGGCTCCTGTTTTAAGTACTGTGCCCAGCTGAGGGCTCACCAGTACAAAGAAAACATTGACCTAATGGAGCAAGATCAGTTGAGGGACTGTATGATGTGATGTATGAGAAAAAGATGAAAAATGGGTTTATCAGGGAAAGCTAAGGAGAGACCCTAATGCTGTTGACAGCTATCAAATGGGTGGGTACAACTACCTAGTGGGGAAAAAACAGATGGGGATTCTTCTCAAGGTGCTCAGTGCCAAGGTGAGGGATTTCACACAAGTTGCAGTGTGGGACGGTGCTAATAGATATAGAGGAAAAAGGTTTTGCCATCACCATGATCAAGCAGTGGAAAAAGGATCCAGAGAAGTTATGAATTCTCCATCTTCAGAGACTCAAAACATTCAAAATCCAACAAACACAGCATTGAGCAGCCTGCTCTAATAGGACTTGCTTTGAGTGTGGGACTGCACCAGATGTCTTCTACAGGCTACAGGTTTCTGCAGTTCAGTGAAAGGAAAACAAAAGCACTTAATTCATGTTTGGTTATGGATGGAGAAAATTAGAAGGACTAAAGCCCAGCAAGAACTCAATCTGGTTACTGCTGTAAAAGGTAATAAAAATGTTTCTATAAATAAATTAGCAGTAAAAAGAGAGTTAAGGAGAATTTCCATCCTTTACTGGAAACAGTGAAAAGGCTGAAGTTCTTAATGCCTTCTTTGCCTCAGTCTTTAGCAGCAAGTCCAGTTCTGTAGGCTCCCAGCCCTTGAATTGGAAGACAGAAATAAGAAGCAGAATGAAGCTTCCATAACCCAAGGAGAAGTGGTCGGTGACCTGCTACAGCCCTTAGACACACAGGAGTCCTTGGGGCTGGATGGGATCCCCCCAGGGATACTGAGGGAGCTGGCAGAGTGCTCTCCAAGCCACTTTCCATCGTTTAGCAGCAGTCCTGCCTAATGGGGAGGACCAGCTGGTTGGAAGTTATGTGATGTCCATCCACAAGGAGAGCCACAAGGAGGGTATGGGGAACTACAAACCTGTCATGCTGATCTCAGGGCTGGGGAAGCTTATGGAGCAGATCAATTGAGTGCCATCACATGGTGTGTGCAGGACAACCAGGGGTCAGACCCAGCCAGCAGGGGTTTGTGAAAGGCAGGTCCTGCCTGACCAGCCTGAGCTCCTTCTGTCACAGGGTGACCCACACAGGGGGTGAGGGAAAGGCTCTGGGTCTGCCTGGACTTTAGTGAAGCCTTTGACAGCATTTCCCACAGCATTCTCTTGGAGAAACTGGCTGGTCATGGCCTGGGTGGGAGCACTGTTCACTGGGATAAAACTGGCTGGACAGTTGGGCCCAGAGAATAGTGGTGAATGGAGTTACATCCAGCCAGTGGCTGGTCCCAAATGGTGTTCCTTCAGGTCTTTCCCAACCTAAAGAATTCTATGATTCCATGTTTTTCCACCAAACCTTTACCAGGTCTCCATCTGATGCAGAGTGAATGTTTAGTATATGATAAGGCATAGTCAGGGCAATGAATTATTCAAAGAATATAGTAAGTTTTTGATCTGGGTATTTTTGTTTCCTTGACTGGAAACTGATAAATTAGTTTTAAGGTATTCTTGAGTCTCTCCTATCTGCAGCTGTTGAAAAATACTAAACCTAATTAGGACAGAGTTTCCTACAAGGTGGGTTCTTCCTCACCTTTCTCTCTCCCCACCACTAACATCAATCCACATTTTCCCTTTAGTTTCATTAATGCCCATACAATTTTTGACTTAGTGAGCTGTTAGGATATTTTTTCTCCTTTCCTGCAGAAGTCTTCTACTATAGAAATATCAGAAGTGTTGATAGAGAGCATCCTGCTCTTGTTACACAACTGCAGAAGAAAACTTGGTAAAAGAGAAGTTTTACTTTACTGTTAGTTTTCTTCCTTGACTAGTAGGCTAGTACAGATCTTTCAAATGAACATTTTAATTTTTTTTCCAATGTATTATGGTGCCATTGTTTGAAAAAGCTCTGTAAGCATCCAATGTTATTTGGAGGCAAATTCTACTAAAGCTTAGTAGAAAACATTGAGACATAAGTCCCCAGACCATATAGATTGTTAATGTAGCAATGATAGTTAAAGCTGGAAAACTATTGAAAAGCTGAAATGTCCTTGAAATCACAATTTGGTAGTAAGCATTTTAATAACTCTGCAAGAGATAAACACAGGTAATTTCATTTTATCTTTTGATGACCATCTGGCTGGTTTTAGGTGATCAGTGTGGCCTCGTACACACACGTGAGCTGTTAAAAACTAAACATAGCTCAGGTTGTTTTTATGTTAATCTCCTCTGTGTACCAGCACAGGACCCATCATGGATCAGATACAGAAAGTGCAGCTCTTGATACTTTATATTCATTGCTTTATCTTCTTCATTACACTGGAGACAAGGATCATTTTCTGCTTTCTAGTGAGATGGAGGGTAGGCATTATTCTTCCTGAGCAGGGCACAGGACATTGATACCTTCCAAGGTCTTCCTCCAAAGAAATCCTTGGCAATGCAAGTTACTGCATTTCCCAGCCCTTTAAAATAAAAGTGATCAAGTTTCAGTCACTGAGAGGAGAAACTTGTTTTCTTTATTCTCTGCTTTCTGTGAGACTCAGGAGGATTTGATAGAGATATTAAGTGTCAAAAGGAATGCAGAGGGGATTTGCTTTGGTGTCAGTTCATCCCAGCAAATGCAAAAACCACATTGTATAGGAGAATTTCATGTGATAATTTCCTTGGGAGCCTGGAGCCCCACAGCCGGAGACAATGGGTCTTGACACCTGGTGACAATTACACTCAGCTCAAATGATGAGTTACTGCTGCTGAACTGAGATGTTTCCAGCCATGTCTGTCACTGTCAGTGACCTGTCTCATGCTTGAAATCAGAGTGTTTTATGTCCTGCCAGATGCAAAGCACACAAAATGTTTAGCTATTCCTCTCTTCCTCCTCTATAGCCTTAGTAATAAATCAGTTCCTGAATGCAAGTGAGGAGTAACAGAAGCACAGAGCTCCAACAGCCCCAGTGGTTTCCATCATGTAGCCATGGCACAGGAGGGCATGGGCAGCTCTGTAATTTTTTCACTTTGGTGTGTTCCCTTTGCTCCCCCAGACAGAAAGTGCTGTGCTCACAGAGGCTGTTCCATACCCAGACTTAATGCACTGCTTTTTATCCCTTGCTTACCTGCATAGCAAACAAAATAAATCCAGGAACAGACGTCGGTCATGTGGCATTCCATGCTTTTCAAATTATTACAATCTCCCATTTTTCCTCTGCTTTTAATACTTTGAATACTGCCAAAGCACTTCACAAAGCTTGCTAGATTTGTTTGGTCTCCACTAAGGGATCTCTTCACCCCTGACTGGTGTGAGCTGACTTGGAGTAAGGAGCAAGTCTGGACTGGTGGAGAGCAGTGCTGCAAGAGAAGAGTCTTGTCTACCTACCTTGTCTTCGCAAACAGAAACCCAAGAGATAATTTACTTGGAAAGAATATAATCACTCATTTGCATATTTGACTAGAACGATGCTGATGGTATTTTTTCCCTCTGCAATGAGAAATAACATATTCAATTCAAGAATTTTGGATTAGAGTTCTGTTTCAATTATTCCATTTCTGTGATGAGGCAGGACTCAGTCCTGAGTTTTTTGGATTCACCCTAGGGTTGTAGTGTAATTTGTTTACTCATTTCAGTTATATCTAAAGAACCTGAGCTTTCAATATTTTGTGTTCATCCTTTGGTAGATTGTTTTCTAGCTGATTTTTAAGACAGCAGTAAAACACCATGAGAACATATTTGTGAGATTAATATTCATTTATTAAGCATGCCACCTACTGCTTGCAGCATGAAAGCCTTTGGTCAAAGTACACACAGATTGCACAACCAAAAGATTATTCATGGGGTTTTTTTTATTGCTCCTGGTGTTACGAAAATATTTAAATGTCTGGGTCAAACTTGGGTGCATTAAACAGCTATGGACACCAATGGGATTTTTTTCAGCTTCTTGCTATCAAGATATGATATGTTTTTCTGGAAAGAGATCTAAGTTACTGTCATAAAAAGACACTACAGACTTCAATGTGGCCTATTGAGATGATTAATGTCAGCCACATGCATCTGATGTGGCATGAGGCTGATCAATGTTTCTCATTATCTTTTCTTCTCTGATGAAACATTTGTTTTCAAAGTCTAGATGCATTAAGTGCTTCCAGAGCATAAGTTTGTAATACTCATTTTCATGGTGTTGTATGATAGCTGTCTTTTTGGAAAACTCACCCTTGCTGACAGCAGTAGCCTCCAGTAATGCTATAGCCAAATGATCTACAGATTCTAACCAAGGGATAATCTGGTCAAAAGAGCAAGCTTGCCTCCCATAGTTTTCCTGGCTGCAGCTTTGTGACTTGGGGAGATGATGTTACACAACAGTGGCACAACAGGCGTCAGACACCATTTCCTTCTTCCTCGTGGTCATAGTGCCTGAGTCATTCATAACCTTTTGTTGACCTGTTCATCCAAAGCTTTTTCACAGGCTTTTAAGGTGACATGTAAGTTAAGAGGGCATGCCTCTACCTGCTTCATTTCCCCTGTTCAGGTTTTATTTCAAGCAAGCTCACACTGTGTCCCAAAAGATTGACTGAGCTGGGGCTGTACAAAAACTTCACCCTCAAGTGTGAGCATTTGTATCTGTCTTTTTGTTCTTTGATGCAGCTTGAATTTTATGAAGTTTCACAGAGATATTATGAGCTGGAAATATTGCCCCCATATGACAGATGAGTGAACTGAGCACAGAGAGGTCAGTGGCCATGGTGGGAGCTCTGAGTTACAGCAGACACAGAGTGTGGGAACGTGGCTGTCAGCCCTGGCTGCTAACCTGCCACCCTCTCAGGTGCTCTGCTGAGCCTCAGCATTTTCTCAAACAGACAGATTTCAAACATTCTACCAACTTTTTGCTTTCTTTTTTCTTTGTAAGGTTATTTGTATACATCAGGTTCAACTCAGATAAGAGACCAGAAATAATTAGCTGCCATTAGGCTGACAGGTAAAACATGGAGAAAAAGTTTTTAGAGGGTCTCCAGCAGTGTCATACACATCAGGGGTGGGGATTACTGAAGGAAGCCTCTCAAAACTCATATCAGAGTAGAAGTTGGTGCCTATTGCAGTTATTTTATTTTTTTTTTTTTTTTTTATGATGTGGAAAATTTGGGGGTTTTATTTGTAGTTCAGTTTGTCCATGTGATGTGGCTCAGTGGTAAATGGGTCCCAGCTCTCTTTGAGGCTCACATTACTGACAGCTGCAGTGTTCACTTAGAACTGGGGAAAAAAATAGCCAAAATTTGGAGTTTTATACTCAGACCTTCTGATTCAGCTAAAAACCTCTGTATTTTTCATGGCTTTTCATTAAGCTTTGCTTTTTCCATAGCCCATGGTCAGGCAGAGCAGGAATTAATGTAATCAGGCACAGTCTAACTGGTATTGATGAAGCTTAGCTGATTAATATCAGTCCAGAATCATGTCTTGCATTTCAAGATGCTGATTTCCCTCTTATGCTTTCATTCCATTTATTGGAATGCCTTCCTTCTTCATTTCTTTCCCACTAGGAATACATTCTACACCTTTTTTTTAGCCTGCACTTTCCCCTTTTGCTGTTCCCAGTTTCTCAGTCCTCTCAGAGGGAATGTGATCTCAGTGTCATTGTCTTTAATGTCAAGCTGGGACACCTGCGTTTGTGAAGCAGGTAAATAGAAAAGCATTTTGAGTCACTCCTGTCCTCTTGCTGTCAGCTTGAGGGAGATTCCCTTTTGTTTGTCCATCTCCCCTTGACTCACAGGCTGCTGAGCTGATGCAAGGCTGCAGACAGCTCCCAGTGAAGAAAGTGGTGAGCAAAAATCAGCTCTTCATTTCTAGTGGCAGATTGATATTCTGGAGACACAGCAGCTTTTTCATGACTGTGTAAAATCATAGCCATGGACAACTGTTTTCTAGTGGATTTCTGGAAGGAACAAGTGAATGGCAAAGGAAACAATGTTGTTCAATTTTATGAATTTTAGAGGATTGCCTTCTAATTTCATACAATGATCAAACATGAAAAAATTTCACCTGCACTTGTTTGATGATCTCTAATGCCTGATTTACAGCATAAAATATTACCTATTGTGAAATAGAAACAGCTCAGACACTGCTTTGCATAAGTCTCCTGCAGTGCTCAGTGCTTCATCATTTCCTCTGACCCAGGGAATTTAGTTCCCTTTTTTCTATTAGCAGAAATAATCAAACATAATTTTTGACAAAATTCAAATACACCATAAGCTTTCTATGTGAACACCTGTAAGTGACTTGATTTGTCAGATACCAGTTCATGTTTGTAGTGGAGACAGCAATGCTGCTGAGAAAGAAATAAAAATTCAGGTGACAAATATTTGCTCTTCATTTATTAAGGAAAAAGCTGGACTACAGTAGCAAGACTATTTTAGAAGCAATGGGAGAGCTATAGCCTATAAGCTCTATATTTTTGGAAATGTTTATATATAGGTGTCTAGAGAGAGATATATATGTACAGACTAGTAGAATCTGTTGCTTTAAGAAATTTTATTTAATCAATAGCTTTCTATTGCCTACTTGAATATTTATTTAAAACGTTGTATTAAGTCTCCTTTAAAACAATGGAACATTCCTTTCTACAAGGATTTGTCCATCAGGGTACAATACTGAGTCAAAGCAAATGGTAAAATCCTGAGTCAAATGGAATGAATAGGAAGGTAAACAGTCCTTCACTCTGTGTGTTCTTCTGGGGTGTGACAAAAAGGCAGATAGGAGCCTGCTTTACAAAAAGGAGAGGTTATTAGGACACAGGGATTTGGCGTCAGGCATTATCAGTATTTTCTGTGCCCATGCCCAGGATAAAATCTCCCCTCAGGTTCTGATTTCAGTTTGGGGCAATGTTTGAGGACTCAAGACAATGTAGGAATTTTAAATGTGTGGCATGTGCTAATGGATCATTGACATAAACCGGTTTTTCAGAGGCTCAGCAGCCTTACATTCCTTTGCAGGTAAGGTCACTGTCAACATGCTTAGTGCCCTGTATGTCAGGGTCACAGGTACTTGACACTTTGCAGGCAGCTTCAAAAAACACCACAAATGGCTGCAATTCCTTCCTGCACATCTGATTATTTTGTAAGGTAGAGTATAAGTCAGAGAGAGAGAATTGATAAAAGAATGCAAAGAAGCAGGGGTAGACTGGACTGAAGCCGTGTACATGTGTGAGTGGGTTATTCCCTTAAGCAGGAGAAGAAATACACACAAGCCCTTTCTCCTTTCCTCTGAGGGAGGCATCTGCAGCAGTTTAACACTTCTGTGGGTCCTGGCAGTTAGTAAATCTCCCTCAGGTTCTCATAGCTTAGCTAATACTGGCACCCAGACTGGACCACAGCTGTGCTATCACAAGATTTGGTTTCAGTGAAGTTTCTTCAGAAGGAACCGTTTTATCATGCCATTGTATAATGAGAATAAATGTCTCTGTAGAAAATTCTCATGAAAAATTCATGCCTAACATGCCCTGAGCATGTACCCTTGATAGCTACACATTTTTAAGTCTTGTCAGCTTTTCTTATCCTTCTTTTTTTTTTTTAAGACAAATACTGCAATGAGCTCTGTGTGTGTGGGCAAGTGATTAAACATCAATATTCTGGCTTTAAACCTTTTTTTTGTAGTAATAATAATAGCAACAACAACAGCAATGAGTAGTAGTAGTAGTGGTGGTAGTAGTAGTAGTAATAGTGCTGGTGGTGGTGTCCGGCTTCCTTGAGTGAAATAAGGAGATGTAAATTATTTACAGTAATCATCTTACCCTGCAGCTCTAGCTATAGAATTTAGTCACTGAGCTTAAAACAAAAATAAAATTGAACTTTTTCAGTTTACATTGTCTTCATTATAATTTGCCAAACAGGAAACTAAAATTTCCTAATAAATGTAGATACTTGCCTGTTTTGTGCTGTGCTAATGTTCTATCAGCTGCACAGCTCTGCACAACATTGCTCTTAAAAATTTGAAGGCTGAACAGAACCTGTACCATGTGTTCTCATTCCTCAGAATCAGTATTGAGCAGACAGATTTATTCTACTCAGTTTAATTTTTAGGTCTTTCAAGTAAGAGGAATTCTATGTGCTTTTTCCAAGTTAAAATTCTCTTTCTTGTGATTATTCCACAGTTTGCCTTTTCTGCCACATCAGAAATACTTCAGTGGCTGTGTCAGCCTGTAAGAGCCTTCACAGATGGACCCCTTCATCATACATATTCTTTCCACAAAATAAATTTGGAAAACTAATCACAAATTCCCCTTTGGTCTCACTCATCACATCTACCCTGCAAAAACACTGTCATTGCCACATATTTCTACTCACTCCTTTGTTCTGAGTGGATTTGTGAGGCTTGGAGCTGGATTTTGAGAGGGAAACCACGATACAATAGCTAAAATATCTTCATCTTGCTTTTTCTTTTTATCTTACAGAGCAAAATATTAACTCCTACCAATATATAATGTACTTGATTATTAGTTTAATTTCATTAAAAAGAGCTTTCATCGTAGTGTCTACGTCTAGATAGAGTTATTCTTTGGAAGGCTTACCTTTGATGTCACAGTTATCCTAGCATTTTATTATCAGATATTAATATATCACATCCTGCAGTAGCTCCCTTTTACCTGTTTAAATTGTGTTTTACTTTTAAGATTATTAGGATAAATTCTGCATCTGTGTGTCTGTACAGCAACAGAATATACTGATTTTGACTGATCTCTTTGTATAGAATGGTAACAGTAAGGGTAATAACTTCAACCTTATCATGACTTGTGTTCACATATGGGAATAATACTGTAATAGTATTCCTGTATAAGGAATCATCCCATCATTCTTACTGACTCCAAACTGTAGAAATTAATTACTGAACATTTCTTACTTTCTTGCTTCAATGGTTTCCTTTTATAATTAATGAAAATAATTTATAATTTTTTATTTCTCCCTCTCTGTGTTACATGGTCTCACTTGTTCTCACCTATTGCAGATCAAGGAACCGTACAAAAAGTTGTTGTTCTACCCACCAACTTCTCTGCAAGTGGAGAACTCATTTTGGAAGAGATGGAGGTTTTTCAGGTTTGGCTTTCTCCTTCTTTTGTTTTTCCAGTGTGTATGTTCACACAAACACTTTGTTCTAACAGACTTTGGCAAGGGCAACTGTGATTTGGTAAAAGATCAAGTAAATGAGCATGCTGTCAGTTTGATAACCACATAAAGATTACAAAACGTTGACTGTTATGAAGGCTAGAGCTAGCTGAAGCCCTTCTCCTATATTTCAGTTACCTATTTTTTATGTTGATATACTGGCTAGAAGGATTTTGATAATCAGTTTTATAGGAAATCATGTTCTAATGGCTTCCAGAAGGACACTTTTATCATTGGCATCACTATAGAGGCTGTTGCTGTGTATGGTTGGAATTTCAGGTTTCTGTACTTTGATTATCTGAAGATCTTCCTGGTTTTCAGTTGCAAAATGAAATCAAATTAGTGTTGTTTTTGCTTAACTCCTGTTCTTCAAGGTCACATGCCTCTGGAGCCAAGAAAGCTACAAGTTTAAAAGAACGTAAGCTAAAAAGAAACACAAAAACTACAGGGAGATAAAGGAATAGCCTCTGTCAATCACTCTGGTGTGTAACAGTTGTAATAACCTAAAGAAAATGTTCACTCTCATGTTGAAAAATCCTTCTCAAATATTTGGATGGGCTATTCATTAAACAGTGGTCTCAGGGCAAGTGGTATGTGTCTATAAACCTAGTTAAGGATTTTGTCATGGCCATTTCTCTGTTTCATTGACAGAATACAAAAAGGAAAATTTAAGTTTCTTTATAGAGGCAGCATTAATGGTTTCCTTAAGAAAAGGAACACTCAGAAAGGCATCTGTGTTAGCATTCATAAAGGCATAGCTAGTCTTTCTAGGCTTTCATTGAAGACTTCCTGCTAAAAAAGATATATGTGAGTGATATTATTTAAAATTCACACTCTTCACCAAGAAAGTGCAGATTCCATTTACTGAAACATAAATTAATACAGCACAAGGATAGGTGGGCTGAGAGGCATCTTAGCCTAAACCTAGTTTCTGGGCCTCTGTGCACAGAGGTCCTCTTCCAGAGTAAACAAGGGAAGGGAAATGTGGCATCAGGTCCAGTGTTGCATTTGACCTGCAGACTCCAAACAGTTCATGAAGCAGCTCTAAACTTCTCCAAACCTTTGCCAATTCACATGACTCACAGCCAGATTCTCTGGTCCTGACCTCCCTGCTGTGTTGTGGTCATCTGCAATTAATCCTAGCCCACTGTTATGGCTTTCCTTTGTGACTGAGCACATGCTGAACCGTAAAAAAATGCTGAAATTTTTATTACCATCGATTTTATCACTTGTTTGGATGAACATAATGACTTAAGGCAAGGAAAGTAACAATTCCTTTTCCAGCTCTTTAATATTTGATTTGGACACAGACATTAGTAGACTGCTCTGATGACACACAGTGGTGTACAGTACTGTCTCTGGGAAAGAAACATTCAAGAACACTCATGCCATTTTAAAATAATCTGGTCATTGACATTCTGAATTTACATGCCGCATGGTAACCAAACTGTATGCACTGTAAATAACTTGTAAAAAAGGATTTTGTATTCTTATCTGGATCATGTGGTAAATATTAATGAGCTATTTTATGATTTTTCCTTATCATCATCATCATTAAAGAAAAAACATTTCCTATTACAAAGTTGAAGTAATGGCTCTTCTATTTCTGAGATAGCACAGATGCAGGTTAATTATAAGTATACAAAAAACATTTAGATACATGTAATAATAACGTGGTTGAGTTTCAGCAATATATTTTGTGAGACATTAATTGTTTATATGTCATTTGTTTTGTTCTGAAAATAGCAGTACTTTGTAGGAGTGAGTGCTCTCTTTTCAGGGCATAAACATGTGTCATTTTCTTAGATATGATTTAGGTTTTAGCAACTTTTAAATGTTAATTTTGGGACAAAGTTCTTGACAATGATTTATAACTCTGTCTTTCAGAGTAATTCTCCTATAACATCAATGAAGATTTCATCTAAAAAGGTAAGGCAAAGTGGAATATCTGCTTAGTGCTTATTAATTGAGAAGCAAGTTGACTTAGATGTTAGAATATCAGTTCTTGTGGAGCACACTAAATATAGGAAAGTTTTCCATATTGAGTACAGAAAACTTGACTGACGTTTGCACAAGCTGTTTATATGCCCTTGCACTAAGATAAAACAATTTCTATTCATTATGTATCATTTCTAATTAACTGAAAGTGTCAGGTTCCTTGTTTTGATTTACAATTAAGGAATAAAAAAAAAAAAAAAAAACTAAGAGAGGGAATTCCCTCTCCCCAGTTTTTTCTCTAAAGTCCCAAATATAAATTTTTCCTTGGAAGCCTGTCTGATCAGTGTCAAAAGGCAGCGTTGGGGCTGTTGGATCCGTGATGCAATTGTGCATGTTTATTTAGTAGTAATAAACAATGGCAATAAGAATGATGAAAACAGCTGAGAGGATTTCTGCTGAAATGCTTAACACAAAAGCTGAAAATGTGTATTCTATGATTTTGCAAGCAAGATGTTGCTCAATATTTTACAAAGCTACTATTAAGTAAATATTACTCACTAAGTTGATTTCAGTATGCTTTTTCATTTTTATGACAAGAAGATCAAAGGAATTTCAAGGGGTTTTTGTTCAATATTAATTTCTATTTTTTAGAATGATTAATTGTTTTTTGAGTAAAACAGTCATTTTGGCCCAGGTTTTGGTAATGATCTACACCCTTTGAACTTCTCTTGCAAAAGCTCTGATTTATTATGAAAGTTCTCTTGGCTTATTTTTCCAGGTATATAAGGCTATCAGAATCTGGCCATAAGCCTCCACGTAATCTCTAGGTTTTACATCTTGGAAATATATGCAATGGAGGATCCAACTAGGAACTCTGCATAATATTTATTAAAGTGACTGTGTGCAGAGAAAATACTTAGTTCAAAGGCTTGAGCCTGTAATCCTCACTGAATAAGAACCAAGTTCTCAAATCTGAGCAATATTAAGTCAGCCTGTCTGCCCCAGAACAGAACAATGACACTCAATGTCCAAAAAACCATTAACATTCCTCAGTGTTTCTAGGTGTTTTCTAGAAGGAAGGTGGAAATAATATAGGCCTGTTCACCTGGGAGATTTCTGTTGATCTTGACTTTAGATGTATTTTGGCTCCGCTCTGGGCCTTGAGTTAATTCCAGAATTAATTGAAAGGTTTTTTGGGTGTGTTAGCCAGGTCTTGGGTGAAACTCCTCCACATCTGAGCTAAATCCTCCCATTTCCTCCTGCAGCAACAGTTGTATGTGAGCTCAGATGAAGGGGTCACCCAGGTTTCCTTGCATCGCTGCCACATCTACGGGACCGCCTGCGCCGACTGCTGCCTCGCCCGAGATCCGTACTGTGCCTGGGATGGCAACTCCTGCTCCAGGTTCTATCCCACTGGAAAAAGGTGAGCAGTGTTCAGCAGGAAGATGGCTTTCATTCTGAGGGTTGTGATGTGATGGAGAAGTGGGATTTCATTCCTTTCATCAGCGTGTACAAACAATAACCCCGTAGCTGTTGTGCCTGGAGTTATTCATCACCTAGGACTGTGTGCTGCAGGAGTGTATGGTAAAGAGCTTGGCTTTTCATATTCAAAGTAATGGATGGAAAAAGAAAGAAAAGGAAAGAAATGGTTCTTAATCATAAATATTAATCTTTCTGTCTCACGCACACAAAATCAGTGAGACATTTGTTCCCTTCATTTAAATTCAATTACTTACTATGGATGTAATTATGATAGCCCTAAATACAGCAAAAGATCTCTTAGGCTGAGGAATAAACTCATTTATATTTTTTTGTTCCTCATTTGCTCCTAAATGAGAAGAATTATTTTCAGGAAAATTTTAGGCAAATGTGATTTCCATGTAATGCCTGTGGATTTGTGCTTTTTGACATGAGGTTTATTAAAGCAGACAGAAAAGCCATTTCTGTTTAATTTGCAACAGAACTAATAGTCCATCTCATAATCTTATGCAAAACAGGAGTCTCTTTCCTCCTCCCAGGGGAAATATTTAATAGCAGAAGGCTGTAGTGAGCTCTTGTCTTAATAATATTTCACTTCTTATACAAACAAAGCTACAGAATACACAATGAAGTGTTACTGCAGAGGGGACAAATCTTTCAGATGTGTGCTCTCTGCAGCTACCTGGAAGGAGGTTGTAGCCTGCAGGGGTTGGACTCTTCTCCCAGGTGACAAGCAAAAGGACAAGAGGAAACAGCCTCAAGTTGTGCCAGAAGAGGTTTAGGTAGCATATTTTAGAATCATAGAATCATGAAATCTGCTGAGACGGAAATCAGGACCATTGAGTACATCTCCCGGCCCTGCACAGGACACTCCAGGAATCACACCATGTGCCTGAGAGCATTACCCAAACACTTCAAGGCTTGGTGCTGTGACCACTTCCCTGGGGAGCCTGTTCCAGTGCCCAGCCACCTTCTGGATGAAGAACTTTTCTTGATATCCAGCCTAAACCTGTGACTGTGCTCAGTGTCTGCACCAGGTGCAGAGTGCCACGTACAGTCACTGGGTTTTGTTCCTGTTCCTTCATAGAGGGAGACAGTTGACACAAACAGGCAATGTTTGGATTTGCTGATAATAATATCATCCCTTGGACAATTGTTTTTGTTATTGCAAAGTTTTCTTGACTCATTCGTTACCTGAGATTACAAGGTAAAGCCCAAACCGGTCACGTAGCAATTGATAGAGTACATGTGGTTTTTAACTGCTTTCATTGAGAGTATTCAGCCACCAGTCTGCAAACTCATTCTTTTCTTCCATGGAACAAAGGTCAGAATGTGGGGGAGGAAAGAAAAGAAAAATCCCCAAGCCTCAGGCCACCTAACTCCTACAGTAACACAGCTGCCAAAAGGTACAAGGAGCAGCCAGGTACACCCAGCCTGTGCAGTTTCCAGTTTGCCATCCCCATTATATACACCCACCCAGGGTTATTTCCACTGGGACTTGCTTTCATGCTGATATTTTGTTTGCAATTTGCTCCTTATGTCAAACCAAAATAAACACCTCTAACTGTATGGAAAAAAGTCTGGTTTTCATATGTGAAGGAAATGAGTTGTCTCTTTATCTAACAAGGCAAATTATGAAGGAGAAAACATTGGCAACTTGATCCAAATCCCATTGTCTAGACAGTAGTTTCTGCTGTATGAATTTGCTTATTTGCTTCTTTTGACACTTCTGTCTCCTGTGAATTACTGCAGTTCCTCATGCAACATCAATTTACCCCAAAACACCTTATGGGTATTACCTTTATTTTCTAAATGCCACTTTTTTTTTTTTTAATTAATATCTAAGTGCTAAGTTCTCATTCACAGAACTGCTTAATGCAAGCAATGTGCCATCTCTGACTGTTCGGAGCAGTTCATGGTAGCACAAGTACTCTGACATTCACTCAGAAATTCTTCATGACCTCCTTTGACTCATGTAAATAGTTCACAAGGGTTGAGACCCCAAGGCATAAAATGAAATCTTTTTGATGGTAAACATAAAAACTTTACTTGGAATTTCAGTAATTACTTCTTTGAAACATCACTGTTCAAATATTTCCCTTTCAAACAATGCATGGGATCAGATGACAGGGGGTTATGAGCACTCTCTGTGTTTCTGCACTACCTGGTATAATGTGGCCATAGATGTGTCACCCTTCCCTCTGCAGTTCTGGAGCTCCAGGGGCTTTGTATGGTTTTGATCCTCAAGTCATGGTTCAGAATATGGTTATTTAATATCCCACTGCAACAACCAATATATTTTTTTCTTGAACTTGATAAATACTGTCCTACCTTAACAATATTTAGCAGTGACAATAATATGTCATAATAATAATAATAAATAATTGAGCACCAGCTTTTCATGCACTGAATTCTATGAGCTATGACTTGCTAGCTGAGGAGGACTGAATGCCAGTATTCCCAGTAAGCTCCCCAGAAAGTTTGCTACAGAACCGTGATTTTACATCTGTCATCCAGATTATATAATAAATTCCCTATTTAGAAGTATCCTGGTACTTGGTGAGTTTTATTATATTTTGGAAACAGTCACATCTCTTCAAGTGGAAGACAGAATAGAATCTTAGCTCTCCACCATTCTGGATGAATACTTCAGTCACTCTGCTATGAAGGTGGCTACAGGCACCAAAAATAAAATGCTTGGAGCTTCTGGTAAGCTTCACTTACCAGGTGAAATTGAGGTTGGGAACATGCCCTTTATCATAATTTTGTGCTGGTGTGTCAGATATGACCAGTATGAATTTTGTGCATCTCATTGTTAGCTGCTTGCCTTCATGAAGAGTTTCAGCTGGAGGTTCTGGCTTTGAATGGGTATTGTGAGTGAACAGAGATCTCTTTCATTTATCACCTCTGATCCTTCCATCCCTAAACCTCCACTGCATAACTGCTTTACCTACAAAAACTGCACCTGTTTTATAAGCTTCAACAGATGCTGCTTCACCTAAACAGTATCTTCACACCAACAAGCCTGCCAGAAGTAAAGCACACTTTACTTCTGTAAAGTAGGTCATGAACTATCCTTAACATTTGATCTAGTAAAAAAACCAAAACACAGCAAATCCACAAATAAAAAAGTGGTTATTTTCAGTGTAGCTGTCTTGGAATAATATTTTGTTTTTACAAAATATTGCAGGAGGAGCCGTAGACAAGACGTGAGACATGGAAACCCTCTGACTCAGTGCCGAGGTTTCAACCTGAAAGGTACTGTAATTTAGACATCCTCATGCTATATAAAGAACACATGGTTTTCCTTTATATGATTCATTGTAACTGACTTTATCAGTTTGGTTTACTGGTAAAGTATAATTATTTTCCAAGTCTGAGTTTTCTTGTTATTTGGTTTTAGCACCTTTCTCTCAATTACAGGAAACTTGAGCATATGAGATAAAATATTGAGACATTAAATTCATAGTTCAACATACTTGAATTGAGAAGCTCTTGACTAGAAAAAGGTGAAGTTAATTAGAGGACTTTCCTACCTCTGTTTCCCTCAGTCTTTATTAATGCCATTTCATTCATTTAAGCTTTGGACCTCCGGTTTTTTCTGAATATTTGATCCCATACTGAGTTTTGGAGCACACCTTTGAGCAAACAGCAGGATCTAGGCTGGCCTGTCTTCTGATTTATGATTATTCCCTTATCCCTTTATATGAGGAAAAAAACTATTCCAAATTTCTTTATGGAGTCTCTTATTTCCAGCTGTGCAACTGTTTCGTCAGCCTGGCCAGGGGAGCCAAGGCTTTGCTCTCCCAGCAAGCACTTTCTCTGGTTTGATGGATACCAGTCAAATATGCCCAAAGTCATAGGAGTAAACACATAAATAAAAGCAATTCAATCTCTTGAGCCCCCTGCATGTCTGAGCTAGCCAGTGGCAATGGATGCCATCAGACCAAGGGCACACAGAGAATTTTGCTCCTTTCACCTCTATTATGAGCCTGAATTTTGAAGTATGCCCTCATCTGTACCACCTGGTGACCAAGAGCTGATTGTAAATGTTTTTATTGATGTTTTTCTAATCAAAGAACAATGCTTTAAGAGTGACATGTGAAAGGTTCTGTTAATAATAATTCTACTGAAATAGTCTCCACTGGTTGTTGGAAGAATCTCCTGGATCAGAAAAGACCACAGCAGTCAGCTGGGTGTAGATCTCTCTGTTTAAATGAGTCAGTATTAGGTAATTTATGTTAAACTGAAGAGCTTGAGCCAGTAATTCCAAGAGATGACCCCAGTGTTAGAGAATACACCTGAACTCTGAGAGATCCATGTTGAAGCAACTAGAGCTGTGTCTTCCCCTGCAGGCATGTGCTGAGACCTCCCACCCATTGTCTGTCCCAAGGGTGGGTGTCTGTCTCCTTCCATGTGGAAAATGTGAGAATGTCAACTGTCTGCATTCTGGCCCCAGGGGGGATAATTGTTTCAACCTTGACAGTCTTGTGAAGCAGGTTTCTTGTTTTCCAGCCACTTTTGCAATGTGGATGTATTTATAGGTTCCTCTGTAAAGGAAGTTTCGGTGGCAGCAGTGGGATATAGGGTAGGTAGATGGCAGATTTTTCCCTGGGGAAAAAAAAAAAAAAAGATGAAAAGAAAGAGCAATTTAGACACTTGCAAAATATAATTTACAGCCATTTATAGCAAAATGACTGTGTTTGGGGAAAAAAGTGAAATCTACTTAAAGGACAAAAGAGCAGAGAGCCAAGCAAAGCCAAGGAATCTTCCATGCTCATAGAGAACCATAATGCTGAATCCAAGTCTTTAAACATGGAAGACCTCTAAGCACATATAAACTTAACATTTTTGGCACATTGTTATTTTTAAATAAATCATCAAGAACTAAGCAATCTTGTATGTTTTCGTTTCACGTCTGTTTAATATTGTTATGTTTGTGTTAGCCCTTATAGCCATTACAGAAATGCATTTTGAATGTGAAGTATTTCCACATTATTCTCCTAAAAGTTAGACTTGGTTTTGGTACAGCTTCCTAAATGTGCTGAAGGCCTAAAAACAGGCAAAATCTCCTTCCTTCAGAAGAGTGGATTTCAATTTCACATATCAGCTGATGAAAGAAACTAAAAAAAATGGGAGATAAAGTAGAGTCTGAGAAAAGCCAGTCTTAGGACTGTGCAAGAACAGAATCAGATTTTAGACATACAGACCTCTAGGTATTTGCAGTTCTCATATTATTTCAATAATTTCCATTGCTCCCTTCTCAAAAATAAAAAAAATATATTTAATATATGAAGACAAGCTTTTAAATCTGGAGGTGCTTTGTTTTGAGGACCAAAGCAATAAGCATCCAGAAGTTCCTACTGGATGCCAATTATTCATCCATGGAGACTGTAAAGGGACACAAGAAGTCCAAGTGATGACATATGCTCAGCACTTGCCCAGGTGTTGCTGGAGTGCTATAAATCTGTCTTTCTCTCTGTTGCTGGCCTGTCTACATATTCATCACATTTCAGGTTGAGAGCCAAGTCCCTTCCATGTGTTGGAAGAGAAGCAGAGGAGCAGGAGCCCAGCCTGCCCCCTCTCCCCTCCCTGGGATGCTGCATGCAGCTGGAGTAGCTGGAGCCTTCTTTAGGGCATGATGCTTTATTTTGGTCATACAGCCATATTCCCCCAACTCATAAATGGTGAAGTGTGAAGAAATACAATAAATACTTCATTCTCTTTTGGAGTAGTAGAGAATGAGATCATTTCACAGAACAATATCCCTGAGCGCAGTTATCCCATCAGCAAAGTTTATCAGCCTATAGGTGTCCTAATTTCTCAGAACAGACCATGTCACTCTGAAAACATTGATATTTGAAACTGAATGTGCTTCTTCACATTCCGTTTAATTTATTTGACAATTTTTCCTAAAAAATATTTAATTTTGGCCAATATCAGAATCAGGCATAGTTCATTTAATCTATACTGCAAAGAGTTACATGTTTTCTTAAATCACCATTCGCAGTATCCTGACCTTGTTTTCTTTTTCTTTCTTTTTTTTTTTTTTTTTTCTTTTTTTCTAGCATACAGAAACGCAGCAGAAATAGTGCAGTATGGAGTAAAAAACAACACCACCTTTCTGGAATGCACACCTAAATCTCCTCAGGCTTCTATTAAATGGCTGCTACAGAAAGACAATGACAGGAGGAAAGAGGTGAGTTATGTGAACAGGAGCTCTGGGAGGATCCTCTGTCAGCATGAGATTCCCTCTCTAGATAAAGGGAGGGAACAGTTTTTGTTTTTATCAGGCAGCTGGAGAATTTGTCTGGAGGCAGGACAGTGACCATCATTTACTCATATGAATAAGAGCAGACTCAGTACAGCTGAGACTTCATCCTCAGCCCCACAGATTTCTGTCAGATCAGAACAGCTATAGAAAATTAAAGAATCTTTGCTTCACACCTTACTGATTGCAAACTGAAGGTTTGCAGCATTCAGAACTTCTTATTGATCTAAGGAAATAGGCATAAAAGCAAGAACTTGAAGAACTTGTATAAAGTTCAGGTAGAAGTCAGCATGCAGTAACTCCTCTGTGCTATTGAAGAGATAAAAGGCAAAAGAGGGAGAAATGTGAAAGGTTTCTCTAGCAAGAAGCTAGTCCAGGCTAAGAACACGTATTGACAAAAGCATTTCCTCACCATGGTGCAATCACATTTTCCATTACTGCACTCTCTAAGGCTCTCGAGTTTCAGCACTGTAATATACAGTATGATTGTTTATGGGGAATGTTCCTTCCTTAAGCAATATAAAAGGGGAAAAATCCATTGCACATCCAAGGCACTTACTATATGAATAAAAAGAAACATTTTTCAAAAGGAACTTTTAAGTAATGTGGTGTCTGTTGATAGGTTATAAATACTGTAAAGTATTATTCTCCTATCAGGCCATTTTACAAAAACAGAGGGGAATTACAAATGTCTCACTGAGTTTTCTAACTATTCAAAGCCATGTCCTGGCAATAGGTACCATTCCTTAACCCATTGCTTCAGTAGATCATCTCCCTTTTTTTGTTATATTCAGTACATATATTGGAATCAATGCAGTTTCATTGTACAACAGGCTGAATAAAGCAATCAAAGTGTTGATTAGTTTTCAAGCTCTCAGATCTCTGGAAATCTTCCACAATGTCTACAAAAGTTTACAATAGCAGAACACCATAATAAGTAAATTAGTTCCCAAGAGAACCAAGTATAATGCAAAGTACAGTAGCAAAATAGAAAAACCATTCAGCAAAATACCAGCAGTGGTTTCCTTTCATAATGGATTGAACTAGCAATTTTTACTTCATACTGATATGCAAAGGGACATCTGCACATTCATTTATAATTGGATGATAACAAGCTCTGGTGACTTGCTTCTTTCAGATTATGTGATCATCTCCTGGGACAGTGCAGAGTCTGAAGCCAGAAAGAAAATAGGAGAGTACCTGTGCTCTTGGTTATCACTGAGCCAAGTCCCACTTGAGACCACTGTGGTGATAATTTTTATAGGCTGCAGACTCTGCAGAGCAGGTAGAGTTCTTCATCAGGAACCTGCTCAAAGTCTAAATATTTAGTGAGAAGCCACCTTGAGTTCAATGCCAAATTAGCCCCCCTGGTCCTACACCTTTCTTCCACTCAACAGCACTCTCTTGATGCTGAGAGAGACATTCTCAGGAGTGCAACAGGGCAAATAAAAGTTCATTTTTTCAACTCCACTGTTCAAACATTATGAAAACTTCTATTTCATGTGGTTTCCAGATTTTCATCTTTGCCTACATCCTGATCAAATTTATTCTACACATAAGAAATAAAATTATTTAAGTCATTTTCTTTAGCAACACTCGCCGCCTTTGAGGTATGCTTTTTTCTAAAGGTGGTCTTTTGAAGACAATTATAATAAAATATGGTAACTTTAAGAAAGTCATGTTTGAAATGAAGCTTACCAAAAGGTGCAATACTTTGTTGTTCCATAACCTTCCCTAAGAGGTTCCTTCTGCCTTTGTGCCCTCCAGGTGAAGCTGAACGAGAGGATCATCGCTACTGAGCACGGGCTCCTGATCCGCTCCGTGCAGGACAGCGACCGCGGGCTCTACCACTGCATCGCCACCGAGAACAACTTCAAGCAGACCTTGGCAAAGATCAACTTCAAGGTGCTGGATTCGGAGGTGGTGGCTGTCATGACTGACAAGTGGTCCCCTTGGACCTGGGCCAGCTCGGTGCGAGCGCTGCAGTTCCACCCCAAGGACTTTGTGGGGGCCTTCAGCCACTCGGAGATGCAGATGATCAACCAGTACTGCAAAGACAGCAGGCAGGCAGGGCAGCACAGGGAGGAATCCCAGAAGATGAGAGGGGACTACACCAAACTAAAGGCCCTTATCAATAGCAGAAAAAGTAGAAATAGAAGAAATCAATTACCTGGATCTTAATTTTATTTTATAGGAATAGATATTTTTGTCCTCACTGTAGGGGGCTTATATTTGTCTATTGTGAACAAATTCGTGCAAATCTGATAAAAAATTAAATTAAATTCCAGCAAGACACGTAAAAGATCTGTCTCCCAATTAAATGCAGTGTAACATAAGAAAATAGCTCAGAGCATTTTCTTTCCTAGGTACTTAGTGATTCAAGCCTGGGCTCTGTCCTAGAAGCAGCACTGGGTATTAATCTTAAACCAGATTCACCTTTAACATCTCAATATTTAATTACAGCTGAATAGAAATTTTTACAAAATCAGTGCATTGTCTTGCAACTCTGGACCTGCACCAACTAGACTGGTGGTGAAAGAATCTGGGTTAAGATGCATACTTAGAGTAGGATGGTACTAAGATTTCCTTGCACTGTGTTTAAGAACATGAGTTTCTTGTTTACTGCTCAATATTGGGTTTACAGCTTTCACTCATCGATCAAATCACGTGAATGCATGCAGCTAGGAAGCAAGTAAAGTGTACTAGAAATGTTTCATTTGCTCAGAGGTCAAATGAAGGAACAAACAGAAGAAAAACAAAGAATTTATACTTTATCAGAGTAAGCACTGATTATTGTGCATAGTATGAGTTGTAATAAATTAATGAGTTCTGGAATGTAACTTAAAATATCTCTGCTCATATTGATTTTTATTAAAATAGGGAGTCCTATAACACTACATAGCTTTATAAGTGGCACAAAGGTAACATGAGAATGTTCATTATACATATAATTTTGAAAAACACCTAAGTGACTTAGGTACTTTAGCTACTTCTCAAAGGATTACACTCCAATTTCTTTTCAAAGGGCAGAATGTAGATATCCCATATAGTGCTTGTTCAGAAATGAAAAATACAGATTATCTCTATTCTGTTCTATGATTAAATTGGAGCTAGTCTGCAATGTGGAAACAAGTCATAAGTGTCTTTGAAATTTTTAAAACATTATTTTTTCAACTGTTTTCTCAAAGTTGCAAATATTTTAACTAGAATTTTCTAATTAAACCATTCCCATTTTCCAGTTTTTGTACCCTTATTCTTTTCCATGCCGTTTTCCAAATTTGCTCCTATTTTCAGTTCTCTGCTAAAAAGCAGATCAGGAAAAGAAAAGAAAAAAAAAAGGAATGAGGGAAAAATAAGACTGAAAAATGGGTTTGGGTCAAAAACCAAAAACTCTAACTTGAGAGGCATGTTCAAACAGAAATCTTTTGTTTAAGAAGCAGCTGTCAGGTCTAATGAAGCAAGTTTTGTTGAAAATTGGGTGAGTCAACACCAAGTCATCCTAGGAGAAGCAATCACTGGTTTTTTTGAGCAATGCAAATGCCATGAGGAGGGACAGATCATCAATGCTTTTACTATGTAAGAGTGTTCTGGAAGCCACTGAGTTTGTTCAAAACAGTAATAGGGATTAAAAAGGTATCAGTACCCTAGAAAAATCACAATTATTTATGGCATTAACAAAAATATAGAGTGCTGATCAGCTCAAATCTGAGTTCTTAAGTTATAATTCTAATTCTGTTAGAATACACTTGGTGTAACTATACGGGGCATGGGGAAACACTTCTGGGTTTATGCCTGTGTGAATTCAGTTTAATGCAATGGAGGTAACACTGGTATTTATCTGCCATTAGCTGGATTGTCACTTTATCACCACCTCATGAAGGACAGCTGGGAAGTGAGCCCTGATCACACCATTTAAACAGTCTCTAAATCCCTTTGATGCTGGTGGGATCTCTTTGAATTTAATTTGTGTGCTTACTGCTAGCATGCAGTGCCAGCCTGCTCATTATTGCCATCTAGTTAAGTGCTCTCCTTACTCAAGGCCTCAGTGTGTATTTCTGCAATATTTAGGCATTATTAACTAAGGTCATTCTTATTGAAACCATTAGGAAAATTCCTCTGACATCCATGAGATTGAATTTGGCCCCAAGACCTAGCAAAGTAGGAAGTAGGTTCTGAAGGAATACGGCGCCTTTTTTTTTCTTTTTTTTTTTTTTTTCTTTTATTTTCCTTTTCTTTTTTTTTTTTTTTTTTCCCTGAATGTGACTGACTTCTGAGGTGTGTAAGTGACAAACCAAAAATCAAGTGCCATGGTGTAGAGCTACCTCCTGGAATGGCACTAGTGCATATTCTCTGTGTGCTGCCATGCTCTTCCCATCTCCCCAGCAGATCCACTGCAGAGTTAGTGTGATACTAATGTCTGTGGTGAGGATCAGAATTGCTTCCAGATGGAATACAGTGATTAATTAATAGGTGTTTCAGGGTACAAATTGCCCTTTAAGTGGTTAGGTACAGTGATATTTTAATAGGCCTCCATTAGGCCTCAGAAATTACAGTTACACTGTTTTCTAATAGAATATTGGCAATAAGGGATTCCATTAACACAATCAGCATAGCTCAGAGTTTCATGTGATTATAAAATAATATTTTTAAAGCTGCTTCATATACCATTATTATGGTATGACTGTTTAAGGGATTACACTTAAACTAACATTTTTCCTGCTGCATGAGAACTCCAGTATATAAATATAATAAGCTTCTGTCAGTGCATAACTGGTTCAAACTTCCATGCTTTAGGAGCCTTCCTGCATCTATAGAGAAGTCAGGAACCAGATGCTCAGCTGATATAAACTAATGTAACTTCCCTGTTGTCCTTACAGCTGCTGGGGTTGATACCAGCTGAGTGTTTGGCCTTAAATGTACAGAATAGACAAACTGCAATTTTTGTTCAAAGTAGCCCCTCTACTGTAGGTAACACCAAAACTTAAGACTGTAATATTATTTGTGCTATTTAATACTTCCTGTTTGGAGGATTTCTAAATAATGTATATAATTTTATTCCTTAAAAAAATGCAAAAGCAAAATGACTTCTAGGCATAACTTCACCAAATGTAAAGATATGTTCTCTGCCAAGAACTTCACTGTGTACTGGTATTTTTTTTTGCCTTTTTATTTTGTGTAGTTTGTAAAGTTTGCTGAAATCTTGACTTAACAATGTGTTCTTTGCAATTGTTGTTACTGTAGATATGTGTGTTTTATTAAGAGAATCTTGGTTTTAAAATTGTAGGTATGTGTATAAGTTCCTAGCATGATGAAACTGTCATGACAGTGAATATGCATCATATAGTGTGTAAGAAAGAACAAAATGTAGTTTAACATAGTGCTATTTAATTGAATATCTAAAATGCCCAACAAAATAAAGTGTGTTGCAACATTTAAAAATTTGTTGGTTCCCCCTCATGGATGTGCATTAAAAAAGGATTTCCTTTTTCTATTTTTTTTTTTTTTTTTTTTTTTTTTTTTTTTAAGAAAATAACCTGAAAAGCAATTCTCTAGGTTTTCCAAATAAGTTCAAGAAAATATTTGGAGCATCAGGTATTGTAGCTGGTCAGTTCCCAGCCCTGCTCTGGACTGAAGCCCCAGTCACAGAGATAACAAGGAACTCATGAGGAGTCAGAGATTAATTATTTCAGAGATTATCCCATATTGGCACTTTGCATAAAAGCAGGTTATTTTTCTTTAATTCATTGTTTAAAAAGAGAAGAAAAAGTTTGTTTTCTACTAGGACTATAAAGTAAATCAGAAATGTCTGAGTAAAAGAGGGGAGTGAAGTGCAAATACTTTTTGCTTTTATTAAACTGAGGAGGGGAAAAAACCCCACACATTCTGTGACATCCTGATTATTTCAGCTGAGACTCCTGGCATTCTCCAGCATCTTTTCAGGGAGGACAGGCTGCTTGGGCTGCACCACAGGGAGTCACAGTTCTCTCCCAGTTTCCTGGCTTGTACTTGGAGTGAAATAACCTGCCTGACACCTACAGTATGCTCCTTTTTCCTGCAGTTATCATCTGAGCAGTGTTACTGCTGCTCTTCTTACTGGCTGTTTATCCAGATGGGTTTTAACAAGGAAGCATAGGTCTTCATCAGTTCCTTGGGGATAATAATTGAAAATTAAATGTCACAAATACTGACCTTCACAACAAGGTTCTGGGTTGTTAAACCCAGACTTTGATTTCCCAGAGAGATAGGTTGCTGCAGGGCTTTATGAGGTGTGAGTGGATAAGATGACCTCACTCCAGGATTTCTGTGCTGGCTGGTTCCTGGATGTGCTGATCTTGGATAGTTACCTGCCCAGCACTCAGACCAGTCTGGGTCAGAAGCTGAGTTTTCAAGCACTCCCACATGCTGTAGGAAATGTTTGGATAAGGCTCCAAAACACATGGACACTAACAGAGTTTTACACTCTGAGCAAACTTTACCAGGTCTGCTCCTCTGTCCATCCTGCTCAGTCATCTTTTGCTGATTTTCTTCCCTGATTCATTTTTGCCCTCTCCTGAAGGGTTCAGCACTAAAGGTTTTGATCCCTTGGCTCCGAGCCCTGGCAAAACAAGACCTGGAATTCAGATGTGAGAACTCTAGAGGTCTAACACTTCTCCCTTGCCTTTCAAATGTCTGTTAGATCACTTTTCTTCCTCCATTGGGAGCTACTGCTTTTTCTAAGGTCTCCCTTCTGGTAGCAATACCTTTCTAAGGTTTCCCTTTGAGTGCAGGATGCAGAACTCAGGCACTTTCTCACAAGACTGAGCAGTGTCAAGCACAGCTCCCTCCAGGCAGCCACAGAAGCCCAGAGGTGAGCAGTCAAAAATGCTGCCTGCACAGGAGGGGCTGCCAACACTGGTGTGGCTCCCAGTGCTACCCGATTATTGTTGGAATTGTCTGGAATTAATTGTCTGGAATTAAATGTTGCCTCCTGAATGAAGTCAGCAGACGTAATTCTGTTGTGCAGGCCATAAAAAAAACAGGTTGTGGCATTGCCTGAAGCAATGGGCTAGGCCTCAGGAAACCAGAGCTTCTTTATCCTTTGCACTGAGCCCTTCTCATGCACCCCCAGTGAGTTCCTGTGCTGTGAGCCCAAGCACAATAACCTCACACAGACACAAAACCAGAGCAGGTCCCAGATATACATGCATGCACACACCTACCTGCATACAGAGGAGCTTTATTTCCATGCAGTATTTACCTCTCTTTAACATTGATGTGTGTCCTCTTCTGTTTCCACATGTGCAGAATCAGTCCTCACAGTCCCAAGGCATCCACAGCTTGTAGGTATTGCCATTACCATCTCTGAGAGCATTTTAAAGACAAGTAATTAGTCAACAAAAGCTCTTCTATTACTCTCCTTTCCAGCTTACCTTGTTCTGTACCATCTCAACAAAAACTTCCTTTTAGCATTAGGAGACTAGCACAGTGTAGGTAATAAAAATGTGCTGTCATTTAACATGTCTAATCTCAACTAAAGGCTGAGATTTAGGGATGCTTTGGCATTCTGAACACACCAAGAAGCAAATTCAACACAGCTGGCTCAGCAGTCAACAAATAATTACTCTACAGTGATAGACTGTCCTATATCCCAGGATTCATTATTGAATTCCATATACAGTTCTACAAAGCAAACAGCATTTGTGTATTCTTAGCACTCTATCAGCTTCATTATTCCTGATTTGAATGCCTGATAAACAAACAGCCTCATATGCTGGCCTTATATATGAACCTGAATGTTTGCTGAGCTTCACATTCAAGACAGTTTAGGCAAAGGGATTTCAACATATCCAACATTTTATAGAGCCATATATTTTCTTCTAATGGATTTTAGGGGAAAAAAAAGCCAAAATAAAAAACGGTGATTATTGTTGTCTGTGGTAAATGAGAGTTGATAACAAAGATTGTTTTCTAGCTTGTACAGCAACATGCAGTGTGGGGAAGGAGTAAGAAAAATGCATTTGCTTAACGTTGGGTTCACAACCCTTTGGATAGTTGCTGTTCCTTGGCTCTTTGCAGTAGTCCTTTTTCCAGTATCTGCTCTCCCTGTCTGCATTTCAAGGCCCCTAAGAGCCATGCAGTTTTTACTTTTTTTCAAGCTGACAACTTAAGACATGATGGTCAGGGGCATCCCTTCAGGATTTTTGTACAATAAAACCTCAGTAAAAGCTGAGGTTACATACAGATTTGCCTACGCTATCTGCCTAAGAAATTTCATTATTTGATTCAATATTTGGAAAAAATCTTGTAATATTTGTAAGGCTTTGCTGGAAATGGCACAGAGAGAAGGAGAAAACCCCAGAAATAAGCAGAGCAATGGAACATGCCATGATCCTTACATGAACACTGTGAACATTTCCTCACTGCTGCATGCTGTTATGTGATGGACAAATATTATTTTAATATTAGCCTTGAAAGCCCAATTTTCCCATAGGTTAAATCTCGCCAAGACTAATGTCCTTCTACTGCTCACAATGAGATTCTGGTTGAGACCTTTGAAAAGCTTTTATGCCCCACTTAATTTTGGTTAAAAATTAAATCATTTCCTCCTTAAATGCTCTTCTTCTTAGGGTTCTATTCCTCCTTCTCTCTATGGACTCTTCTTTATTCCTTTTCCTTTCCTCAGCTAAACTCATGCTAATAGTCCCACTTTAACTCTTTTCATTATAACCTTTTTTTACGCCAATACTCTGAAATATATTGCCTTTTATAATCTTCAAAAGATGCTGCACTTTATTTGTCTCATCAGTTTTTTTTTTGCTTTGTAATGTCAGCAAATAAAATATAAAAAGTATGAAACCCCTCCAAGGTGTTTGCAGCCTTTGAGCTTAAGAAGAAAGATTGGAACTAAACTACTAGCTACATGTATATGTTCACACTCAAGAAACATTAAAATAATATTTTGTTCTGTTATTTTCAGTGCTACATTCAGGTTGCAGAGTGTTCTTTATTCCATATATGATGCTAGAAATATCCTGGTTGAAGGACTTTGTTTTGGCGAACTTGAGATATAGTTATAGATTTAAAATATCAATAGATTATATGATACAGATCTATTTGTCAGACTGTCAGTATTAAACGCCTTCAGTTAAATTAGCCGTGGGAGAACTTTTTTTTTAACTCAGGTAAATAATGAGAATAGTGAGTCCAAGCTATCCAAATGAGTGAGCACAAAAATTGTCCCTGTGTTCTTTGGAGGGGGTAAATGCTTTTGCCACAGAAGAGAAAGATCATTTTATTATTACAGCAACAAATCCAGGTGCCTCCTTCACATATATGGAACAATAAGCTTACAATTTTTCTTCCTTTTGCAAGTTTTTTAAGAATTAGAAAGATTAATGATATTTACCCATAAATGGGTTTTTCCTATGCATGGATCTATCCTGTGCTGTGCTTTCCAGCTAGAGATGTCTGAGTTATGAGGAAATGGTTAAAGCAGAGAATACCATGAATGCAGAGCTATCCAGGCTCCAGAAGTAGGGAATTACATTTGGTGCCATTTGGTGACCACCTGGCCCTCTGGAGAAAGCTGGTCATCCCCCTCCCTGCAGAGGGGCTGGTGTGGTGCAGCACACAGGCCAAATGGAGTTAGAGACAGTTCATTTTCTAGTGTTACTGGAGCCCAGCTAGAGATCAACAAAGAAAGAATTGCCTTGCCAGTTTATTCGTTCCTGTCAAGAAGGCAAGCTGTTATTTTGAAAGGAGCTAACGACACGATGGCGAAAACCATATAAGCTGAACAGAAACTTCCCCTGTATCCTCCAGCCAACAGTAAATTCAGCCAGCAGAAATCTTGGAAATGGTACAAGCTTTCCTGCTTTGAGAGCGCTCAGGTTGGTGTGCCAGGAATAAATCTGCCTCTGAGGGAAACCTCTGAAGTGACTGCTGTTGACTGAGCTGTTCCTGGCTGCGAAGGCAGAGCTGAGTGTGGCAGACAGTGTCATGCCATGCCAGATGCTGCGTCCCCCCAGCTCTGTTTACACCAGACTTTGCCTTACTTGTCAGGGTGGGAAGAGAAGGAAATGCTGCATTTCCCCTTCCTTTGCCTCAGAGCTCTGGGCCTCTCCTTCCATTTACTCCAGCCACTCTGTGCTGTCCCAGAAAGCTGACACAGTCATAAACACCACTGGACTGGTTGATTAAGTCAGTTCACGGCTGCTTTTCATCATCAGAATTTTGCAAAGCAACCATTGGGCCCAAGCCATTATTTTGAGTCCCTTTATGAGGGCAGAGCACCAAGTTGCACAAAGACAGAGTTGGGTCAAGCCAGCATCCCAAAGAAGGGCACGTGGAGCAAGCAGGAACTCTGACTTGCAAATAATTCTTGGCAGTGACCTTTTTCAGATGTAAGATGGGAGAATAGTTTCTTAAATTTTTACAGTGTGCTGCATACTTGTATTTCACTGAACAAGGTGCAATATACTTTCAGCTTGAAATTTAGACACTGGAGAAAAAGCAGAAAATATATAATTCATGAAAGAACCAGAATTTAAGTCAAGGCAGTTCATGCTAAAATACCCTGAGTCTTAAGCAATGTCATAAACTCCTTGGCTAATGCATTCATAATCTAGCAATT
This sequence comes from Ammodramus savannarum pratensis, assembly GCA_020466415.1. Classification (NCBI taxonomy): domain Eukaryota; kingdom Metazoa; phylum Chordata; class Aves; order Passeriformes; family Passerellidae; genus Ammodramus; species Ammodramus savannarum. The sequence goes on from JAHXMQ010000028.1 coordinate 63,134,606, forward strand.
CCTATCCACAGATCCTAGGAAAGATCCAGCAAACATTTCCTTGAAGACTTGTTAAATTGCAGCCCAGTCCAATGCAGTCCCTTTCTCAGTTCCTTAAGCCACGCTCCTAGTGAAAACTCCTACTGACATTACTCAGCTTGGATGAGTGAGGGCTGAACAAGACCTGTGGGATTTTGCTTTCTAAGAACCATGCTCACTCTTCTTTTCCTGTGTCCAGGCTCTTCTGAATTGGAAATCTTTCTCACCACCTGGTCAAGGGTGATCTATAAACTGTCTTCATAAATTCATTCCAAATCACTGAGAAGAACATTTACTTTCTGTTTTATTTATTTTAGGTTACTATGGTCATAGTTGCCATACACAAATTTAGATTATTGCAAACACACAGTAATGAGAAAATATTCAGAATATATGGGGGGAAAAAAAGGAGAAAAATTGTTTCAGTAACAAGAAAAAAAATCAAACCCCAAAATTAGAATTAAATTATGTCCTACACATTCTGGCATTATGTAGAAATTAAAATGCACTCTGACGCTGATTTTATTTAACAAACCTGTCATAACTGCAATAATTTTATTCCTCTCCATCATTTCCACACCCCAAAGCTCTGGATTATTTCCTGTCCTCTGGGTGATTAGTAAGGTTGCTAAAGAGTTTCTTCACGGGATGTTCTCCCTTGTAGGAAGAGCCAGGTTTTTTCAGGAGTGAATGCAGTTCTAAACCAAATGGAGCCACATGGATGAATTTGTAACCCTGGCTGTCCTGTGGCTGTGCTGTTCAGCCCATCAGCTCCAACACCACCATTGCTGCCAGTCTGATGGATGGTGGCAGCTGGGACCCGTTTGTGCCTTGAAGTTGCCTTTAAAGCTGGCTAGATGGTGCTAGAACACGCTGCACTGCATTAACGAGCATGTGGCTCACATTCCTCGCACTGCTGAGCAGAGACTGCTAAAACTTGGGTTTACAATGTGCCTCCACACTTAGCTGTTGTAAAATGAGCCAGTCCCACAGTTCAGTCCTGGACTAGAAACTATTAACAGTGCACTGCTAACTAAACAGTGTTTTGGTTATAAGGATGGAATTTTTTGAAATGTAAATTTAAAAATCCCTTCCATTGCCGTAGGTAACAGCTGCTTGGCCATGTAACAGGGCTTTGTACCTCTGAAGTTTGTCTTCCTAATAAAGGCATTTCTACCACTTGTGCAGCTTAATTTTTCTTGCTGCCACAAATCTTGACCCTTGATCTCTCTAACTGTCTTTGCAGGGTGATTCTGTGGGGGTTTTTTTGCTTGTTTTCCTGTAACTCACTTAGGTCCATATGTAATTTAATTAATATGGCAAAGCTGCAGACACAGTTGAGCATAGCCTGAATTTATATTTTCATTTGGCTGGTCAGAAAATTGGTTGCAATTCAAAAGGAGTATGTCATTCCAGATCCCACACTCTGGTCTGTGGACAGCTACACACACATAGCAACAGCTAAAATGAAAATGCAAGTCTCAAAAGACATTTAACCTCCAATATTTTCAGCTTCTCTTATCACCACTGACCCCACATTGCATGCTGGCCTTTCCACAAATATAAAAATGGGTTCAAGCTGATGAAAAAGGAGTTAAAGCAAATAAACACAATGTATATCTCTACAGCCCACATATCCTGCTTGTAAGCAAACAACTGCTGATATTTTATAACTAGCTTTGGGAGGATGGTTTTGACTTGCTGGTGTGTGCTAGCTGAGTGCTGTAAAGCCTGCAGGGGCATCCTATCCTGCCCAGTGATTTCCAGGCACATGAGCAAGCTCAGCCACTCCTATGGATGTAGCTCCAGGTTTGTAAAGCAGCAACAGGATCCTTTTTGCCCCAGTTTTAAATCTGAATTTGCAAAGAGATTTTTTTTGCAACCCATGTACTGGAGAAAACACACAGAAAAATAAGAGAACTGACACAGAGAAAACACTTTTCAGTTAAGGTAATATTGATACAGCTGTTTATTGCCCAGCACACTGAGGGAAACAATACCTCAGTGAGGTCAAAGGGCTTTCAAATAAACATTAACACACTTTCTGCAGGAGTAAGTTTCAAATTATTGCAGGAGGATGTGTGACATGAATTCAGATCTCATTGATTCATTCCTTCAGGATTTGCTGCTGTCAGTCCTCCTTCCTGAGCAAGAGGTGTTGAGCAAGCCTCAGGCCACAGCACTGGGCTGCTCTGTGCAGTGTGAACGAGGAGAAAGCTCTGGGCTGGATTTCAGTGCAATCAGAACAAGAAGAACTGAGTGTTGGTTTGTCTGTCAGGTGACAGTGCTGAATAATTTGCTACTGAGGATTGTGAGGGTTCTTTTTTCCTTTTTTTTTTTTTCCATGCAAAGCCAAACAACAGCAGCACAAGATACTTAGATACTCTGCTAAAGATGCAGCAAGAGAGTTTATCCTAAAGTGGCTGAGAGAAGTAAATATACAATCTCTTCTGGTTGGGGAACTCAAATTGGCATTTGAGTTAGGCCATCACCTGTGATTGAAATGGGAGGACGAGAAGATTCTTCCTCTGAATGTGGTTATCTGGGCTTGTACATAATCTAAAAACAGCTGGAGATTCATACTTTTTAATTAGAATAACACCTGCTGTGGAAAGCCTCAAAACTTCTAAGAGCTAAGGTGACTGCTGAGCTCACCTGTGGGCAGATGACACTTATCTGATTGTGGCCAGAAAGCAGGTCAAGTGGGAGTTTTGATTTAGGCACCCAGAGAGAGAGATGTGACACATTGAAGAGACAGCTCTCCTGAACACAGGTCCCATGATCAATGCAAAAGGTTAATTCCAAGATAAAACCTAAAACTTTCTCCCTAGTGCTGGGCAGCCCTAAACTTAGCAAATATTGGGAATGGAGCTACTTCCTTCATATTGCACTGTGACAGGCCCAGGCCAGGCCTCTGCTCTTGGCCCTGGTCAGAAAACACAAGAGATGGGCTCCTTGTAGATCAGCAGGACAGGGAAGCAGGAGCAGTCACAGTCAGGACAGTGAAAAGCTGCAGCAATAACTGAGTTCCTCAGCAGATAACACAGGAATGATGATTGACCTCTCTGTTCCTGGGAATCTGCTCCCAGGAGCTGCTTCCTCCACCTTATCCACCTTCTGCAACAGAAGAGATTCACAAACTTAATGTTCTTTCTGAAAAGTAACTCAGACTACCCAGCACACCTCTGTGACCACAGCACCTGATCAAACTTGATTTTAAATTACCCAATTTAATTGTAGGAAATGGCCTTTGGCCTCATGCCACTGCTTTTAAAAGAATTGCTTCAGCTCCAGTCATTATATTTATGCATGAACCACCCACTTTGATATGGAAATTGTTGCAGCCCAAGGGGATTTCATTAAGTAATTAGGGAGGAGAGCATATAATGTCATTTGCTGTAACTGGATCTACAGAGTCAATCAATAAGTGACCATATGTGCATGAGCCTGGAGCATTTCAATACCCTTAGCACCCTTGTGAAAAAGAAAAACAATGCAAGAGTGATCTCCTTTATCTGTGACACAATCTTGCAGCATAGGGCGTATTTTCATTGCTTAAAAGAATTGCACGAGCCATGCTGTCATATCAAACTGCACAAACCAGCCAGATTTATTGTCTGCCTGGAAATGCTCTGCAAGCAAAGAGCTTTGTGGTTCCAAGTCCAAGGCTTGACAAGCACTGTAAGAATAAAACCTGCTTTCTATCAGAGCTTTCAGAATTGGGCCATGTTTTGCATTTATATTCCAAGTTTGCTACTCTTAAAGGTCAGTTTTGTTCTTGGGTCTGATAGAAATTCATGTTATTAAGTGTTAATGCAGCTGTAAATACAGCTTTCTAGCTTTTTTTTTAAATCATTATTTGTTCTCCTGTTCTGTTGGCTAAAGCCCTAGACAGCTGGTGTTTGCTAGATTGCATTCTTAGGGTGAAGAGTTTGTCCTACACACACAGAATGTGTTCATTCCTCAGGAATCAAGTGACCACACCAGAGCTAAACAATACATAAAGCTTACAATTTATTCTGGACTACGATTTCTCCAGATGCTTAAAGCTGGTACATTTATTAACTGTTGACTAGAAACCACTGATTTTCAGTAGAAAAATGCATAAAAGAAAGAGCAAAATCTTTTACTGGGAGGCATTACTTGGAACTTTGCTAAATTCTTGCTGCTTCTCATTTGCAGTGAAATCTCTGGACATAGAAAAAAGACAAATTGGACGAATTTTCATTAGCAAGAAACCTACCAGTAAGGCCAAATGTCTTGAACTAACACTGACTGCACTAAAGGAAGAATTTCCATGGGATTTTTGGGAGCTGGGTTGGGCCATCTGCTTGAAGGCAGAGTAGGTCACCATGTGCAGAGTAGGCCAGACACGTTCATGTCTGGCTTGCCATCCAGGCCTGTGCTGTTTAAATGGCATCCATTGCAGGTAGGCTTGGGTTCTGCTCCTCAGCTGCTCTTTGGGTTGGCTGGGTGTCTGCTGGCATCATGATCCATTGCCCTGGGCTCACATTTCCTTGGCTCATCACAACCACAGCAACCTGAGCCTTGGGCATGAGGTCCAGGGGTAGCTGACTAAGACAGAGTAAGAAT
>JAHXMQ010000028.1:63166410-63184939 GCA_020466415.1 Ammodramus savannarum pratensis
ATTGCTTTCTGTGTTACCTTTCTACGCAGTAGCCATTTGGCTCAGGGGTCTGTGTAGAGGGAATCAGCATTAGAACATGGGAAGCAGCAGGACAAAAGAAGGAGGGGGAAGGAAGATAACAAGACCATTATTTTCAGTGGCATTTAGCCATTATTGTTAATAATATTTCTCCCACAAAAGAGGTGTGTATGATTCTCTGTCACATACTTTGAGAGTGCAAATGGTGGGTTAAAGTGGAATAAAAATCTGGAGCTCTTTTTCATGTCTTCAAGTTAATACCCTCACACCAGCAAGCCCTTTGTTTTTGCTGTTTGATCACTGCTGATCTATCCTAAATATTACACCCTTCTCTGGCTCAGCATTTATATATTTCCCTAATAACCCTGTTGTGCTTTGGGATGTGATGAGAGAAAGAGCAATTTTGGAAGCTAATATGCAACTGATAGTAGAAATCACTTCTCAGCTCCCTAGTCCATTTGCACCAGCTCTAATATCTCAATATTTAATGCAATCTTTAATGCAATAGTTAACTACTGTCAGCACAAGCAGCTGCTCAAATGCCATTGCCACACAGCCAAGTTCATACCACGACCCAGCTGTGCAAGACTGAGTGAAACCAGTGGGAACTTTGACCCTTTTTGTTTCTGACAATTTCCCCCCACTAAAGATGGGTCAAATAGCAATACATAAATTCAAGAAATGCTGAGCAGTCAGCAATAGAAGCTTGCTGTACTTTGCTGATTCAAAGTAAATGAAGCCATCATGATTTCTGATGAAGAAACACAAAATTTAAGACAAAGTTTCTGTCTTGACAAGGAATCTGGCCAGATGGCAAAAGATGCCATTTTCATGGAAGTGAGAAGTGTCACAAGTACTTTGGACTGTAACAAAATTGTGTATGTTGCCCTGCCAACATAAACTGGAACAAGCAAACAATACAATTCTGTAAAACTGAAAAAGTAAAGCTCAAGAAAAGCAAATAATTTTTTCCCATTTTGGAGCTGGAAGAATGACTCATTACTTGTTAAATCATGATTATTAGCTTATTGCTAGCCTTTCTTCTCAGGCTTTTTTGGATGACAACTTTTATTTCTTTTCAGTCGTTGGTAACAGAATTGTGGGACTAAATTAAGTTCCCCCAGAATTGTGGGACTAAAATTGATAATATGTGAATATGTGTGTTAGACCATTTGTGTTCTGCTGAGAGCCAGAAGTTGCTTTAGCTTCATTAGTTTGTGTAAGGAAGGCAAATATATGTCACAAAGACAGTTTTAAATTAGATATTATCTGGCCGATTTTAAATTAGATATAATCTGGCCAATCACAGATATGTAGAGACAAATGAATAAACATAATAATAGCTACAATTGAAGGCCTTATTCCTAAAAATAACAGAGACTAAGCCAGTACAGCGCTGAGGCATTGTGGCAAATCATTCTCCATTCTGTATTATCAATTCATCAGGAGTTCAATATATTAGGTGTTATTATGGTTTCTGTTCAGCTCCTGAGCAAATGCACTCAGGTAGGAAGGAGAAGATCTTAGAGAAGAGGTGATAAAGGTTTTCTAGCAAATGAATCCACTACCAATAGCTTTGAGTGGTTAAGCCTAGCTGGGAAAAAAACCCTATAATGGAAGTGATGGGACGTTTGCCTAAAAAGATAATATTGTTTTAAGGAGGGAAAGGCAAAAAGTAGAAATTGAGCCATGTCAAAATATTTTTTTCCAACAATATCAGATAAAATCTTTCTGATTTGTTGTTTTGAATACTCCTTTCCTTTCTTTTTTTTAATTTGAGACATATCTAGTATTAATGACAACAGACATGATAATGTTCAACTGAAATGTGAGAGTCAGTTAAAAAGGTGTATTTTATAATCTCAAGCAAAGTATTTCCTTGTAAAGAACTCTGAAACTTCCATATTTCACTCATAACTCTACTAGGATCAATTTTCTAAACCCCTAAGACCTTAAAGGAAAGTTCTCTCCCCTCTGGACTGATTCAGTGTGTGTAGAATTTAGGACAGGACTTTTGCCCTTTGCTCCTGAAATCAAAGGCACCTTTCCATTAATAGTATCAGGGCTGAAATAGTTTAGCACTAATCTCCTTTTGTGGATCCCTGCCAAAGTGCTGCTGCTGCTGGTGTCATTTTTCAAGTGAGTTTCTTTAAAAAGCCTTGAAAACAATTCAGAATATAAATATATATATATATGTACACACACACACACACATATATATTATGTATATACACACATATATATCCATACAATTTTTTTAAAACTCTGTCCTCTGCTGGAGGTTAGAGTTGAAAATACTTATCCAAATTTTTGTAGACACAGGTAAAGCATTCTGAGGCTAGAAAACATAGCCCTGTGCTCTGATTTGAGGGACAGATGTCTGATAATGAATTGGAACAAATGAAGATGTGACATCTGGGTGTCAAGTTTATGTTACATGAACTTTGTTTGGTTTGTCCACTCATGGGCTGCTCATGGGTGGAGCACAGCACCCACCCAGCAGGAGATAACAGCTGATAGAGTGTCCAGTTCCTGAGGGCACCTGAGATCATCTGTACACTTGCAGATGCTTTCATTTTGCTTCAAAAACAGTTTTCAGCCTTTCAGCACAATATACCCTGCTGTGTTTACTCTGCTAATCTCTCAATGACTGCAATAAAGGAGAAATGAGGCTGCTAAAGTGTAAAGATGTGTGCTTAAGGGAAGCTTAAGAGAAACATGGTTAGACTTCTGTTGCTAGCAGAAAAGGACAAAAAACCCCATTGATTGCATCGTGTTTTGAAATTAAAGTCCCTCCAATTCATTGGGAGATTCTAGAGAAATTCATCTGGACTTGATTCATCTTGCTTTAGACTAAATTGACTGCAATGTTATTTGACTAAACCTTCCAAACAAGTTAATTTAGGACAATTCGTCTTGCTATAGTACAGACTGTCCTAAAACTACTCAGCATTGTTATTCTAATCCAGCAATAACATTTGATACGAGCTTACATTTCCAAAAACATAGAATTGGTCCTACTACCGTGCAATAGGCTAGAACTTTTTCTGAGATAGGATAGCCAGAGGAAAACCTAGGGGTCTTTTTTCAAGCTTTGACTGTTAAGACTTTAAGACAAGATTTTGCCTTTTCTATTTGTGTCTGAAACATTTTTTTTACCTTTTATTAGAAATATGGCATACTGAGTTTTGTTTTCACTCAGTGGATGAGGGCATCTTTCAGAGTTTTCCTCATATGAGTGCAAATGGAAATAACGTTGATTCAATAAGGCTGGAAAAGACCTCCAGGATCATCCAGTTCAAACTTTGACTGCAGTGCTAAAACCACATCTAAACCACATCTGGAAGAGCCATCTCTACTAATATTTGAACCATTCCAGGGCTGGTGGCTACAACACTTCCCCAGGCAATCTGCTCCACATAAATGCTTACAGGCCATATCTGAAAGAACATCTCACTCTGTTATTTTCCTGTCCTACGGTCACTATTCTTAAGAAATTCCAAAGAAATTTGTCATGGAAGCTGGTCTGTTTCTACCCAAGATTTTCCATAAAAATTACATTTCCAAAAGTGAAATAGTTAAAAAAAATAATATTTTGTGCACTCTCTGCTTGGCAGATCTGTTTCCTTTGCAGTTAGCTCTATATTTATCTTAAGTATAACTGCAATGAATAACAGATTTGTTTTTATTAACAGACATTTCATCAACATGGCAAAATAAGAATTAATTAAATTCAAGCCCCTCCAGAGCATCTGCTGAACTGATCACATATTTCAGCTGTTGTACCTGGCCTCATCTTGTCTGAAATGGAATTGCCTTAAAGTCTTATGGTGTTTCTGAATAGTCAGCACATTAAACAGAATGACAATAGTCTGGTATGACTTGTGCTTAGGAAAAAACATATCCATTTACTTAAGTGAATAAAGCCTCTGCAAATGTACTCTTTTATGTTTTATGTGATTACTGGCACATTTTATGTATATACATCAAACAAGCTGCCTTGAAATAGGTACAAGCATCTGAAACATGATCACAATGAAGAAAATTAAAAAGTGGTTGAGGGGAAAATTACTCCCTCTAATGCTACCACTACAGGCTGATGTAGGTATAATTGACTATGTAGACATTTGCAAACCATGTTGTACAACTGGTTCACCACTGTTAGTAAATGGATGAACACACAACACTGCCAGTATTTGTAATTTGCTTTCAAAATATTGAATGGTATGACACAACACTCAGGATTAATGTAAATAAGTATTTGATATAAGAAGATAAACATTTTTAAATTTACATGCTTTTTAGAAAACCCATCATTTCCTCAATATGGCAAACAATTAAAATTGTGACTTTTTTGTAACATGTTGCAAGGCGGTTGAGACATTATCTAGTGAGATTTTTTTTTAAATTCTCTATAAACCTTAAAATTATTTAAATTCTTGAAAGATACAATAGTAATTGGAAAATCCATCTACAGGTTAGTTTTTATTGGATTACCTGAAAAAATTAAGATGTTTTATAGGAGCTTTTTTTTTTTTTTTTAATGATGCTATAATATATCCAGGGCCTCAACAGACAGTTCAGCATTTCCTGACAGTTCATGTATCCACCTCCTCAATTGACTAAAACAACTACTGGGCTAAGGCTACTCTTCCAGAAGAGCCTTTGGATAAGTGTTTCCAAGATGTCCAAAGTCTTCAGCACCACAGCAGATAAATAGCAGGACTAAGCAATAGCCAAAGATCTTAAGATCTTCAGATTTTTGACCATCAGAGAACCAACTCTGGGAGCAGTGACCCTAAGGAGATTTTATGTCACCATAGTGGACATGCCAGGGCTTCTATTCCAGATTACTCCATGATTTAAAACCCCAGTTATGTATACTTTTCACCAAAGATCTAACAAATTAAATTTTTTTTTTCTGTTTTCTTTGCATAAAAATTAAATTTTAGGGACAGAAAATAATCTAAAAATCAGAAAAAAAAAGGTGTCTGCCAGGTCTAAAACATCCTATTTCAATCAATCTTCACTCAAAATGGAGAGATGCATTTTTTTAGATCCTCCATTCATGGGGAGAACATCGACTTGGATCATACACTCACAGAATGTGAGGTGAATATATGAAGTGGAGGATTAGATTCTGCAGAAGACTGTTTAGATTATTTGCAGTATGTGAATGAAATTGCATAGAGTGAGTACCAAAGTATGAAAATATAATTTAAAAAAAAAGAAAAAATAAAGAAACATGAACACAATAAAATAAAACCCACTTACTTCTAAATTGCATTCTGAAAACACAGTATTTTTTAGCTTCTAATGTGAAGCACAAGAGAGAGCAAACAAGTTAATGTGGAAATATAAATAATAATTTTTTTAAAATTTTGCTGTTGCATGTATTTCCAGGGAAATTTGGAGCACCTAATTTATAAAAACTATGTTTTACAAAGAAATAATAATAAAAAAAAGGAAATAAACAGAAACAGAACATTAGATTTAAAAATAATGAGTATTCAATAACCACAAATTATATGTCCCGGGGAGGTTAAAAGAAATAAAGTACCTTTTTTACTGCTTTGCTTATAAGATTATCTCCCAGTGGTATTAGAACTCCTCCGAAGATGGCCAGGACAGCCCCGATGATGGCCCCAGTGAGGAGCCCACAGTTCGTGTTACAGCCCATTCCTCTTCTCTGTTAGGGTAAAGCAGGTAAACAGTGCACAAATATTCTTGCTGTAAGGCTTGATGGCTTTTCCTCTCGTCCTGGTCCAGACAAACACACAGATCTTCCTCAGAGAAGCTCCTAATATAAGCAGAAAGTGAACAAAAATATCAAATTCCAAAGCTCAAAGTACAAAGTACACGAGATGAAGCAGGTAGGAAGATAACAAGACAAAACCAGCCAGGCTGGCAAAATTAAACAAAAAAAAAAAAAAAAGAAACAAACCAAACAAACCAAAACAGACTAAACAAACAAACAAAGTTGCAGGTACTTTTGGCTTATTGCCAATTGCTTATTATATATGATTATCTTCATTGCAGTTGCCTAAACAAACTGGTAAGTTTTGTTCATCAGTTTTTTTGTTTGGTTTTTTTTTTTTTTTTTTGACTCTGTTGCATTAGGGCAAGCTGACATTGTTATTATTCAGATGACATTCTTCCTGATGTAGACATCTCTAAATCTCCCTCTGCCAAAGAAGGAGGCTATAGATAGCTCTGCTGTTATCTCAGCCCATGGCTCCCACACCAGGCAGCAGCAGGAGCTGCACTGCTCTGAATGAGCCCCCCTGGCTCTCCCTGCCTTGTGCCATAGGAAGGTCCTCAATCTGAGTTTTTAAAGCAAGACTAGAGCTTGATCCTTGAAAGAGGTAATACCTGTAATTTAAAGATTATTCATTCTCAGAAGAAAAATATCTGTGAATAGTCATTGGAAAATAAGATTTGCTAGTCAGACGTTAATATGTCTTACAAACTGGCCCCCAGTGAAAGGGGTTGTAGAGAAAATCAGAATAACACTGGATGTGGCACTTGGTGCCATGATCAAGTTGAGGTGTTAGAACATGGGTTGGACTCAATGATCTTAAAGGTCTCTTCCAACCTAGAAATTCTGTGTGTGATTCTGTGTAATGCTGAAGTGGTAGAATATAAGCTCCCAGTGATATTTTTGCAGATTTTTTATTGTTTATGAATAATTGAGACAAAGAGCTGCCAAATTTACAATTTATTTTTTATGATTATGAATTAATCAAATACACAGAATTTGCAAGTTGGTTATTTGCTTTAGACCTCCAGTTAACAGAAAATCTGCCCTTTTCTGTTTTAGATGTCACTGTCCATGTCCTTTTTATTCTTACTAATTTCTGTTTGTTGACATGTTGTGAACATCTCCAAATCAATTTTAAAGCAGGCAATAGTTAATTACAGTTTCAGTTTCAAGAGTTAATTACACATTCAAGGTCAAACACAAAGAGAAGGAAAACAGAAAGATGAAGTGGAAAAACAACTCAACCAGTTTGCTCATGAGGACTAAAGTACTAGAAGGACTTCATGAATTTCTAAAGAGTAAAGCAGCTACAGGAACAGTGTCTGTTCTGTTTCCTTTATCAGTTATGCAATCCTTTTATCACATAAAGGATGGACAACATGTCCTAAGAGATTAGGTACCACGGTCAGCGGGCCACTGACCATGATGTGTCCTCCCCTGTCATCCCAAACTCACAGTAATGTCACATCTCCACCTGGCACCAGAGCCCTCCCTTTAACTGCACAGAAACCCACCTTGTGCCTGCTCTTGGGCAGGTTGGGGCTCCCTTGCCTTTAACAATGTCTATTTCTGTACCCTTGAGATCATTTGGCATGCTAACAATTTATCCTTGGATATTTTCAAGCAGAATGACCAAAAGACTCTTTGCAGTCTTGGGAAAATATCCCTTCTATCCTTACTATAAAAGTCAGCCTGTCCATTCACCTGCCACCAGATCATTCCATGTGGTTCCCACTCCAAAACCATTAAAGGCTTTTTGATGTAGTGGATGTGTTCAACCACAAATTTCAAAGCATATTTAAGTTAGATATTTATTAGACTTGAGGAACTTTGAAGTGAAAGCCACTAGGACCAAATCTCTGATGGTTGTAGCAAGGCTGAGATCAGGATCTTCAGTCTGGCAAAGAAAGAACTGTAAAAGGCAACTAACTGGGTAGGTGGTGTGTGCATTTGAAAATCTGATTGCTGCTACATACTGTAGCAAATCTGAGGAAAAGCAAACATAATTAAATTAAATTCTGAAAAGTTCCTAACTCCATTTGATTTTTCCCCCAGTATGAGAAGATTATTTTTTCCAGTCTGGAAACACACATTTTAAAATTTAAAACGAAAATTCATTCTTTTTCTTGACTTACATACTGAGGATTTTCAAATACCACAGTAATACACTTGTCACCAAAATACATTGCCACCTAAGTTTCTTCAAGCTTTTCCAGTGATTTTCTTTTTTTTTGGGAGACTAGGCATGTCTCATGAGCACCAACAATAACCAGCTAGAAAGCAAGTGACTGATAACAACTTGTGTCTATTCCAAGCTTCTGCAAATTGAAAAATATTCACCCTTCTCCCACCAAAAACAGTGTAATAGCAGTCTAGACATCCCAATTTATGCAATTCAAATTATAAATTACACAACTGTGAGTGAAGAGCACTCATACCACCACGTTCAATTCATATACAAGTCAACATACTCTTCTCATCTCTCAGAAATGAATTTAAAATGTGAAAATTAAGGTAGAAATTTCCAATAAGAATGCATTTTCTGGGAATTTATATTCAAGTGAAAATTATATACCTTAAGCAGAATAGAAAGTACCATAACAAAATTAGCTATGGTCTATCAGGCTATTGTATCATTTAGACTCAGATTTGACTGCAGGATCAATAAGATTATTCACCTCACTCTAGAGTGTTGGGTATGTACTTTTTACTAATTTTTTCAAAGATCCTTAACAGAATATTAATTAATAACAATGAAAATGGTCCATTTAAATCTCTTAAAGACCATTTCTAAGCAACTGTATAGAAGATGAAAAAATTTTATTAAATTCTTTCTTCACTATTTAACTTTTACTTCTGTACATATCAACTTAAAGCAAGCCCTTATAAAATAATCTCATTAAATAATAATCTCATTATATATTTGATGGTCTTTGAAATTATAGTTTCAAGCTTTTAACTGAAATAGTGAATGCCAGAAAATTTTCTTTAAAATATGCATTTTTCAAAATAATGTCATATGACTCCAGAATTGTATTTTCAAGAATATTAAATATCAAAACACAGAATGTAATTGGGAAAGCCAGCCATACTGAACATAAACCACCACTGTTATCATAGTAACAAAGCATTCCACTAATCCATGTAAAATGTCACTTTTTCTTGCAAGCAGCTTTCTAAAATCCTTCCAATTCATTTTGCATTAAAAAACAATATTTTCAAGACCTTCCACCCAAACTGACCTTAGAAGTGTTTCTGAGGAAAACCCTCTGATTCTAAACGTTGTATCATTGGACTCACCTTGAGTAAGGGCGACTGATTTTTCAGCTGAGCACACAGGTCCTCAGCACATGACCTGCATCAAGTTACCAGGAGACAGACCAGCAGCTCAACTCCCCACCAAGCACGGGCTGTCAACTGGGGGGGGAGTGCTTATATGTTCCAAGAGACGTCAGTTCCCTCTTTATCTTTTTTTTTTTTTTTTTTTTTTTTTTTTTTTTTTTTTTTGCCAGAAGAAAAAGTTAAGTTGTGCTGCTGCTGGGGGAAGGGGTTATTTTTGCAGCCTGACTAAAAGCCACTACCTACATCTCGTGGTAGGATACTCAGCGGCTGCAATCTTTATCCGAGTTGGATCCAAGTGAGCCAAAGGTCAAGGAGACAAAAGGGTAACTTACTAGCTTGGTTTTTGGTCACCTCTTCTTTCATATCTGCAGATTTGTATTTTACTCATCATGACAGTGTATTTTCAAGGAAGAAAAATATGGCAATTTCAGAATATTTTGAATAGGATTTTTTTCCAGGTATCAGATAAAATGTTTCCTTGCCAAGTGCTAAGGCTCTTCCTATTTTACTGGAAGCTCAATGGACGTCTTCCCAAATGCTTCTTTTTCTGAATGTGTCTAAAAATACATTTATTTTTACACTGACCTCTCTATCAACCAACGTGTTACTCCATCACAATGTCCACTACTAAATAATAACATTTTGACAAGCTTTTGCAGAAATATTTTATAAATGCCTCTTTATCTCGGGTGAATTCAATGAATGGATTGTTTTAAAAGATTCTTCTAGCAGCAGCAAGAGAAGGTGACTTTTATTTGGCTTAATTATGAGAGAGAAAAAATATTCCTAAAAATAGATTCTTAGGTCCAGACTGAATAGTTAGTACAGCACTGCATAGTTTGCAAGTCACAGGTTTAGTATTTTCTATCTGTTTTGACTGACTGCTGTTCTGTTATTTTATGTTGCTCTACTTGGAAGCTTAGCTTTCATGGGAAAATCTGCCTTTTTTTAATGTATTTCTGCTAAGTAAGTCTCAGGTGGAAGAAAATTAATAAATTTGAGGTTTTTAACTCCTAGTAGTGAAGGCAAGACTGAAAGTGAGCCTGGCCATTTGAAAACAACTTTTTGTGCAGTTTTCAGCACAAGGCTCACTGCCAGGGCAAGCTCGTGACCCTGAATAACTCCAGCTTCTCATCCTTGAAAAGTGCAGAATTTTTGTTTTCCTTTATTTTCTAACTAAAGAGGGATGTTTAGCTGCTGAAAGTTAAGCAGTCCTCCACACTGTGCTTGCCATGAACGACTTTCATTGTTATCAATTGTTTCCACTGTACATGTCCTCCTCAGATGGTCTCCTGAGGATGTTTTTGTTTGGATCCTCCTTCAGGGCTGCCTGTGGAGAGGTCCCTACCATGCTCATTTTCCCTTTTTGCAGTGTGTGGGAGTCAGTGTGCACCCTTCATGAGGAAAACATCTGGGTTTTGTGTTGGAATCTGCTGCTTTCAACATAATGATGTTCAGTTTTCAATATATGCGTGCTGAGCTGTACCACTTAATGTTATGATTGACATATCCTATGATCATCCTGCATAAGCAAAATCTCTCCCAGCAGCAGGGCTTGGCAGTGAAATGAGGACAGCCTGGTTCAACTGCAGAAACAAGCTAAAAAGGACAGGACTCTGAGATAGAAGCTGTAAACTTTTGGATGTCAGTAATTTCTGTTTCTTAAAAACAAACCAGAACAAACCACAAGTACTTAATGGTCCTGTGTCCTCTGGCTTCATATCAGAGTTCAGAGGTTGCAGAGGAGAGAGCAGAGACACACAGCAACAGAAGGAGGACACAAAAACAAACAGCTGTGTACTTCATGGGAGTCCCCAGTGGTGCAGCAGCAGACAAACTGTGCCACAAGGAAAAGTTGTCAAAAAGGAGAAACAGAGTAAATGACACTCACATGCCTCATGAAGACACAGAAAACTGCAGGAAGCAGAAAATGGGAAGTGCTGTTGTTATTTCCAAATGAAGTCCACATACATTTTCTGGAGTACATACTCTGACTCAAACATACTACTGACAAGAAAAGGCTGAAGAGATGAGCGCTATTCATGGCTTTTATACATATCTCATAGTGGGCCCTTTGGAAAACACATTCTTTGGGGTGCTTTCCTATATACAGATTCCTAAATAGGTTATGGCAGCCCTTCCTTCTTTTCTTTTCTTTTCTTTCCTTTCTTTCCTTTCTTTTCTTTCCTTTCTTTCTTTCTTTCTTTCTTTCTTTCTTTCTCTCTTTCTTTCTCTCTTTCTTTCTCTCTTTCTTTTCTTTCTATTCTATCAGACATATCTTTATGGTACATTCATACAATTTGAATTTTCAAGATGATTACATAAACATTCCCACATTCCTGTAGGAATTCTTTGCTGTACAGTATAGCACAGCATGAGTTAATATTCCTGTGTTTCCCAGTTATAATACTCAGAATTTTTCTTCAACTGGCTATTATGAAGCTTATAAAAACTAGTGTTAGCAGTAATTCTTTTTCAGATGTGGAAATGTTAACATATGTTAGATGATATTGGGAAGCAAATTAGAAAGCTCCAGGAAAGTTCTGTCTCTACTTTTGCACCCCCTGAACTTTTAAAGGACATTAACTGTTAAAAAACACCCAACAAAATCTACTTTATAGTTGTTGGGTAGAATGCCAACCCCTGGAGCAAAAGATTAGACTAATATTCTCAATATCTAAAACATTATTTTCTATCAGCTTTTGGGTACTCTCCCTGCTTTGGAGACAAATTATATTAACCCACTTTCCATGGTAAGTTAATGCACACATTTATTGTTTATCCAGGTTATTCTGTTAGCATCATTTTATGTGGCTTCTATTGTCTCTACTGGAAAACCTATTGTCACCACTCAGTGGCTCTCTGGCTTCTTCACAGGAAGGGGAAATGTCCCACAGGATGGGTTGTACCTTGCTCAGTAGTGAAAGATTAAATCATTAAACCTTCCCCCCTCAAAAGAAAACAAAGCACACACACACACAAAAAACAGAACCCATGGCTTTTGTCCCCAAATAAGCTCCTTCTGATTCAACACACTCGTGTTCACCCTTAGTTCTACTGAGAAGGAGAGTGATGGAAATGAATCATCTGGGGAAGAAAAAAAAAAAATGCAATATGCCACAGCTGGGTGAGACTTCTGCCTCTCTCTGTGTCCTGGAGATACTATGAGGTGTTACTTTATGGGGAGAGACATTGTGTATTCATGAAAGATAGTTTGATTTCCTAAGGAAATTAAAACCTCCTGTGTATCACATC
Organism: Ammodramus savannarum pratensis; assembly: GCA_020466415.1. NCBI lineage: Eukaryota > Metazoa > Chordata > Aves > Passeriformes > Passerellidae > Ammodramus > Ammodramus savannarum. The sequence goes on from JAHXMQ010000028.1 coordinate 63,178,787, forward strand.
ATCACACAGCGCACGAGAAGCAGCACATGAGCTATACACTCAGAGCAGCTTCAACAATTCACTGCACTTCCACTTCACAGGAGCCATCCCAGAGGGAGCATGGCCTATCCTCTCAGGTATTGTACATAAAAAACATGAATATACAATACATAAATGATGAAATAATAAAACAGAACTAATATCATTCCCAAATTCCATATTCACTATTTCTGTCTCATCTGTTCTCACCTGACTTTTCAAAAGCCACAGGATAGAACAGAGTTTTCTAAGTCAGGTCACCTCACATAAAAGAAGGAAGAACTAAGATATCTTAGTTGCTTCAGTTTTCCTTTTACTATCTTATCTATACAGCTTTAAAATAAAAGAAAGGCATGATTTCATGTTATGTTTTTCCTTGTTTAAGTCAGTTACAAATATTTGTTACCAATAAACTTATCCAGCTAAAAGCCGGAATCCGGAGATGAATTGATTTCTTTTCCTCTCACTAGAGATGAGTGAACATAACTCTTCTCAAGTACTTGAAATCTTTTCTTAGACAAGACTATATGGAACCATAGAATCATTAGGGTTGGAAAAGATCTTCAACCTTTGACCAAGTACCACCACGTTCACTAAACCATACCACAAAGTGCTACAGCTACTTATTTTTGAACAGTTCCAGGGAGTGCATATCTTTTAGAGGTACTGATAACTGCAAAGCCTCTAAACAACACACTTAATTTAGGCATCTAATGATTAGAATGATAATGTTAGAACAATTCCACTCAAAGTCCCCAAAAAGTCTTTCATTTCCTCTCCCCATCAGTGCACCACACTGATGGTAACAAAACAGTTGTACAGGGTTCTGGTAAATGCATACAGATTATGAAAAAAATAGAAAATTCAAGAAGAAGAGTTCAAAATATTTACCAGCTGGCATTAATGGAAAGTTTGAACACAGATTGCAGACATGGTATTACAACTTTTTTCTCGGCTCAGATTTTAGTACAGGTGTGTTGGCCTTCGAGGATTGCCAGGGCATGCCCTGACTCATACTCCAACCACTCATATCAAGCATTATTCAACCTCCTGAAAAAAATATCCTCCCCAACATGCATTAATACCTTATTTCTCCTCACAAGAGTTTGGAAGACTCTTATCAAGCTGCTGTGTAGCTCCTTCATTACCCACCAGAGACTCCCAGCCGTAGCTTTCCCAGCTCTGTTAAGTGTTAGGTCCTAAGGTGCTGTCCCTTGTGGTTCCCAATGTGTCCTGACATTATGGAAAAACATCCTAAAATACCAGTGGCTCAAGCCAGCTTGGCAGCAGTACAGTGGAAACAGTGGGATATATTTGGCTCCTGCCACTGATGAGTTCCTCTGTCAAACTGTAATGAAGTTCTTTAAGGGGAAAATGGGTGATGGAAAACCCAGAAATTGCTTCAGGTTTTTCCCCTAGATATATTGCTTTTGGGCTCTTCCTCACTGATTGTGGCATGCATAAGCTGCTGCCTTTCTCAGTCCTCAAAATCACTTTTAAAATTTGTTTTCAAGTGATTCTGGCAGGGGGATTGGGTGAAGAAATCCCAAGAGCAGCAGGAATGGACCAGACTCTGATTCTTCCAGTCCTATGGGTTCATGTGAGAGTAACTCAGAATATAGATAGGAGGGAACTTAGCAAAACAGAATCCAATAAAGAAACTCATAATATTATACCATAGACTTCTTGTGTGTCTGGAACAGTAAAGAGCTCTGAAAATCTTTTATTGAAAGGGTTGAGTTGATCTATTAATGCTAGTGAAACCTAAGTGTTGCCCCAAAAATTATAATTCATCACCCAATGTGCAGTGAACCAATCACACACAGAGCCAAGGGCTTTGTTATTTCATATTTCCACAAAGATGAGTATTTAGTGGTGAATCCATAAAGTACATCACTATCACCCTAATTAAAAACTATAAGGACTCTTTATATGCTGTTAATTTTTATATGTTCTTCTTATCTAATATATTCAGTGTTTAGTATTTGCCTATTTCTGAATTGTGCTGAGCTGGCTTCTTATCTTGGATGACTTGGTGCTCATTAGTTGTAGAATTTACAGTTCTATTATTGTCAGGTTGGCTTTTTTAATTTCTTCTTATCTGGGGTGTCCTGCAATGGCAGATTCTTCCTCCCAGTCTTTGTTACTCCCCTGGGTCTATGACATTTGAAGTGGGTGAGGCCCTGAAATGTAATAAGGCAATGCTACTGAGAAAAAAAATTGTCTTAGACATCACAGGGAGGGCACAGAGAGGAGGCTCCAATGGCAGGAGACAAAAATTTTAAAGCAAACATCTTCTGAAAGTCAGGAGAAATTTAATAAATCCTCTCCCTACTTGGATATATTCCACTTCTTGCAAAAATCTTCTCCTTAGAGAATAATGGAGTAATTCTAAAATCTTTCACTAGTGCAATACCTGGTTGAGAAATACTCACCATAGTGAATCATCCCAGACAGTGTCGGTGGTTTTGAAGAATGGCTGGGTACTCCTTATGTTAATTTTGCCTACCAGCTACACTGTAATTTTCTCTCTGTAATAATTAGGAACAACACATGTACAGGAGATTTTTTCCAGTTGCGAATATCTAAATTTAAGGTCAACTTCTTGGTGACTTCTCAAGTACTGAAGACCTGTCAAATGACTGGCACCCTTATATTTCAGTTTACATGTTCCAGACACAGAAGATCTTCCCTGGGCCTCAAACACCAAAGCTCAAACACCAAAGCCAAACCATCAGCCTACAGCTGGGGAAAGCCATGCTCCTCATCAAGCCAGCAGGAGAAGAAAGTTTTACTGAAGCTACTCCTGGGGAAGATGCCAACTCCACTTAAGGAACCAGAATCAGTGGCTGGGATTGAGAAAAACTTTTTCTGATAGAAAAAAGGATTTTTTTCCCCTTTTCTTCATATTTTTCTTGAGAAGATGTTTAATTATCTCAATAAAAGAATCATACGTAATTCGCACACAGACAAAAATGTGTGAATTACAATGACAATTCACACCCCAACACTGAAAAATAAAATTACCCTTGCCACAGGAGATCCCTTGGCAGCAGCTGAAGATCTAAAGAGATTATGAAAAATTGTGTAATATCACAGTGCATTGAGAAATATTAACCCTATGAAGAGCAGAGCAATAGAAAAAGTACTAGCAGCAATTTCTGTGCGCTAGCAGTAAATTAATGAGGGAACTAACTAACCCTGAACTTCTCAGATCATGTAATTTTCAGTTCCAAGATGTGGCATTATCCTTTCAGATGAAAACATGTTACAGAAATATGCATGTAAGTATCAGTTACAGGGGAAAAAAAAAGTATTTGCAAAATACAGTAATTTAACCCAAACCCCTTACATTTCTGATCATTTTTCTGGTTGTGCCAATTATATACATGCTTTTGAAGTCTCACTCGAAAAAAAACCCAAACAAACTAAGCAACTACAGACTACATATTTTTTATGAGTAGGATATTTCTGCCAAGTTAAAAAAATCACTGGGTAATTATAGCTATTGTGTCAATTGTCAAGAAAATAAATCACTAAAATAGCACATGATTATGCTATATTTATTGGGTTGATCTCAGTACCTCCATATATAAATTAACTCATATTACTTCAGCATATTTATTATTTTATATTTTTATATATGCACATAAATTATAGTTTCAAAACTACACAGAAAGATAGATATGCTTTTCCCCTCTAAGTAATAATTATACCATCCCCATAATTAATAATTATTATGTATAATAATGATTAGTTACCTTTCATTAATAATACATGTAATAATTAATAATATTTCATATATTATTTTATATCACATTATTAAATGTATACAGCCCCAAACTTGATATCTCTGCTCATATTTTTTATAACATATGTATTTAGTTGGTTATATAGTAGACTTTCACATACAAGATAATGATTAACAGGCAAATTATTAATACATTTTTTGCAGTTAAAGTTTCATTATATTTCTTTCTGAAATAAAATATTAGCAAAAAAGCACAATATTATCAAGATAAGCAAGTGAAATAATTTGATTATCAGTATATTTAGTCTTTATAAATTTTAGTGAATTGACTTTTCTGGGATTTATAAAGAGTCAAGAAATAGAGGCTGAATAACATCTCTCTTTGCTTTCAATAACCAACCGTTAGGAGAATTTTGCAAGTTTTAGGATGCAATATTACACTCACAAGAAGTTTATACAATATCCAGCTGTGTGCTCAGAATCTGCCCCTGGCCCAGGAGCAGGGTCACATACCTGTGTGGAGGGAGAGCTGCTCTCACAACTCTTGCCACAGGGAACTGCAGAGCTGCAGAAGAGCCTGCAAACTCCCCTCCGTATTTACAGAAAATTAGAGTTGCTGCAGTGACCCCAAGCAGCTCTGCTGCCCAGAGCCCCACCAGCCAGCTGATCTTGGATCAGCCACAGACAAAAAGCTGCACAGACCTTTTAAACTCCCTTGTAGGTAAACTGTCTCAAGTGATAAGGAATTATGAAACCTCGGGCTCGAGATAATTCCCTCTCAACAGTTATGCTTCACAAGCAAGACCAATTCTAAGAAATCCTTTCAGGACCAGCCTTTGCCTCTGGTCCCTTCAGCCTCTGCAATACTCCTGAATTTGGAGGCAAAGCATCAGGTCCTGTTGCCAACCCAGAACAAATTTCATTGACTTTGCAGTATCTCCTTGCAAACACGATCTAATCCCAATTAATCCCCACAAAGTACTGGAAGCAGGATAATACTAGAGTGTCATATTAGAGATAATTCTTCAGATTTGGCTCTATTATGTTTATTTACACCAAACACAGAGACAGGTCAGGATGAGGGATCCCAGCTGTGAATACAGCTGTTCAAATTCATGGGATTCTCTATAATATTTCCACAGGCTTTGCTTCAGAACTTGGTTGTCTAAATATACATCTGAGCCAAGTGGCAGGGCTGTTGCTTCCTCTGCCTGTCTTTTTGGATCTTTGCTAAATCCTTGTATCATAGCAGGGCTGATGCTTTTCTAAAATTAATTAATTATTATTAATTAAGCATGGTATTATTTTTTATTTGAACAGCCTATAGATGACCTCCTTCTAGAAAGTTATAGCAAATAGCAACAGTTATCAGCCTGTCTGCCAAGTCATATTTAAGATAATAGCTGTCTCAGAGGATTATCAGGAACCTGGAGTTGAGTCATCATGACAGGTGCTATAAAACTCCATATGTACTAATCCAAGGGACACTCCATCGCATAAACCTCTTAACTGATAAAATTTCTGCTTCTCTAAAGTTAGACAGAAAATCAAGTGACAAGGAAAAGTTAAGAATTTAAAAAAAAAAAAATTCACCAAATTTGCAATAATCTGGATAATTTCTGACCTATCCTCTTATGCTGTAAATGCTGTTGTTCTACCTTTGATCTTCTTGGAGTCCTGTTGATTGTTTCCTGCGTGCCTTTCACAGCTGCAGCCTCCAGCTTGTTGCCAGACTTCTGCCTTCCTTCCTACATGTGCTTCCTTTCACCCCTGTTTTCTTCTCTGGGAATCTCCTCCCACCTCCAGCTCTATGTAGGTCTCTCACCTTCCACCCTATCATCTCAGCAGTCACTCCTCCACCAAGCATCTCCCTCCCTTACTTTGTCTCCTCCCTCCTTGCATTGTCCTCTAGGTTTTTTTTCCCTGCTCTTCCAGAATTTACTCCTTTCCACAAATTCTGTCCTTGTTCCTTGTCATTAACATTTATATTTCCCCAATCTCCCTTGATACTTTTTTCTTTCTTCTATTTCACTTCTTCTTCCTCTGTATGAAGTTCAGGTATATAACCTTCTCACACCATCAGTTAATCAAAAAGCTGGTTGCAAATGAAAACCATATTTATCAGTGCTCTTTGGTACACAGAAAAAGTCTTACCTGAAAAGGCTAATTACAAATAATAATTTAAGTTTGGTAACTTAGCACTGTATTGTTGTTTGTGTTCCTTCCTAAAGCCTCAGAAGAGCACAGCCCACAGTATCTCTACCCATTATCTATTTTCTGCCCAGCTGCCATTCAACACTCATTTTGAAATCCTCCCACTTCTAAGAAAATGAATACAGGGCAGCTTCAGCCATACAGGACGAAAAAGTAAAGAAAAAAGAAGA
>JAHXMQ010000028.1:63185103-63223100 GCA_020466415.1 Ammodramus savannarum pratensis
GAATTTTCCCCCTCTTACCTGCACCAGAACTGGGAGAGGATCTGAGATGAGGCTGGGAAAAGCTCAGAGTTTTCTGAATACAGTGCCAGGCACGTTCAGTGGCAAAGCAGGCATACTGGGCTACCAAAACCAGTGCTGTGCCCTTCCTTCCAACCCACAACAGCTAGAAAGGAAATGGGATGTATCATTCATCTCTTGCTTATGATTTCAGAAGTCAGAGCACTCGTTAGTGTTTAGCATTAAAAAAAAAAAAATCCTTAAAATTATATAGGATAAAGATTACAGAATTGTAAACATGTCGTCACAACATGAAACACCCTAGGCATGTTTGTGGCAAAGCACACACCCTCTGTATAATTATACTCAGGCTCCTCTGTTTTAGGCAAAAAGTAACAATAGTCACTTATCAGATTCTCAAAATGGTATTGGAGAGGATTCAGCAGGACACTCCCAAGACTTTCTGGGCAGTAGCAGCCATAGGATTGCAGACACATAAATGCTTGGTCCCTCCAGTTTCTGGAAACTATTTCGTCCATGCTGCACTCTGCTCTATTAGTGTTCTTCTTGTTAGCTTTTCACCAGTCTATCTCTCACAATTCATTTTCTCACTCTGCAATTCTAGCTCAGAGCTCTCCTCCTTTCCCCAAATCTCACTACCAGGCTGTCTACCCACCTCTTCTCAGAGGATAAATCTTTTCCATATCAGAACAGTATTTCTAAAAGTCTTGTGTGCTTATTTCAGCATTGAACATTCATGCAGTGAGGAATTATTTTTCTGCTGTACTTCTGCATGTGAGAAATAACAGCAATTACACATTCTAGGTCTTACTGAGCATTGTATTTTCTGAAGTCTGTGTGTCCAAGGGAGCATCTATCAGATGATACCTGTAAGGATATCTGTGATGCCTCTGACTTCAGTTTAATGTGCCCTGGGTTCTAATGCACACATGCCTAAATAATGTGTGCACATTCCAGTAACATGTATGGATCTCCTTAAAACAGACAGAAACAACTGCAGTGGGGATAGTTTTTCACAGCTTCCCAGAAGGATTCATGGCAGACAGCTTCCATCCATTGGTTCTATGAGAAACCTACTAAAAGACACTTAGACCCAGCAGATCCTGGTATTTTGATTTGTCATCTGCATGTAATAGGAAGAATTTTATGTCCTGGCATGGCAGGCATATGTTGACTCATGAGCTGGTGAAGCTTGTGAGAAGATATTTTCTTGAATAGTAAACATGAGGGCATATTTTCCTGTGGATAATTTACTTTCCTTTGACCTAGTAAAATGTGGAGGCCCTCCTCTGTGAGGTCAATAATATTCCATTTTTGACCAACTAAGTACATGACACATGCTTTCATGTTCACATGAACACACGTGCTGGTGCCTTGTTTCAATTTCAGAGTCTACCTGAAGCTTAGTGGCAAGCTGAGCTTTTTTTGCCTCTTGCAACCTTGCCTATTGCCATTTTCCAACACACAAGCATCCTGCAAAATACTACCTTTTTCCTTGGAAAATTCCAAGTGTGCCTCACTGAAATGCATGTGGTTGGGAGGACTTGTGCCTCAGCCTTTCAGCCTTGAAATTGTGCTGTGATTCCTTGCAGAGCCATACTTTTCATACCATCCAGGTTCCTCACCGGAAGAACACGGTGGGAATACAAACCTAATTCTTTGGCATGCTGCCACGCTTGGTGTTCTGACTAAAGTGAGGTGCTTTCTGAAGTGCTACACAGCTTTTTGATGTGGCTACTGCATTTCTATGTAATCTTCCCTGTCTTGGGATCAAACTCATCCATGAACAGGCTCCCACTTTTACAGTTATCCCTCCCCTAAATACCACTTCCATACTTAATGTTTAATTCACTTTGGATGCCAGCTGTGTATTGAGTGAATCCAAAGCTTTTGAAGGAATTTCATTATTTCAGAAATACCTCCTACTCAAACACACAAGGCTTTAGGAGGAAGCAGAAACAAAATTATTATATAAGCTTGGTCTGACTTTTTCTAATCCTCATTTTGTAATTCCAATTTATGTGATTAGGGGATTTATTTATCTGAAAAGAGTTTAGTCCTGAAAAAGTGACTGTAGTTAGGGAGATTTGATACAATGACTAGAATTTAAACAGCCTACAAGCATTGTCCCTGGGTTTTGCTCAGGGTGAATTTCATGACAGCTTAAAGAGCTCATATGATCCTTTATAAAATAATCACAGCATAAATAGTCATATTCTACCTAATTCATTAAGTGCTTAGTCTAATTTATTTTTACGTTCTTCCTTCCATCATGTTGCAATTAGTAAAAATTAATTGACTACACTATTGATTAAAAATTAGAACTTTTCAGACATTCTGTGCTTCCAATGCATGGAACCTAAGCTTCATGGAGTGCAGCACAGAGTGCAGATGGAATTCCAATCAGTGGTTTGTGTCAAGTGGTTTTAGGGACACATAATGGAGCCATCACATAAATTAAACATTTATGAGTCAAAATCAATTAGTGACTAAGACATAAATTAGTTAAGGAACTATTAAGGAACATGCTAACCTAGACAGACCATGCAATGATGAGTGGTATTAATGGAGAAATATTACAGTAACAAATATTTGACATTTATATTAGTCATAACATATCTCTAATAAAATTAAAAAATGGGATATACTGGGTATGTCACACTCCTTTTCAGAAACTACAACAGCATTATGCTATGTGTAACATGAGTAATTGCTACTTCAGGTAAAACAGGGGTGTTTTGCGGAGGAAAGAAGAAACTTCACAACTTCATAAAAGTTGTAAAGCTCGGTATGTTTTATTACGACACGTGCCGGACGCAAGCCTCCCCCAAATGGCAAGCGTACCTCCAAAGGCTTCAGGCTTTCTTTTATTCTCTTTACAAATGTATATGCATACAGTTTCACAATAGGTTCATACATATTTATTTCGCGTGACATTTATCCCCAGTTCTTCTTTATCACAGGAATTCTTAGGTTGGGGGCAGACCGACCTTGTGGTCATTTCTGTTTTTCTTTCTCTGCCGTCTTGCTGTTTGCAGCACTCGACTTTTCTCTCAGCTTTGGTCTCACAGACTTTTCACTTTTCTTAGACACTTTACTCAATTTAGAGAGAATTCTTACTCTGTCTCAGGGGGATAGTAAGATTTTTTCTTAAGGGAAAAATCAAATCAAAGTAGTTCATGAAAAGTTCAGTGGGTCAGTCTCTGACATGACAAGCAGATTTTTATAGATTTTATCAAGTTTGGAGCCCTTGGAAATAGTGTTCTACCTGCTTAATGTCAGGAGGGAGACTAACAAAGTAATGAATAAAAATGTAAAAAGAAATGTATGCACTGTTACACCTTTTATAGATGTTCCAAAGTTAAAAGTTAGAGCTCAGAAACTCCCAGATGGGGTAGTTCCTTGCTTAAAGACAGCCTGTCCCTGCCGGATTTGCTTGGGTAATCAATTGAGTGCTCACAGTCCCTGCAGAGCCGGGGGGACGCGGTGCCAGGTCGGGGTGGTGAGACTGGAAACTCCTGTGGCACAGAGCAAATGTCACAGGAGGATTTTGAGCTCATCCTTTGCCCGCCCTGCTGCCCACACACCTGGAATCAGGGACAGCTTTGTCCCTGTCTCTGACTCTGGACCTGCTCAGAGCCATTCAGGTGTGGAAGCCATACCAAGGGACGGGTCACAGGAATCCACAAGTATTTACATTTTTGAAGAAATGAAGCTACTTAAATCTAAGGCAGTGGAAGAACAGAACCTCCATGTTTTTTTGGTTTTTTTTTTTTAATTTTCAGAGATAAAGCCTGCTTATTTCCATGCATTATTTTAGTCTCAGCATGTGTGAAAACAATGTTTCTGCTCTATTTCTGAAAACCAAACACTGCAATATGTTAACCTACATAAATCCTAAAATTGTTATTCTCAGAAGTCGCAAATTGTACCGAATGCCTTGAAATTTATATTGTTGATTTAAGAAGATCGGTGTTTGTCCTTTGAAAAATGAGATACTTTGCAATTGAAATTTCCATGTTCCTCAAAACAGAGAAATTAGATTTGCCAAAAAATTTTTAAAATAAGAAATTGCTGGTTATTTAAATAATGAGAGTTGTGTTTGTTTATACAGTGTTCACACAGTGAAAAATATAGTTCTTTTAGATTATTTTAGTCTTGCCAAGCAGCAATTGCTGAAGTCATTTAAAAAACCAAAGCAAACAAAAACCCAAAGCCCTTTGATCTAGATTGCTCAGGTGTATAGTTCTCTGCTATCTCTTAAAACATAAGTAAGAAAACTTTCTGTCTGGTTTTTAGCCACATAACTCAGATTTTTTTCCACCAGCATCAGCAGGATTGCTCCCAGGGAAAATTCACAGTGCCTAGCTCCTTTCCTACTACCTACAAAGATTCTTAAGATTTGTTTTTCATCTCAGGAGACTTTAATTAGCTTTCATTTCTTTGGCCTCTCACTTGTATATTTCAAACAAAAGTGCTATGTCTGCAGAACCCCTTTTGATGAAAATGTAAGACTGAACATGCCTTATGTCTTTTGACCAAGCATTGTCTTCCAGTTTAGCCCAAGTTTCCTTCAGCTTTTTTCATAAAAATCAGTCCAGGTCTATCATCAGAGGATATTATAAACGTTAATACCTTAATTCATGAATTTACTTTTTAAAACTCTTAAGCTTTCTTATAAAGGCTGTCAGCCTTGCCAATCTGGTTGTTACACTTCTGAAATAAAGAATCCTTTATTAAGGTGCTTGAATGCCTGGACTGCTCTTGCTTCCTTGAGGCAGTGTTCCCCTGTGAATTGAGCAGTGGTAAGAATCTGATCTATTTCTATCTTGAATAAACATTCTTTTTTTTTTTTTTTTCAGCATTTTCAAGCTTAAACAGATAATTGAACTTTTTTTTCTATGCCATATGCAGTCTTTTTAATTAATAAGTGAAATGATCCTCAGTAAAAACTTGTGTTCAAAATCAACTGATATTTGCATTATTATCAAGATCAGAATGCAGAATATGGTGTGAAGACTGAAAATGTATCTTGTGCTCAAGGATCTCCTGAGCAGCAGTAACAAAAACTGATTGCTGTTAAGTTAGGAAGATACTGAACAAAATGTCACAAGAATTCTTCTTGCACTTTGTGAGGACTTGGAATCACACATGCACTTTGGGTCTCTAATGGCTCTGGCAGCAATTGTGGGAAGAATAGCAGCTATGCCAGAAAGAAAGAGCACAAGAGCAAGAAACATACTGGGACTGAGACAGAACTTGACATTGCACAAGTCATTTTTAGATGAGTGCCAAGAACGACTACTCAGAGGCCAGTAGCCCAAAGATACTTGGCTTCTCTTTTCAATTTTAATTGTTCTGTTCCAGACACGTATAAACAATACCTAATTGTAGGAAAGCTGGGAGGCAATTTCTATATCCAAGGAGTAGGTAAAAGGGTAAAGGAAATTCTGATGTCAATAATGGAGAACAAGACTTAAGAAGTACCATCTGAACAGCCTCAAGGGACTTGACAGCAAATTGACTAACAACTCTCAAGCATGAGTGTGCTGTGGAGTGAAAGTAGGAGAAAAGTAAAGGTTCAAAAGAGATGCTTAAAATAACTAAGAAAAAAAAAAAAAATCTAGAAAAGTGTGGTAGGTTGACTCTAGCTGGATGCTGTGCCCACCAAGTTGCTCTATCACTCCCCTCCTCAAGTGGAGAGGGGAAGAAAATGTATTGAAAAGCTCATGCTTTGAGGTAAGGACAGGGAAAGATCATTCACCAGTTTCTGTCACAGGCAAAATATATTCATCTCAGGGAAATTAATTTGCTTTATTGCAAATTAGGGAGAGTAGAGGAATGAGAAACAATTAACACATCTGAAGTGAATTTCCTACACACACCTTTCTTCTGAACTCCAAACTCTTCTACCTCCTCCTCCTCCTCAGTAGCACAGGGGGATGGAATGGGATCAGCTCATCACATTCTGTCTCTCCACCTCCTTCCTCTGCAAGAGCAGGACTCCTCACACCCTTCCCCTGCTCCAGCACAGGATCCCTCCCGTGGCAGACAGTCCTCCATGAGCTTCTCCAACATCAAGAAGGAAATCCTGCCTCACCATGGTCTTCATCACAGGCTGCAGGCAAATCTCTTCTCCACCATTTAGCCATCTCTCCTCACCCTTGTTCTGCACTGACCTTGGTGTCTGCAGAGCTACTCTCACATATTCTCACTGCTGTCCCTGCCATCTGTGCACTGATCTGACACCACCATCTCTGATGGGCTTGGCTTTGGCCAGGTGACGGTGACAGGTCCCTCCTGGAGCTGCAGGAGCCTGTGCCAGACATGGGGACAACTTCTGACAGCTTGTCAGAGGACCTGCACTTCAGCCTTCACCCCCAGGCTACCAAAACCTTGCCATATAATCCCAATATAGGAAGGGGAAAAAATGTATTGTGGACTCATGAAAAAAAAAAGTATTGTGGACTCATGAAATAATAAAACATCAGGAATACTTCAGGTAGCTTTGACTATTACAAAATCAGCATTAGCCAACAGGCTGATCATTTCCTGTTAAGCTTATAATTGGGATGGTTTGACTCTAAGTTGTAGAATCAAGCTTTAGCAAGAGCACCTCAGATTTCATTTCTGAGGAAAGGTTTCTCACTAGTAGATCTATTGAAAAAAAGTTGAGAAAACAACTTGCAGTGAAACCTGTCTCCTAATTCTAACAATGTTAATTTATTATTCCCAAGGTCTGTGGTGGGCTTGTGTGTATTGAAATTTTCCAATTTTGGCCAAAAATTTATCATTGTTTTGTGAGAATTCTAATGGATGCATTTTCAATATTGGAATACATCATTGCTACAAAATTCTTGAGGGCAAATAATATTTTTAAAAGATATTTTCTCTTTCCTTAATTCTGGCACATTGGTAATAATTTAAGAACTATATTCAGGAAGGAACCCAATATTTACAGCTTTTTTGTAAAGAAATAAAAACGAAATTACAAGAGTCAGTGCTGTCTCAGGAATTTTCAAATAAGGCATATATTTTTACTTAAAATACATTATTACAGACTACCAAGAAGTGCCTGGAGAGGCAGATTTCCTCCTTTGGTTTTGTTAATGATCTGTTACATTTCAGTGGAGGGTTCTGTTTTCAACTCTTTTTAAAACTCAGAATACATTTGGACACCACTTCTGAATGTCCTCGAAAATGAATCCCTTTTCCTACAGTTTCTAAACACACAAATGCAGGAAATTGCTATAAGAAGTGTTCTATAAACAGCATTGTTTTAATGGATTAACATTTCTGATTCTTCCAACCCTGCACTGATTTTCAGGCAATAATCTAACAGAAAAAAAGAAGGAAATATTCTGGAATATGCATCTATACCAGTAGCATCTAAGGAACCAGTTATTCTTTTAAAATAATCTAAATAAAATAGTAAGTGAATTAAGTGAAAAAACTGCCATTGCTTACAAGGAAAATGTTCTGTAGTGATTCCCCAGTGTCTCAGGGTATCTCTGCACAGAAAAGTATGTGAACAAAACAAGGAAGACAACCCTTAATCATGAATCTGACAGGCCTGACCTCGTATGCCTCGTTAGGATGAGGTCAAGTCCAAGAGAGGATTTCTCAATTGCTTTGTTTCGTGCATTGCTATTTTGGTGTCTCACCATCCATCTAGCAATTACAATTTATGTCACTTACAATGCAGCCTAAATCAGTAATTACTTCATACCCCATAGGTGATTTAATACTGGCCTGTTTAAAAAGAATAATTCAACAGTACCTGAAGGCTTGATGGAAAAACAAATCTGTAAATGCACCGGTTTCAGTTGAGTAGTATAGTGTAGTATATTAGCCCTTCTAATAGCAATAAAACTGCTTTCAACAAGTATTTAATTATACTTTATTAAGCAAGAGCGTAGATGTATTACCACAAGGCAGTTCATAACAATTTTCCTGACAATGCAATGGATTGCAGGCTCTTGAAAAGGTGAGGTTGCACTCATGGGATAAATAGATTGGGTTTTCATCGTAAATCCTGGATTTACAATGAATCCATTCATGTAGGTTTTCATTGTAAATCCTGGATTTTTTGCTGAGGAACAAGGCAATCAGCAGGATTTTGAGGTTAAATTTTGCCCTACCATGAGAGCTTCCAAGAGCATCTGTTTTCACGACATGCCACAGTCATCATCACTTTTTTCAGGCTTCCTATTGTGTTTGTTTAATTAAAATAAGGCTTATCTGAATTGCTCAATGGTATTAAATATCTTACGCTGCTCCAAGGTTACCACATCAGTAATTTTCCCCCTTATCCCAAGTCATGCCTTCATTTAAACAGAAAAGCTGGGCGGAACTGACTGACTGATGACAGCAGAGCCTGACCTTCCTTCCTTGCCTCCCACTTCAGCACACCTGCTTTCAGAGATTTCCTGATGGCTGCTGTGGAGAAACCACTGCAGTAAGTGAGGCTGAGCTGATGGGAATGATAGCTGACTTAATAAGATTGTTTTGCTATTCTGTGTACCTTATTAATGTTTGGAGAAAGCTGAAGCTCAGTTACATGACCTATGGTTGAAGAGTTCTGTTCTGTGTTCAGATGTTATTGGTAAAGAGAAGCAGAGGTGTTTTTTTTTTTTTTACTTCAGCAAGAACTTTGGGCAATTGCTGAAATTAATTTTTTTTTATCTGGGGTGTTTAGGTTGAAATTTCTATGCTAAATTACACAAAACAAAATCCAAGCCCTCTTTATATAGATCAAACTAGTACAATAAATTCAATCATCTTTTGAGAAGTACATGCCTTCCATGTAGAAATTTAGCTGGGATAGAAGATTCAATCTACAATAGGAAAGTCCAGCACTCAGTGCACCTGGTTGGGATTTTTCCAATTCAGTCAGCATACCAAATGAATACACTTGCACACATACTCACTTTATTTGCATAAAGAAATCAATTGTAAGGCAAAGTCCTAAAATCTTCTCTGGCGCCAGGAATTTATCTGAGAGAGGATACAATAAAAAGTGTTCAAAGTCTGTCCGAATTGAAACATAGCCCGCAAAAACATAATCACAAATGATTAAATGAAGAATTTCTTATCACAGGCAGGACACATAGATGTCATCCTATAATATTCCATGTATTGTGAAGAGCTTTTAGCTTATTCTGCTTTAGATGGAGTGTTAAAAATGCAGTTATTATTTTATTATTGCTCTGGTCTTAGAAATAAATCAAAACAGTAGAGGATTATTCCATTGTTTAGAATTCAGTCCAAATTTATTCAGGTAGAGGATTAAGATAATATTGTCCTACTTTAAAAAGTGAGAAAAAATTATATAGTAATTTTATCAGGAACTGAAAGCAAATCATAACATTAGAGCTGCAGTTGGAATCATTGAGCAGATCTCTTCTAGCTGGTGCTGTCTGCTGGGTTCCCTGGTGGAGATGAGAAACAATCAAGGAACTTGCATGAGCAGCACTGACAATCTAGGACATATTTCAACAACAATTAAATGCTGCTGGCCACAAGTTGAAGGGAGGAAAAAAAGACAAGAACATGCAGAGGAGAGGCCCAGCTACAAAGCAAGATATAACAAATTCAGTGGGAAACTACTGTACTTCAACACTATTAGAGTAATATGCACACACAAGCATGGATCTTTAAAGAACCTTCACTAAACATAAAATAAAAGAATCCTCAAGTTTTACGCATAAGCTCAATGGTTTTTCAGTGAAAAAAGACGGCTGCTATAAGCAGAGATCTGGGAGGCAAGAGCTCCCCAAAAAAGAAAATGAGAGGGGAGGAAGCTCACAGCAATGTGAAAGTGGAAAAGGATTGATAAAATGGTAAAAATAATCTGTAATCTGTTAGTAACCACATAATCTTCAGCCAAGGTGAAGTTCTTCACAGCTATTCTAAAACCTTGGATGCTTGTCTTCAATCCAATTTGAGTTGATGGTTGTGTCCTGTCTTCCTCTCTGCTGTTCCTCTGTGTGGTGCTTTGAACAGCAAAGAAGTGAAATGACACTGGATGGGAGAGAATCTGAGCCCTGCTCTCCAGTTCCTAGCTCTGCATTCCTAACCACAGACTCCTGCACAAAATGAAAGCACTTTTGCCAAGGGTACAACACCCATTACCTGTGCTTAGGTTCATCCTATCCACTAAATTGTATATGGCACCATAATGAATCCCACTCCTACAGCCTGTTCTGGAGCCTGGAAATGCCAACATTTTTTTAAAATCTGGTCCTATGAGAGAATATGAGGAACTTTCTCAGACTATTCAGGTTTCTTAATTTCTCAGCTAAAATTTAAGTAGTTGAAGTAGAGAAGAACTGCATTTCCATTGTTAAATAGTTTGAATTTTTTAGAATTATGACCATATTTTTGAATATCCAGTCTTCCAGGTCCACCTGCAAGCATTAACCCCATAGTCTGAAATCAGTCTTAGCACACAGAAAATTACTTTGTTAATTTGAAGCTGGGAGGTGATATGAACTCTGGCTGACACAACTCAAGGAAATAAGTAAGTCTTGGGGAAAAAATAAAAAATGCCTTCCTTTTGTCAAGGAAAGTCATGCCTCAGAATTTTCTTTGAAGAAGCAAGCAAGAGTGGGGATGGGAAACCTGCATGTCAGTTACTTCAATTTGAACAAATTGTTTAAATCAGCCATCCACCAAATACTGCTGAAGAAACTAAAGTGGAAAAGCACAAGAAGGAAAATCCTTAAATAACAAAGAACTGTACAAAAGATGGGCAACAGACCCCAAGTAGAAGTAAGAAGTAATCAGGGGGTTTTTGTTTGTTTGTTTGATGTCATTCTTTAATTTTTACGTCCTTATGAAAATTATTAATTTTATGTAATACCAAGGAATCTGACTTATTCTGGCCCTGAAATTAAACTGAACAAAATGAGCTTTCTGTTCCTCAGTTATGTTCCTCTTCTGGCTATTTTGAGTGAAATGGCATGGTTCTGTGGAACAGGTTCTAGGGGTAGACAGGAGACAGTTAATTGTAAAAGATGACTTTTAGGAATACTTTGTTTTGTCCCTTTTGCTCACTTGTTCCACTGCAGACAATTTGTTTCTTCTGCAGGTATTTTTTTTTCTTTTGTTATTTCAACTCATTTCACTTTGGGGCAGTCTGAAGAGTAGGTTGACTAGCCAAAGTTGTGAGATACAAACATTTGGCAGGATAGGTCTTGTATGCAGATGTTCTTTTTGCTGCTAGCTGTTTGGCACTCTGATGTTGATTTGTTGTGTAGGTGTACATCTTTTTATGCATGTAGTGAATAAGGAATCTCTATCCCCAGAGAGTGTGTCAGAGTGATTCAAACTGAGTGGATTAATTTAAGGAGTCACAAAAAGTTTCTTCATAAACACAGTTGAATGAAAGTTGAGTATCCTCCTTGTTTGAATATCTATTTGAGTTTGAATAACAAAACAAGCCACAGGAGTATCTTAATAGTGGAATAAATTTTTTCACTTTTTACAGTTTGCTTTTTTTTTAAAGGGACACACAATTATAATTGGTCAACAATATTGAAGCTCTGAGAGTGTGGCTTTTTTGATGAATTTTACATTTTATTTCCTATTTAGACTTTCTTAGAAGGGGAAGAGAAAAATCACACAAAAAAGAATGAAGTATTCAGAAAATATTCTGGAAGCATTCCAACAACCATTAAGATTTATAAACAATTCCCAGTATTTTATTTTCCAATCTATTGTTCTATTTTCTACAACTATTTTTACCCTTTAAGGGTAAAAATATTTTTAATTTAAAATAGATGCCTCTTCTATGCATCTAATAGATCTCTTCCTGTACCCAACCATTAGCTTTCTCTCTTACTAATAACCATTAATATTGCCTTTTCTATCAGACCTGAGATTTCAGATTTCTTTCTACAAACAAATATGTGTTTCCCCAAGGTAAATCTTATTTTCTGCTCAATAGCATGTTTTTTCTAATATTTTCCATATCCTATTTAGAACTGCAGTACTTGTCCCCTTGTCCTCTTTGTCTCCTTGTTGGTATTTTGTTACTTGTTTGTACTGACCTCAGCAAATCACTGAATTCCCACAGTCATGCTTCCCTTAGTTTTAAATCCCCCTCCCCAAAAAGAAAAAGATTGCAGGATTTCTGACCAAGATAACTGACTGAGATATCAAGCCTTGGCATGAAGAGTGTGGGTAATACAGAAGTGACATTAAAAGTGCAATGTGGTGACAGGATCAGCAGAAGCTCTTTCAGACCGTGGTTTTGTAAAAATCCTCTGGACCTTTCCCACTAGAACATCTCCCACTCGTCATCCTCTTGCCTTTGTGCTGCCTGTTGCCCAATGCTCTGGTTCTTAATCTGATCCCAGAAGTGCCAAATAAGCATCAGAAGGATCAAGGAGGGGAAGATGCACTACAGAAGGGACTGACAGTAGGTCAGTACATAAGAAGGTACAAAATTGGCTCAGTTTTAGGAGAGGCTTCCCTAAGCTCCAGATTTCCACTGATTTCTCAATTGTCACTTTCAAGTTACTTAACTCCGTACCTTCATAACTCCCCTAAGTGTTGCAAGACTTTGAAATAATTTTTAACATCTCACATAGTTCCTAGTGTGAGCTATGTGTTCTTCATACAAAGCACAAACAAGGGAACAGCTGCATAACTTACCAGAGAGGAAAAGCAAGGTAAGTGCCTATATGTTAGATATCTCAGGATGATAAGCTATGAATTCTCAGCTAAGGAGATGGACTCCTCCTAAGTGGGATTGTTGGACAGATCACCTCCATTTCAATATTTGAACCAATTCACATCTCCCCACCTGCCTCTGAATGACAGATCTTTTGCCATAATGCTGCTCAGGGGACACTGAAAGGATCAAGGTGTTGATGGTTTTTTCCTATCTGATCCACCAAGCATGGCTCCACCTTATATCTCAGCAGCTTTCAGTGTGTTCACTGACAGCCTGTGTGTCTATTTAGAGAAGCAGGGGTAACCTGGGTTGCCATGAGTGTGAGCACTGACTGTCCATGTGTAACACTTCACAGTTCCTTGACCATTTTGAACCACTCCAACCAACTCTAGCACTCAATACAGGAGAATCAGTGCTGCCCAGCCTCAACATTCCTCATTTGGTTATTGTACCTTTTTATTTTGCAGCATCAACAGAGTCCTAGAATCTGGTGAATGGCATATTTTAGGATGTTTGTAATGTCTAAATACTGGTTAAAGGTACCTAAAGTAGCTCTAGATCAGCTAAATTTATCTCCCTCTTCTCTCTTTGAAGAAAGTCAGGAGAAACAATTCAGATCTTTGGAATTTAGTCCTTTTCTGCTTACTATATAGTCCAGTGGGAAGCTGAACTGTCTACCCTCCTAATCTCACTAAATCTGCTACATAACTGAATTTGTTCCCCAAATCCTCTTGGGTGTAATTTTCTAGCTAGCACTGAGGATAAATGGATGTGTGGGTATAACACACAGAGGGACTGGGGCCAGAGCAAAGAGTGAGTGCTGTGTGTGTAGGCAAGGATGAGATATTGTAACTGCTGGCAGTGAGGCCAGGGCTCTTACTCTGTGCCTTCACCAAGTGGAAGAATCTCATCATAATATTTCTTTTTAGAGTCTTCCATTTCATCTACTTCAATGCTGAAACCATCTCTTTCCCTTCACAGATCTGGAACACAAGATCCTCTTTTCTCTCTTAAAGCGTGCATGACCTAAACAGTTCTTACAACATATAATAATAATAGTTAAAAGAAAAGAAAAAGCGGTGTAATCCCACTAATTAAAATAAGTACTTACTATAATTATTCCTTAAGAAAAAACCCTTAAGTCTTCCTAGTTTGCACAAATGTTGGTTGCACCATGTTTGCACAAAATATTCTTTAATTAGCACAATGCTCCCTAATCCAGAGTTGCCAGGTGTGGACCAAATATTCCACACTGCCCAGGCTGCATGTTCTGCACCTTCACCACCTTCAAAGCATTGTCTTGGCAAATGGTGCAGAATCTGCAATCCTGATTCAGCTCTTTGGAGGACTGTGGTGAAAATCCCCACTGTTTTGTTGAGCGTTTTTGGTTTTGTTTTAATTTCTGAGATTTTTCCTTTGCATGTTTTATAAACTGCGCCAATGCCCACAGCTAAAGACACAAAAGACAACCTGCAAGATGGTACTTTTTAAAACAATGCTTAAGCCTTGGAAGTCTTGGAAGAACACAGTAATCACCTGTGTCATGATTTCCAAAGAGGTGGCATCCCTAAGACCTCTTGTTTGGATTGACTTTTCTATAAAGTTTCTTGAATTTTGCCATTCAGACACAGTTTTAAAACAGAAAGTTGCATAATTGAAGGACCAATATTTAACCACTGAGGCTGAAAATCTTCTACCCGCAGAAACAGTGCCAATGATTCTAATTTGTCTTGACTTTTGAGAGTCAAAAGTATTTTTGCATAAAATAGACTGATATTTATAAACAAAACCATCATATTTTATGAGAATCAGAAAAGTGCACTGGCTTGACATAGACACTAGGTAAATTGTTCTGTTTCAAAATTAGTTATCTGTTATTACCCATAAGCATAAACTATAATATTTTTGATTTCCCAAGAATCAAAAAACTTCAAGTCATAACCAATATAAATTATTTTGCTCTGCCTGTTTTAAAATATACTTTGAGTGCTTATGGATCATCCCAGAGGTTAAACAGATAAAACATTTCAATCCTATGCACTGCTAGCATGACTGTTTCACCTGCGCTGTTAGCAAATATGGGACATAAGTTCCAAAGCTAAAACATAATAATTCCAATATTGAGAGTACAAGAAGCATACAGCATGGCTTAAGCTACATTCAAATCCTGTTTTCAGGACACATGGACTTTCTCCTAAGTCACTACAACAGCCTGTGACTTTCAAATTTGATTTACAGTATCACAAAGACTTGGAGTACAGAAGAGAAGCTGTACCAACCACATCATGGGGATCCTCAGGAGACAGATTTGAGGCTGATCTTTAGAAGCACATATAAGGAAAACTGGTTCAGTTAAACAGTCTCAAGTGTAAATGAACAAAGAACTATTTGCAAGAGGAAGTACCAGAAAAGACACAAAAATAGCTTGTTCGTTATGAGTAGGAGTCATGACAGGAAAGCCACAAGTGTAGAGTCACATGAAAAATCCCCTTACATACCCAGTCAAGGAAATCCTTCACCCAGAGATGATAAATTAGATCTCTTGGCTTAGCCATTGAAAGAATATAAGCTCAAACCAAGCAAAAATTGCTTTTAGTGATCAAGGTATACCTATGATGGCTTCCAGTTGGATGGGCCATGGCAGAAAGTACCCAAATGGCCACAGTGGTGGTTAATAGATATATATCACATTTCTAGAACCAAAGAACAAAGCCTGGTACTTATGCATGGCAGCTAATTAAACCAAATAAAAGTCTTCTCACTTCAGGAGTTAGCAGAACCAGAAATCTTGTTCTACAGTACAGTCCTGACAGCAGAGAAGGTCAAATTTTCTAAACCTCTAAATTCACATTTGTAGATCACATTGCAGTCAGCATCTTCTCATGAGGAACTTGTTCTCTGTATATCATTAAACTCACTCAAAGTTCACTTGATGGAAGAACCACCCTAAATAAGATTATTTTTTTGACTTTGCACAATTCTGCAGCTTTGTGCATTGCACAGTTCTACAGCTATCTGTGCTCAAAGAGCAAGACTGTGGCCCTCAGAGAAAGACTCAAATGCATCTTTCCAATTCTTTATCTATTTTTCTGAAAAGTTATGGTCAAATTATGAAGTCATCCCCACTATGTTTACCGAACTTGCCCAACTAAATTGATTTCTATTGATATGAGTACCAAATGGTTAAGATACCTGTAGTCAGCCAAAATTTGGTTTTGGACCTTAGACAAGGAATTATTCTAAAAGCTTCATATTTTTAATTTGAAAAAAAGTATATATACATCTTCCTTCAGTCACAGTGATGTTCTAAGGATTAATTTCTTAAAACCTCCTGTAACCCTCTGTGAGACCTTTAGAAAAGGAATGATTAATGAATTACTGTTATCATCACATCTTGTCCTGAAGGCTCAGTGGAGAATTTGTGCTTTCAAAACAGCCAGTTTCTTTGAAGGGAAGAAAATAAGAATGTTAACTTCTAGTTATAAAGTCTGAGGTCTGATAGATCTAAAGAGGCCACAGCACAAAGGATTGGTCTAAGCAGTGAGGGGTAATACTCATTACATAATTGTGTGTAACAAGAATTTAGATGGGGATGGCCACACATTTTTTAATTAAGTGGTGAGACAATTTACATCAGATGGTCAGCTTGGACACCATTCCTGCCTGATGAGAGTGTCCCTTCAGCAGATGTACAGCTTACTGACCACTGCAAGCCAGAACTGAAAAATGAGCACCTGAGAAGGAAAGGGTTTCTGCACAGGAAGAGCCTTGAGTTGTCTCTTTTGTAACAGAAGATCTCCTAGAAAAGCAGTTCAGCACTACAAAGGACTTAAATATTCCTTTATTCTTTTGCTGTGTTATTTTAAGCATTCCTCATCAAACACCAGGTTGTTAGCCCTTGATCTGTTCCTTCTTCTTGATTATTATAACCAAGCCCCTTTTTATTCCTTGATTAGTTTCCAGCTGGATATGTTCCCTAATACAGCAGGCCTGAAGCAGTACACACAGATGGATTAAATAGAATGGTGAAAGCATAGGAGTTGCCTAATTATTTTAAATGCATATTTATGCCAAATATCTAAACATGGCACGTGGCAGCTGGAGGGCATAACCCTCTCCTCATAGTTAAGTTTGCAACATAATTCAAACATTAGTGAGGCTTCTTTAGAGTCAAACAGAATTGATAAGGAGTTCCTAGAAATCTCCTGGAAGGAAATCCATGTTCTAAAAATGCATATTTAATGGTTTCATGACTCACTGTTGATTAAAATGTAGTTTTTATCAAAGCTCTTAAAAATGGCAGCATTTTATTGCTGTGCTAGGGATCAGATCTAGAAAGAGATTTGATTCCAAAGTATCCCACCCAGGGAACAAAAAACCCAAACAAAACAAGCAAACAAGCAAACAAACAAACAAACAAAAAAAACATACCTCTATATGTTATAGATGGTTGTTTGAAGGATCATTTTCACAAGGCCAGACTCCTGCTCATGGTGCCAGGGTTAATCTCCCAGCTCAAATTTCTTAGTCCAAGGATGCCAGAGTTCAGGATTCAACTGACTCTGCAATAATTAGGTGAAATCCAGCTGCATAATGGAGGCAAAGTTTGATTCAGTAAAAATGAGAGTCCCCAAGAGTCATAAAACTCTTATCTGAAAGTAAGAGCATTTATAGGAAAAAAAAAAAAAAAAAAGAAAAAAACCCCAAACCTAAAGCAAAATTAGTAAGAATATATAAAACAGCAATTCATAATGACTCACTTAATTTCTTCCACACAAGCTTCAGGCATGTGAAACTGTCTTAGGTTTGAGCAGGGAGAAGTTGCCACTGTGAATTTTGTAGTACCTTCTCACTACTGTTGGAGCCTTACATTTGCATGGACAAGTGCAAGTGTGTTATTGGGTCATGTTGCAAAGTGCATAAAACAGTGGCAAGCTGAAGCCAGACACAAGTCATAGGACAATCTCATGACACCTGAAGTGAATTCTTACTCCTTTTCTTTAGTGTAACATCTTTAGATGAACCAAGTAAATAGACATTCATTTGAATTTGAGCTGAATGAATATTCACTAGAGAAACTCTTTGCAGTAAACGTTGTGTCCAGAGCTCTCAGATCAACTTCCTGCTTAAACCTAGAGTTTCACTAGCTGCAGCTGTCATTAGCTATGTTTTTAAAATATCAAAGGACAGATTCTCCATGGTCTTCCAATGCTACATTATCCTGCACCTAGTAAATAAAGAAGCTTTTTCTGTTGTTCAAAACTGTTAAGCCTCTGGCTCTCTTCTCAAAGATCAGCCACTATTGAGAAGATTTTGGTTTTCACTTTGCAATTTCCTCTCAAGTAATTTTAGACTACAGTTACATTTCCCCTTAGTCTCTAAAAATACATTTACCAGCAGGTTTTTTTTTTGGTCAGAAAGTCAAAGCTAATGCAATTTCATACTATCAAGGAAATTCATGCAATTTTATAGTATAAAGACTAAGTGATTCAATATTTAAGGAATGAGATTTTCTTTATATAGACTTGTCTGGATTCCCCCAATTTTTATTTTTTTTTTCAAAGAAAACAGTGCACTGGAACTTTTTGGCCAACAGAATCTAAAGATTTCTTAGATTGTGTGCACAAAGTCACTTCCCCTCCTACTAAAAACCTCCTACGCGTGAGCATGAGGTTACGATCAGGATATGCTGTTTGCCCACATTTCACTTCAGACTTGAAGCTGATGGGGCTCTCACCTTAGGAGCATCTAATTCTGTCAGAATTGTGTTAGAAAGGGCATAGATCATACAGACAGACCAAAAACTTTCAGTTTGGTGTTGCCTCAACAGAAGCTCTTTTTAAGGAGCGTGCAGCATCCCAGACTGTGCAACTGTGCTACGACAGTGAGTGCTGGGGAGCCATGAAAGCAGTCAGAGCTTTGTAGAACCAGATCTCCTGTTCCTAATTCTCTCCCTTTCTCATAAGGTTTTGAGAAAAGTTCCCATGTCCTACAGCATGTTTGCCACTTTATGGGCAGTGAAGTGTGGCTACACTTTTATTTCGGTTCACGTGAATGACACATAGCTGCTGGCTAAATTTGTCTCCATGTGTTGTCACAATCTCATCACCCCTCATTCCTTTCTGTTTCATGCATCATCTCAGCCCTCTGCTGTGAATTTGTCCTATCTTAGAGCAACTCTGCAAAAAGTGATTTGCCCTGACACTGGATTGCTTCAAAACTGTCATCCAGCCAAGACCATGTCACCTCCAAATGCCACTGGATTTTCCCTTCTCTGCTAATCCAGCAGCCCCCATTTGAAGACACTTTTTAATGAAAACCAGGTAGGTTTTAGTGAAGCCCAAAATATTGTTCTGTCCCTGAGAACAGTCACATTGAATTCTGCATCTTGCAGTGTGCTGTGGGTCGGGGTGGTTGTTTGGTTAATCACAGCCCAGACTCACTGGGGTGTTCACAGCTCCAACCAGGATTTCCTACTCCAGAGCCCAAACCTCTGGTGCCAGAACTGACAGCAAATCTCCAAACTCCCTCCCTTTGCTGTGTGACCAGCAGTTCCCCACCTTTTAAAGTGGGATAACACTAAATATATTGTGACATGAAAAGAAAGTGAGTACTGTTAAATTTTACAGAGACCCAGAGAACATGCTGTCTATGCCTTTCTTTTATCTCAGGTCAGAAGAAATGAACCTAGCCAGGAGAATCTAAAATAAATATTTATTAATATTTAACTAAGCTTATCAAGAATAGTGGATCTGGTAAGATATAAGGTGCACAAATAATATTGCCTGTTTTTATTACATAATCCTTATTAGTTTGTCGTATAAATGGCAAAGATAAATGGAAAATATAAAGATATATGTAAATATAAAATGTATTTTGATTATATAAAACAAAAATAAGCACACTAAAACTGTATATAAATGTAAAATATGTTTTTATAACATAAACATAAGATACAACTAAATATTAAATGTAAGTAAAAATAATTTTAAAAATTGGATTATACAAGTGAGACCATTTATAAAGAAAAAAGCTATTTCCATCGTACTATTGAATATTTTCTGAAAATCTCATTGGTTGTATATTTGTCATGTAGGGGATGTGAATTCTGGTTTAGGTTAATCAAGAACCAAAAAGAAAGATAATTATTTATTATTCTTGGTCAATAACTGCATATGTGGCAGGGAAGTCTGAGATTTTTTTGACAGGCTACTATAAAAAAACATGTGCGCACAACTTGTAGTCAAAATCATGTATTTTGAAATGCTTATAATACATTTTCCATTATTGAAGTGAATTATTAAATATATATAGAATTCAATTGTATTTATATATTTCAACTATCTATATAGTAAAATTCTAAAAAATTTCATACAGCAAAATTGAGCACAAAGTGCTGCCAGAAAATATCAGGCTGAGAGCAGGACAACAACAAGATGAGCAGCCTGGAGCTGTTCACCTACTTGATAACACACTGGAGAACTTTTCAGTTCTTAGCATCAGCATTTTCCCAGTTTTCTGCTACAGCAGAAAATTATCAGCTGCTCTAACTGGTTCTTTAAATTATTAATCCAGCGTGCTGTTTTCTTTGCAGAGTGACACAGTTAGAGTACGCAAAGGTTTGATTTTAGATATCTTGTTTGCCAGATTGGAACATGGCCAGAAAGATCCCTTTGCATTAAGGAGGGCAGAGATGATTGTGTTCTGCTACATACACTGAAATACTCTAAACCAAAGTTTAAGTGAATTATTTAATATCAGATATGTGAAGATAAAGAACTCAATTTTCAGTTCCCCAAGCATGGTGAATTTCCTTCTGCCATTGATGAAGGCTTTTCACAGATCCAGAGATTTATCCATGAATTTTTCAGTGGCTGTGGTGGGTCACTGATCTAAGCACTGTTTGCAGGGAACTGTGGGGACGTAATATGGGTTTACTGCTGAGTCAGACATTTTGAAATGTGTAACACAGCAATTGCACAAGCAGCCCCCTTATTCTAAAATTAGTATTTTTTAAAGGAACGCTGACTGAAATTCTCAACAAAATGGAACTGTGGTTATTATTTTCAAGCAAACATGAGAGGTGACTGCTGTGGCCCTTAAAGCAGCAGGCTGTCTGTGAAGGGCTTGGTGGAAAGAGGTTTTACTAAATCTCTAGCTGTGCCTCTGGGAGCGGCACAGAACTGCCAGTGACCAGCTGCATTTTGTGCAGTGCTGCTGAGAACAGCGTGTCAATATTTGTATAAACAGTTTGTCCTTGTTCTTTTACTGAGGGGGGGAAAAAAATGTGCAGTTTCCAACTGTGTCTAAATTTGAGCCTTCCTGCATCTTGAAGAGTAATCACATTTTTGAGTTAAGTAAGCAGGAAGTGGCTTCTAATCACTGAGCAATCAGAAGGACCTGTGCTCTAGTAATGTGCCTGGGGTTTGCTGAGCCATAGCTGTGGGAAATGCAGGAACACCAGGATAACTGCTCCTCTGAAGCACTACCTGTGATAACAAGAATTAACAACAAACAACTTAAACCCCCCCTATACCCACCTACAGTGAAATAAATTTCTCAAATTCCTTGTTGCATTTAGTTGCAGAGAATGAGGGAGAAAATGGAAACAGCCGAGTGTTTTGTGACTGTGTTCATTACATATACATGAGCATGTTAAGGATAATTAAACAGCTTCTGCTACTCCTGCTGCTCCATCATGGAAGCATCCCCACTGATATTCTTGTTCCTTAACAGTTACAGGCACAGAAGGATATTCCACACTGATACAGAGCAGATTTGGAAGAAATTCCCCGGAGTGAGTAGAATAATAAAGTGTAGCAGGCTCCCATTATTTTTTTTTTTTTGTTTAGAATGTGTTTTCCTTTTGTATCTTTTCTGACTTTGCTTTCCCGGCTTGGATATTTTTGTTTTTGTCACAGGAATTCTTCTTTTCAAATTTTTCAATTTTTTTTTTCTTTAATAGGACTGCTTTCAAAGGTTACAATGAAATGGCAAAGCCTAAGAACAACAGCAGCCTCTGTCTCAGTCTCGAGGAAGCATCTAAAAAACCCATAACAATAATATATCCCCTTCCCCAAGCTTTGTGCTGCCCTGGAAAAGTTCCGTATTCCCCCCTTCTAAGGAGAAAACCAAATCTTTCAATGTCTTTTTGGCCCATTTGATTTGGGTCTTTAGTAGGGAAGCTGTGCAAGTGACCAAAAAATCAGTGAGAAGAGAGAAGCTGCTGGTTGTGCTGGACAGAGGAGCCAAAGGCTGAGTCAGAGGGAGTGGAAGGAGGCATGAGCACACACATCTTGCCACATTTACAGAGGGCAGCAGCTCCACTAAGCAGCATTCTGTAAACTGGGAGGTCAACACCCCACACAGTACCAGCAAACCAAAGCTGGGAAGTCCCTTTACAGCTGGAAATGGGTTTGGGGGTTTGGTATTTTGAAGTGGGTTTTGGGGAGCTTTCTTTCTTTTTTAATAGCAAATCATAGCATCTACATTGCTGATGCAATGCAGCAGAAGAAAAATTCCCAGGCACAGTAATGAAAAGTCATTCAAGTTAAATTAGTAACTTAAGGGGGTAAAAAAGTATAACCTTACACTCTCCAATATCTGTTACTCCTAAAGAAGATTTCAAAACTTCAGTCCAGTGAAAATTAAAAGACTAAATACAGGAATTGTTACCTGAAACATGAAAGTTAAAATGTTCCTAAACAATCTATTCAAAAGAAGACAATTGAACAAGACTGTCAATAGTTACAATGTCATCCAAGTCGCAGAATTATTTGGAGGACAGACACAAATACACATTTTTCATTCAAAAAAGCATATTGATAAGAAATTAAATTCTCACAGAAAGTACCTATGTTTTCCAGGACCTTCACATTACTTCACTGGTTTTCATGGTATAAATCTATGCAAATAAATCAGAAGGAAGCTGATACTATGTATTAGCCTGTATTAGTTTAAATCCAGTTTCTATATAATTAGAACATTAAAGCTTGCTAGAAATGATACATCTACATCATTTAAACAGAGTTCATTAATTTATTTTGTCACTTTTATGGTGTTTGTAGTAACATAATGCAGCAGTTCCTCAAAATAAAAACATCAGGGCAACTGTGTATTTCTAAAAGCTGTGTGGCCTCTCTCAAAAATGCTTAAAGACCTCAACATGAAATTATATTTCTAGCAGAAGATGTAGCCACTGCTTAGGTGAAGCAGCACTATGAAAAATTAAGACAATTAGTGTTTGAAGTTATTACTTTTGGAAAGCATCTCAGGAAGTACATAATAATATTGACTATGTCAACTAGAAAATACTAATAAAAAGGAATAGCCAGAGATGCTGTTTAGTCTATTAAAAGGAATTCCTCCAATACATTCCTCTTTAGAGAGAAATCTCAAACAGTTGAGCATCATGGGCCAAAAAGTTTTATAAGCAGCATTCGCTGATAAAGAGAATCACCACGAAGGCAACAGATAATCATCTGTGGGAAATGGAAGTCCTTGACTTTGTTTACAACCTCCAAGATTTAAGGTCAGTATGTAAAGTGTTTTCAGCAATTATAAAGACTTTTAAGCATTTCTGGAATTGTGGGTGGATGGCAGCCTTGAAAGAATGGCTATGGGCACCAGCCACGTCCGTGACACTGGCCATGACTACGTTACTCAGACTTGCTAAAATCCAATTAAGTTTTAAAAGGGTGGGGTGGGAGTGTATCCTGACTGAAAAAATATGCACTGGTGTTTTATTTCAGTGACAGAATAAACCACCATCACAGGGCATAACTTTGTCCATGAAATAGGGCCCTTCTGACCATTCCTGGGTACCAACCTCTGCAGTCAGAGGCATGTGCCTGTGCTCAAGGGCAAACACCAATAAACTTTTTATCTTATCTCTGTTAATCCTTACACTCCTTTCTTCTAACATAAATCTCAGGTACTCAGGTACTGGACTTTAAGGTCCAGTCAGATAAAAAGAGTAAAAAGTAAAAAAAATATGAAGAAAAATGGAGAAAAAAAAATGAAAACAATATAATTTGCACAGCTGAGAAAGGAGAAGGTGTCTTGACATTTTGGGGGCCAGTTGCTAAAGAGAGGTGCAGCAGGAACAAGTTCTAGGCAGTAGAACATGTTCACAGCACAAAATGTTCCAAATGGAACAACACAATGATTTGCTGTTTTTTATAGAAACACCTGATGAGTTTCCCAAAAGGAAGCTCTCAACAGATTGGACTAATACCAGTAAACCTTGACATAAAAAAGGCAAAATCAGCTCAAATGGAGACTTGTCTTGCCAGACATATATTGTACTTGAGATAAATCAATGATAGCTTGAGAGGCTGCCCACAGCCATTTCTGTCAATGCTGTTCTGAAAAACCAGATTGCCTTGTTCTTGTCCCTAACAGGCAGAGTCAGAAATCACACTTCAGCTGTACAGGATATTAACTTGCTCCTCTTGATGATTGATCTGCCCATGGGAAATGTGGGCATCTGCTTAGAAAAGCAGACAGAGAAAAAAAAAACCCTGAACATCTGTACTTCTCCCCTGCCATGGTCACTGATAACTGCAGCTTTACGAAGGTGTTTTGTCTCTCTCTGGTGAGTGGCTGGTGTGTGGTGCTGGGGAGAGGGGGAAGAGCAGCTCCCTGCAGCACCAGGCATCAGACACCATCCTGTATTTCCCTGGCTCCTGGGAGGGACCAGCAGCAGCAAACCCAGCCTGGCACATTTTCCCTCCACCTTCCTCTTCCCTCCTTGCAGGGGGAGCTGCTCAGCCCCAGCCAACCTCTCCTCCCTGCTCCATTTCTTGAAGGAGCAAAATTCAGTATTAGTTGCAAGGCTTGCTCTGTCTTTGGTGCATATATTCAAGGGGGGCAATTGCTGTGCGAATTAAGGCTAGAATCTAGGAAGACATTAGGAGAACACATGAAGGAAAAATGTGACTCCAGCACACATAAAGATTAATCCTGTAGTTCTATTTCATTTCCTATGAAATGCTTTATAGAACATACAGAAGGGAAGAGGCAGCACAGCATGAGATGAGGACAGTGTAATCTTATTTTCTCTGAAATCTCCCCTAGAAGATTGCATTACACTTACCTCTCTAAGAGTTGATTCTGACTTTTCATTTAATTTCAGGTTTCTATTGGAGGACATAACTCTTTTCTTCTTTGGGAGACTACTAAACCCTAACATAAAACTTTGTTTATAAATGTATTTATTATAGAAGATATTTTGTATGTCTGTTTCAGTACTTTTCCAAATTAGTGAAAAAACTTGGCTTGGGGATTTCTCTAGCTCCTTCCCAGCTTGCATACAGAATTTGCTTTCCTATCTCTTTCTATCTTTTTATGTGATTTTACTTTAACAGTATTTTTATTTTAGAGCTTCAGTCATATATGTTATAAAGTTCAGTAAAATTCTGATTTCAGCTTTAAAAATGCTAACAAACACCTTTTTGGGTTTTACTTCAAATCTCACATCTAAGGCAAAAAACCCTAAGAGGCAAAATGGGGGAAGAAAAAAGGTTTGTAGGAGAAAGGGAGAGAGACAGAGTTGATCAGTTTAGGGATGGGGACAATAATGGGGGCTGTGGCTTGAGGTGTGGTTGTATATTCACGTCATATTTTTCAAACATAAACCCTGGAAGTCCTTCAGAGGACCTGAATGGTGTATCCTGAATTTAGCCACCTTTGTCCTCACCATTGTCCCTGGCTGGGAGGGTCCCACACTGGGAACATCTGAACAAACCATTAGGGAGGATGTGGAGAAGCAGAATGGTGACAGAATCCCAAATTCTGCTGCAGCTGCTGCTGCATTGGAGCTCTCTAGTGGAATACATGCTGCAGAGCTGGCTTCTCCTATTTTGGCTGCTTAACAAACCACACCAAAATATTGGACTTCTGAGGTCCTGTGAAGTGGTGTACAAAAAAAAGAAGTTAAGACATTTCCTGGCATTCTTTTCTCAATACCTAGTATGGTTTTATTCTAAACTCCATGAATTCCTCAACAGCATCATCTGGCAGAGGAGTAATTCTTCTGTGATTGAAGGCAGGGTTTCTAGACTGCCAGCACATAGTGTAATTTGGCGTACATTTTTAGAAGTTTCTCTGTCTGAACACAGATAAACATCAAAACCACAGGGGTCAGACTGACCTTGATTCTCTGTTAAGCATATATTTTTGCTGGTTACCTGAATGTTCGAATTGTTTGAATGGGTATGAGTAATGGTCCAGCAGAAGTGGGATGGGACTGCTGTGGTTTGGATAACTGAGACAAACAGGAGGGGGCCTGCACTCTCTGTTACCCATCCATGGACACTGTAATCTAAAACTCTTATCTTTCCTTGTGCTTCTTCTTAAGGGAAACTCACATAAGTGGGGCTGCTGAGGGAGTCTCAGCCTGCAGAGGGTGGACTGACTCATTCTCTACCTTATTTCCTTTTTGCACTACTCTTCAGCTTCATGTTATCTGGATGCTCATAAGCACCAGGTTCCCCATTTCAGAGCCAGTATCAGTACAGGGCTTCAGGAGCCCCTGTCCTGTCCTGCTTTATCTTTGGATCCCTCCACTTCCTGGTGTAACACCATGAAATTAAGGGAGAGAAGCTGAGGAGAATATGTAGAAAAGGAAGCAATGCACCCAACATAAGAACAAAGCAGTGTGTGCATTTCTACTGCATCCAAGCAGTGAAGGAACCATCCAGCAAAATGTTCTGGTTGGTGGAGCAGCCTGTGAGGCTGAATAGAAAAGATGTACTGAGATATACTCTATAAACACTGCCAGTGGAATTACTGAAAGCTTTTCTAGAAGGAAGGCATGCATTTATGCTTATAAATGTCTTGCTGATCAGTTAGCTGCCATCAGGAACCAGCTCCTACATTCCCTGAGTTATAGGGACCCTGGCATACATCACTAACTGTGCTTTTATTCCTGGAGTTACCATAGCACTCTAAAGTCGGTATTGGACCTTTTTCTGTGTAGAGCTGAGCAGCAATGCAGCACAAGCCAGTCCACAAATGCAAAATTTAGTTTTGAGCTATTATTATAATTTCTGACTGGATAACACAAGACATGGAATTTCCCTGAAATCTTGTTTGAACAGCTCCACTCTTGCAAAACTCCCTCTGCAGGATCTTTGTAATCATCCATCAGTGAAACAATAAGAGATGGAGGGGAAGGAAGATCACAAACAATAAAAATGAGCACATCTCCCTAAATATGAGGAGGTTTCAGCCCAAGTCTTGTGTTTTCTGTCACCATCTAAAAATGCTCTAGTTTTTAATTAATGCTCAACAAAAGAAGGAAACAGGTAGTAGTTAAAGTAGCTCAAAGTAGTTAAACAATTTCCTTACCTTAATAGCTGTTTTCAAGTCTTGAATACATCCTTAAAAAAACCAAAATATTCTAGGAATTTCTGAAGTAAAGATCCATTCATATCTCCCAAGGTAATAAGGCTCACACAAATTTATGTGCACAGGATAAATTTCAGATCACCTACTCTGGTGCCAATGAGAAACCTGAAGAAGAATTAAGAATCTTGGAATGAATTAAGAGAATCCCAGCATTCACTGTCCAGCATGATATAACCCTGAATGTGGTCAGATTCAGATTTATGTTTTATGTCATAAAGTCCTTCAAGTAATCTTGATCAGAGCAGCCATGGATATTTCCCCCTGACTCTCATCCTCAATCAGACTTTAAAAGGTGAGTTTAACCCTCTGAAGAGAGGGGAGAAGGTCCTTATTCTGGTTTTACCAGTTTTCAAGTATATGAAGGAAAAATATGCACATTCTTGAGTGTCTGTCCACTACAGAGAAGTGAACCACTAGCCCACAGAGCCATCTTACTTTGTGATCTCCTTGTTAGCATTTTCTGTTGTTGGTCTAAGCTAAATTCACACTCAACTCTCCTGGGGGTGACAGGCTCCTACCAATGATTGCACCAGAAACTTTGCCTGACTTGAGCACTCAAATTCACCTCACAGGTCCAGATCAGCTCTGCTGCATGCTGGGGGGGCTGATCCAGATGGTCAGAGTAATTTTGAATGGTCTTTTTGACTCTGCATGAAATCAGCAACTACATAGAGGTAAATAAGAACTCCTCAGTTAATCTGTTCTAATTTCATGTGCAGGTTTTTCTTTATTATCCTTTTTTTTTTAATACTGTTTTGCTTACTCTGGACTCCCCTTTGAGTCCTGGAATCCTGTAAAAAGCAATGAGTGACCATGTATTTGGAGGCTCTAGAAAAAAAATTCTCAGCCTAAACAAAGTTTCTTAAATCCTGGTAATTTTCTTTAAAGTAAGTAAAGAGTATGTTCTAATCTGGACTACATTAAGGCACATGGTACAATATTTCAGAGTATCATTCAGGAAGGAAAGAGAAACAATCATGAGGACCGTTGTAGATAGCCAAAAAAGACTATTTGAGGAAGAAGAAGTCACTGAGCTAGCTAAATTTTGTAAAGGCACACTAAGATTCAAGTGAATGAGAAGAGAAATGAAAAGTAATGATACATGGGGCTTCAAAAGTTGCATTCTGTCTCTCTGCAGTAAATATGCTGGATTTAGTTTCCCATAATGGTATCTGATACATGACTGTTACGGTTAAGATTTACATAGCCTTCATATATAACATCTTACACTGCTAAACTACCACTACTGTTAGATCTATTAAAATCTATTAGATTTTAATAAGATCTAATAGAAAACTCCTCTGTCTTAAATTATGACCTTTTTTTTCTTCTCTTGACCGGATAATTTGATTTCCATTCTCCTCAAAATGCATGTTTGGTATTTTTCAGCTATTATGAGCACTTTCACATTTCATTTCCTTGTTAATTTATCTTCCAAACTTTATAAATCAGTTTGTTTTTTTTTTTTTTAATTTTCACTATGACCATTGTTTGCATTTTTTTCTAATGCCTAATGCAACTTGTCTTGGATTTGTTACTTGAACACAATAACCTCCTTGAATATTCTTCATCAATTAATAATGGAAAAACAGTTCTAAGCTGTAAAAATTATTTCAAATTAAAAATTTTATGGTAATAATTTCAGATTGCATATATTACACTAGATAAATACTTTTAAAATAATCTATGCATTTCTTGCAAAAATTAGCTCATAACAGAGGTCAGTTGCCCATTACATTCAGCTGGTGTTTACTTACAAAGTAGTTATGTGAATGTACACAACATTTTTATCTAGAATGCATCTGAAATTTTCAATCAAAAAGTGTGGAACAAGGAGAAAAGACTTTTGCCTACATTATGAGCTTCTGCACTTGAGTCTAAGAGGCTTCTCTAAGAATATGATGAAAATGGCCACCTTTGAATCTCTTCTTGTATTTCAGCCACGTAATGTTATTTCTGGGAAGAACTCTTCTTGATGATGTTGACTTGGATATTATCAGCTACAATTCCTTTCAGGTATGCCTGTTATGAGAGATCTGTGGCTCTTAGAGAGTCATCATATTCAGAAGATGTTTGTATATCCACTTTCTTCTTGCCCTTAGTATATATGAAGAAATGAGGCTTTAGGGTTTTCCTCCTCCTAAAGCCTTGCCTCCTTTTTTTCCCCATGTGATTTCCATGTACATCCACACAGACTCAAAGCAATTCAGAACTCAGCCAGTAGTAAAACAGAGGTTTTTCTGTAGTGGATCATAACTCAGTGTAGCCAGATACACAGCAACCAATTTTTTTTTTCCTTTTGCAGTTCATTCATATTCCTTTTTCTGCTAGAGAAAATTGTTGTTTTATTTATTTCTGTTGGTCTGTTTTTTTGGGTTTGGGTTTGTTCTGCTTCTTTTTCATTCTAAAAGATGTGAGTTCTAACAAATGTTTATTATTTTGACTGCAAGATAAAGAAGCAGGTAGAATTTACCCCAGAGATGGATTCCATTCCTGGTTACAAATTATATAGCATCTGACATAAAACTGTCCTTATAAAAGTGACATCTAGATGAATGGTTACAATTATGAATGGTTACACAATTAATCTGGTAACGGGAAATTAAATGTGTTCTGTTGCATGAAGAATAGGGGAAAAATCCCAACCACCCTACACACAAAGAATCTGTTGTAAACCCAAAGATGAGTGGATAAATGTGGATAAATGTCAACACAGGGACATTCCCTGTCTCCCATTGCCCTTGATCACCATTTCAGTTTGTGTTCATAGATCAACCACTGGATCTATGAACACAAACTGAAACTATTTTAACAAAATAACTGGAACTATTTTAACAAAATAACTGATTTTATCAATAAAATTTACTACATCTTTTCATTTCTATTACATGTTTCCAACATGTTTCTATTACATTACAACATGTTGGAAATTATCACTGGCTTTGGCCATTGTACAACTTTTTCTCAATTTTCCAAACTCTTTTTTTTGGAGTACTCCTGGGTTTCACATGGACCTTTTGCCCAGCAGGTCTTGGGGTTTATCAGGAGGTGTCTGGTGTGGCTGCCACCAATCCCTGCAGGCAGCCCCCAGTAACCTCTGCAGGCAGCAGAAACGAGTCATACGTGTTTGTTGGAGAATTTTGCTCAGACATGGCTTATAGAGAGAGGCCATGAAGGTGTACAGCTGGTTGAAAAGTAAAAGGCAGCTGTAATCAGTAGGTTCTCAGGCCTGCTCTTATAAACAGCAAAAGTTCTCAGGTTTGAGCCTGAGAACTGCAAATGTTCTCAGCTCAACTTTTAACAACAATAAACACTACATCTTTGAATAGGTATGGGAAAGAAATATGAAAAACATGGAGGCCTTGAGAACAGTGAATAACAAGTCAATAACAGAATGAGAAAAATAAGTTTTAATTAAAGAAAACAATCTGTAATCTGTACCCAATAATGAGCTCAGGTTTTGTAATATGCATGAACTTAATTAACACGATTATAAAAATGTGCACATTGGATCAATAAATCGGAGCTCGATGCTGATCAATTAGGATGGGTTGGCTCCCTTCGCTTCCTCACGTGTTCATGCACTGAACTCTGGAAAAGCTCCTCACTCCAAGGTCCTTACACAGTGTTTTCCTAAAATGGGAACTTGACCTTTGTCTCTTGGAGTCCTTCTGGACATTGCTGACATTGTCAGTTCTCCAACAACTTTGAGAAAATCAGTTTATCCACAGCTTCTGCACCAGCTCCTTGCATGGGAGAAGGACACTATCAGAATTTTCCCTTGAGAGCTGCTGAATTTAGAACAGTGAGAAAAACAGGAGGATTCTGAGGCAACAGATTTTCTTCTGGTGAGAAACATGCTCAGAAGAACTTCTGTGACAATATAAGTGAGAAAAAAACTTTAGCATTCTTGCTGAAGGTTTTTGGCAGCAAAAGATGAGACCTGAGACCTCTGCACTGCACACTTCAA
Source organism: Ammodramus savannarum pratensis (assembly GCA_020466415.1). NCBI lineage: Eukaryota > Metazoa > Chordata > Aves > Passeriformes > Passerellidae > Ammodramus > Ammodramus savannarum. The sequence goes on from JAHXMQ010000028.1 coordinate 63,216,186, forward strand.
GTATGAGAGGAAACTGAACTGGGGAAGTGTCTATTATTTTTTATTGCCTATAAAAATGACTGAAGGTGAGTTGTCCACATGTAGGCTTGTACACTGTAGGCATCTACAGACAGTTGCAACTCATGCCAAAATATACATTTCAAGATTGTAACAGCAGTGACAGAAAAAAGTTTTATTAACCATTCATTATTTAAATTAAATATAGAGTATACATAATATAAAAATGAACAATAAATTATTACATATACACAAAACCTGCAAAACCTCTCAGCTTTATCAGTAAGTTACAGACTTGACATGGAAATTGGTATGTTAGTCCCTGGCCTACTGTATAAGCACACAGCAGTATGTTTTGGATAAAGGGGTAGGGTGAAAGGCAAAAGAGAAAGGAAGCACGAATTAAAGAAAGAAAGAGGAGGAGAGAGAAAATTTACATTCTGTTATTGAATAATTTATGTCAATACACAATTAATGTGTGCATTTGCCATGTAAGGGATGTGAGCTCTATTTAATGTTCATCAAGAACTAAAATGATAATTCATTTATTATTGTTTGTTTGTTAATAAGTACACATGTGCTAGAGAATTCTGAGATTTGTTTGACAGGATACTGTGTGTGCAATATTTTTGTTCAAAATCATGTATTTAGAAATATTTATAACACATTTTGCATTATTGAAGTGAATGAGCAAACATATCTAGAATTCAAATTTATATACACCTTTTCTGAGTTCAGGTGATTCACAGTTTATATGACACACATATAAACCTCCCACAGTGCAGCTTGAGGCCATTTTCTCTTGTTCTGATGCTTTTTACCTGGGAGAAGAGACTGAACTCCTGTTTACAACTTCCTTTCAGGCAGTTGTAGAGAATGACCATGTCCCCCCTGAGCCTTCTTTTCCCCAGAACAATAACCCCAGCTCCATCAGCTGCTCCTCTCTAGATTTGTGCCCCAGACCCTTCCCCAGCTCCCTTGCCCTTCTTTGGCAAGATAATTTCCCAATTTACCCTCACTGTGTAAGAACATATTTCCTAAGACAATGATACAGGGAGGATGTTGATCAGAGCCTTGAGCAAAAAATGCTGCTTCAGGATAGAGACTGCAGACAGGCCAAGAGTTTCAGCAGATTAGCAGGGAGCACATCATTGCCTGTTCTCTTCTGAACTCAGGGCTTTCCAGCTGTTAGCCTTGAGGATTCTCCACATGGCAGTGAAGAATAATAAACTGGTGGGGAAAACAGGAAAATAGGCTGCTCTGCTTTTTCTTGGTAGTATTTAGAGTTTCAGCAGGAGTGGAAAGGAGCTGCCAGATGCCCACAGAACACTGAAGGAGCACTTTTCTGGATAGATTTTGTGTTCCTGACTCACACAAATATAGCCTTCCACACACATGGATTGGGATAGATGGTACTGTAAAATAAAGAGGATAAAGAGGATGCTGCAGCCTGATGGACAGAAACATATCACAGAAGTTCCTGAACATATCACAGAAGTTCCATGTCAACTCCAGAATGTGTGACTCACACCTATAGGAACTGAGAACAATTATCACAGTCCAGCTCAAGCCTATTAATAAACTGCCACTCTTCAAACCAATCTGCAAGGCAAGCAATCTGCCTTTAGCTGTGCCAATTTTGTCTGGCCAAGTGTAGGAACTGTTCAGGGAATGTCAAATTCTTTATTGGGGCTGTCCTAAGACATACAAGGACAGAGATCCAGTTCCAGGAAAATTGCCAGGCACTCTTACATTTACTAATATAGCTGATGCCTATAAATTCAACATATAACTGAGGGCAGGGGAGAAATACTGAGTAAGAAGACGTGTTTCTTTCTGTCACATGTCGCCAGATAATCCATGAGAGCAGGTCATGTGGGAAAGCAGCAGACACTGCTGAACCTTACATGTCTGTAAGGAATGGCTTAACTGCAAAGTGGGAATGTGAACAGAGTATGGGATTGAATTCATACATATGAGCAGTTTGATCACAAACACAGGAGTCCAGCCCTGTGGCATCTGTGCTTCAGAGAGATTTAAAAGCTGAGCAGGTACAAATGAAACATAAGACCCAAGCAGAGCTGCACACTGAAGCCCGAGCCCTGCTAAGCCAGCAGGACTGTGTCAGGTATGTGAGCTGGAATCACACAGGGCAGTGCCTGGCATCCCACCAGCAAGCCAACCCAGAGGTGACTTTCCATCAGGGTGACTCTGGAGCAGCAGAGGGCATGCAGACAAACAGCCTGACAGGGCTGTGTGGGATATCAGTAACACAGCTTGCCAGCTGCACAGCACGTTAAAATAAGAGATAGGCACTGCAGTGACTTCTGAGAAATGTCACCCTGCATCCCATGAAAGTGCTGCCACAACAGATTCAGTAATAAATACAAAAACACAACACCATTGCCAGAACAAACATTGAATAGTACAACACAGGGTAACTCAGGTTATCCTATGGAGTGTCTTAAACACTTGCAGCCTTACCTTGCAGAATCTCTAATGAGAACATTACTCAAACCAGCAAATATGAAAACAGACATTGTACAAAGAACTGGCAGATTCTGCTCCACGTTTCAGTTGAAGGAAGATTCAGATTAAGCTGACTTTAAGACATGAAAGATGCTAGAAAGAGAAGAAATTAAAGAGACATTTTCACAAAACATCTGCAGCTGCCAAGATAAAAAGATCTCAAAAGACTGGAAAGTAAGTCCACCTAAATTTGTAACATTGAGAAAAAAACAAGAGGGATATTTAATTCTGGAAAAGATTGTCTAGTTTCGAGAAGCAAAAATCTTCATCCCTGAAGGTATAGACTAATATGCTGTCTGAAGGTATGGTGGTGTTCCCCATCTCAGCATGTCATTTTATAATCACCCAATTACATTTCTTTTACCCTTTTTTGAAGGCATAGACCCACTCCTGTCAGTGATTTCTTAAGGAACAACACTTAGACACTGCTGGCATTCATGAAATGTCTGTCTAGTCTTGCAGGCTCTTCCCTTTCCTTTGTACCTAAGTCCTGACCTCAATTCTTATGAGAGATGAAGTTTCAGAGTTTTACATTTTCCCCATCAACTTATTGAGTGTGGGTGGAGTTCTTAACACACTTGCTTAGGATCTCCCTTCCCAAATACCCAGGGAGGCTGATCCTGTGCTCAATCCATTCAGGAGAGTGATAAAAACATTTTGTTTTTGTTTTTCCTTCCCTATCTAAGAATGGAACATTTTGGGGTGGAGGTCAGCCTAGCTCAGGAAGGCTTTTAAAGAGCTCAGCTGTTTAAAATTTCTGTAAGGGGAGTGGGAGCTGAAAAGAATGAGATAATTTCCCTTTTCTTTGGAATTCTTCCCAGGACAATGCATTTTTTCTAGGGAAAGTGTCAGCTAGAGTTGTGTTAATTAGAACACTGCTTCATAATTAGAATGGAAGAATACAAAAAACATTGTTAATCCTTAAAATTCCCAATATTACCTCCATAGGCTGTATGGTTTAGGATGAATTTTGTCATGTACTGCAGGATACCATCAAGACAGAAAGCACTTTAGGTCTTTAACTGAAAACCTTTAAAAGTTAGGGAGATCTGTCTATGGAGAAGAACAATGTATAGGATTAAAACAGAGGCTGAAATGGTTAAAAACCACAAAGATAATGAGACAACTTTGCTTCTCGGAAAAAATTACTTTCAGAAGTTACCCTGAGCAAGATAGAAGAGTTTTTCCAGAATTGTTTCGACATTATGGATTCCTAGGAAATCTGTCTCTTTTGCCTTACCACATTTAGGAGTCATGCTCCACCCTTTTAAATATTTAAGTTTAACATAGTGTTACAATGAAATGAATCTTTAAAAAATGTAACAGTTTCAAAAATTTGTTTAAAAAATCCTCTCTAAAAGCCTATCAAAATAAGGATCTTATTTAGTTATTATGTCCTGGAGTATGAATGAAAAAACAAATATAATGCAGCAGATGTCAGCCAGCTTCCATAAGTATGTAATGTCAGAATCCATGCAGAAAAAAACCCAGATCTCTTCAATGCCTTAGTCCAGCACCAGAACAAGCTCTTCTACATTAATTTCTATAGGTATTGTTGCAATGTGCCAGCAGCTCTTATGGAAGCTTTGTGGGCACCCTCCATGCAGAATAGCTCAATTCAGCTGACATCCTGGAAGTCACTCCAAGCTCTGAAATTGCACACTTACATCCTTGTCAGCATCCACAAATCAGATTTTATCCAGCCACTACCCAGCTGTGTCAGGGCAGACCTGCATGCATTCTGATGGGGGCACCAAAATCACAAGTTTTATTAGCTGGAAAAAGTCTGCCAAATAAAAGAGATTTTAATCTGCTGGGAAAAAAATATCTTTATTTTTCCCATAATTTGTGTTGCATGTTTGTTTGACTCTAAGTGAAAAGGTTAAAATATTTGTTATTTAAAGGGTTCTACAAGTCAAATCAGAATCGTGTCTGCTTTTATTCTTCATTAATTTCTGGCTATCATGGAACAATGGGACTTGATGAGTCAATACATAGCTCTGGTGGGAATTGGAATTGTTCAGAGTGAGATGTTGGCAAAATATTTCCCCATTGTTTTAAGCTCTTTTTTTTTTTAATGTACTGTGTTGACTGTTCACCTTGTACTAGAAACTTAATCTTTTCTTCAGAGCTAGCAGGCATCCCTCATTTTCCCATTAAGATTCCCTTTTACTTTTTTTCTTTTTTCTACCTGTGCAAAGAATACCAGGTGCACCTCTTACAGGAGTCAGCAGGAGAGAGTCTTGGACAATCCAGTGGGAAACACATGAGTTCAAAGACCTCAAACCATTTTATAATGCACTAAATCTGATTGTTCTTTTGCATTTTCTTGTGTGAATCAGCAATAAGCCACAAGAACAGTTAAACTTACCGTAGCAGAGAGATCATTTGTAGAAAGATCAGAGCCTGAAATATTTGCTGTTCTTTTGTGAGAAGTCAGGGGACATTGCCAAGCTCAGTGCAGCTCTGTCAAAAACATCCCAGGCATCCTCTAAGCACAGACTAGAACAGGAGTTTAGGAGTGTTGGTTCAAGAAAGGGTTTGGGCTTTTATAGCTTTGCACTGGATGTTGCTTTTTTTCTTTTTTTTTTTCTTTTTTTTTTTTTTTTTTTTTTTTTTTTTTTTTTTTTTTTTTTTTTTTTTTTTTGCGCTGGTCAGCCAAATATATCTATATCAAGTTTCAGACTGTTGGAATGACCAGTTCTTAATCTGAACAGAGCAGCTCAGCCCCACATCTACTGTCAAAAACTGGCATAGGTTTCCTGATACAACAGACAAGGTTTCAGCTGAAGTGCTGGCAAACCTGTCAGAACCCAGTGGGTCTTACCTGACCAACACTCAGCCACTGAGTGTCCCCTAGTGCTCAAAAACCTTTTCTCACACCGTGTGGCATTCCATTGAATCAGCATGAGCTGCAATTACAGAGGGAAGGATAATGAGTGTACTGAAGCCAGAACAGCTCACCTCTGCCATAGTGGGACTAAGATTTTCACAAAAATGGGAAAACATTACTGTTCATGTCAAAAAAGCTTGACAGGGTTGAAAATGCAAGAACCCTTTCTTGTTTTTAAGGTATTTTCTTTGATCTGTAATATTGTTTCTATCCTCCCTTTTTTTCACCTCTGTAAAAATGAATGACCACATCATTCCTTTTACCTTTCTTACAGAACTAAATGGCTTTGCAAATATTACAGTATCATCACTGTACTAATATGAGCTAAAATGGCTTTGCAAATATTACAGAACTAAATGGCTTTGCAAATATTACAGTACTATCACTGTACTAATATAAAGCTAAGGGCCAAGATTTCCTTTTTTTTCTGATATTTGGTAAAGAACTAAATGGCTTTGCAAATATTACAGGATCATCAGTGTACTAATACAGAGCCAAGTGTGTACTATATAAGGGTACTATATAAGGGCCAAGATTTCCTTTTTTCTTCTGATATTTGGTAACGTTTCCTAGAGAGCAGATGACAAATTAGGGGCGAGGGGCTGAAATGACACAAAAATTAGTTTTCACTTAGATTTTCACATTTATATTCTGTTTAGAAAAAGGAAACAGAAAGTTTCAGGAGAGACAGAGAAAATAAAAAGAAAATAATTCAAGCTTTATATTTTTGTTAATATTGAGGGTAACAAAAAGAAGCAAAGATAAGGCCTTAGTGGCTTATAAATAAGCTTTATAAATTAAAACTAAGGTAAAACTAGTTGAAATTTCTCTAACAAAACAATAGAACTATTTTTGTTGGGAGGGACCTCCTGTGGTCTCTGGTCCAACCCTCAGCACAAAGTAGAAACAAGCTCGAACCTAAAGTTCCCCAGGGCTTTTCACTGCTGAATTATGAAGATTCTTCAGGGTCCACCTTGCATTCTTGTGCAGAGCCTCCCAGAAGAACCAACATCCACCTGGTCCTTGTCCTGCAGCAGTCAGGCAGTGCCAGTGCCTGTCGCTGACATCCTTTGTGAAAATCCTTTTTTTGGGATTTTTTTTCTTCCTGAGAAGCTGAGAGGCTTTAGGAACAAAATGTAAGCAATGGTTATCTGCTGCTGTGGAATCAACAGGTGCATCTGGGATTAGTCTCATGTGGTTGTTTCTAATTAATGGCTAATCACAGCAGAGCTGACTCAGAGAGTCTGAGGGAGCTGCTTTTGTTACCATTCTTGTCCTTTCTATTCTGAGCTGAGCCAGCCTTCTGAGATGAAGCTTTTCCTTCTATTATTTTTACTATAGTTGTGATGTAGTGTATATCATAAAATAATAAATCAAGCCTTCTGAACATGGAGTCAACATTCTCGTCTCTTCCCTCACCTGAAAACCCCTGTGAACACTGTCACAAGTGCCCTGCCCTGTGCAGGTGACAATGCAGCCTGGACAGGTCACAGCAC
>JAHXMQ010000028.1:63241129-63255736 GCA_020466415.1 Ammodramus savannarum pratensis
CAGACTCAGAAAGTCCCCTTGGTGGGCAGTAGCTCAGCTCACCCAGTGTGTTATCAATCTCTCCTCTGCTGGAAATGCTGCATCCCAAACCCGAGTGGGCCACAGGTGTGAGCTCCTGGTGCTCTTCTGGGTGTTCAGTCCAGAGCAGGTTTAAACAGGTCCAAGGAAAAGAAAAAACACAGTCCAGGGAACTTCTATGCCTCAGCTAGCTAAAAACTAACTAAAAGCACAGGAGAGCTCTGTCCTGCTGTGCTGCAGAGAGCGCAGTCCAGGAGAGGATGCAGAGAAGCAAGTGCAGTTCCTGATAACAAACTCTGCACTTCTTCTCTCCCCCCTTCTCTCCCAGAACCAGCCTTAAAGGTGCAAAATTGATTTCTGAGCTAAAATGACAAAGGGGGATACAAGCATCATAAAGCCACCTCAGGATATCCCGCCTCTACTTATTATTATTCTCATTACCAGGACAATTATGTAAACCTGAAAATCCACACTTGTCCCCTCTTGCATAATAATCAATGAACATTTACCCTCTACACCTAGAGACTCTGAGCTCAAGGCTCCTGATTGTAGGCCATTCAACCCACAAATCCAGCCTGGTATGTGGATAGCTGTAATCATTCCGTGATATGTCATATCTTGAAGCACAGAACATTGCAACTCTTATCTTTCTGCTGAACAAGTGTGCACCCTGGAGACAAATGTGAGGCACACACGAGAGACTGACTGGCTTCTGCTGATCCCAGCACTGCAGGAGGGGATGGGGGTGTAAATGGAGCTGGTGCTGCTTGATGTAGAAGGGCAATTATCCTGCTGTCCTCCTCCCTCTTTCCAGTGAAGGCAATTTTCTAGTGGTTATTTCCTAGTTTTGTTTTTTTTTCCTTCATGCCTACTCAATTTCTCTCTTTTTTTTTTTTTTTTTCTCCATGCCTACTCAATTTCTCTTTCATAAAAAAAATGCAGTGTTTAATTTTTGATCTGTCTCTGACTTTTTATAAATTTTCCATAAACTGCAGCTCCTCTTGAGACATAAAGATATAACACATTCCTAAAATAAATTTGTTAAAATTTTTGTGAAGATGCTTCCTGGTTTTGAATAAAACATACTCCCTGCCAAAACAATGTCTGTCAGAATCCATTTATACTTTTGCAACTATTGACTGCAAGTCACTTGAGTTGTCTACTTATATGACTAAGAAGGAGCTATATTTTATAATTATCCCTTGCTGTGGCAGTGTATCAAATGACTATTTTAATCCTGCTCTTTATTTACAGTAAATTCCTAAGCTGTTAACTAGCGAAAAGAAATATTTTTAATTTAATAGATTATTTAAAATATGACTACAAAAGGAAGAAATTACAGAATAATATATTTAAAATATTTGGGATTTTATTCTGTACAGCTTTCTTCTTCCCCACATAGGGGAAATGCATTCACAAGTTATATTAATTTTGTTCTTACTGGGATCAAAAGCTAGACATTTTTTTTTTATAAACACATTCAAAACCAACTTTAGATATAAATTTCTGCATCAATATAATTATATTGCATTTTAATTTAAATGTCCTTTTTAATTTAAATATTGATACCCTATTATTTATTAATATAAAAGCCTTCCATCCAACTTGGATGGAAGGCTTTTATATTAATAAAGGAATAGGGTATCTTCTTCTTCCCCACATAGGGGAAATGCATTCATAAGCTATATTCACTTTGTCGCTTTTCTTACTGGGGTCAAAAGCTAGAAATTTTTTCTTACAAACACATTTAAATATAGATAGATATCTATCTTAAACTTTAGATATAGATTTCTGCATTGATATAGTTATAATATGTTTTAAATTTAAATGTCCTTTTAAATTTAATTTTTGATACCCTATTACTCTCTTAATATAAAAGCCTTCCATCCAAGCTGGACTATTTGTGAATGCCTATGGCGAGATTAAACTGAGTCCTCACATCAATACAAAACCATAAAAGATGAAAACTCTGTGTATCACAATTTCAGCCTAACCTTGGCACTACCTAAAGGGAAGTGAGCCTGTAAAAAGATGTTTACATGCACAGGCGAGTACAGCAACCTGGAAAAACCAACGAAAACGAGAAATTTTTGCCCTTTCGACTCATTACAAACCAAGCTCATCCTCAAGGAGGTGAAGGGGCACGGCGTGCTTGCACAATATTTACTGAAATCTCTCTTTAGGAGGATGAAAGGAAGCTGTGTGCCATGGCAACAGCTCTGGAGGACGGCAGCCTGTCCCCGGAGCTGGTGGAGCTCATCAAGCGGCTGTGGCGCGACGGCGGCACCCAGGCGTGCTTCGCCAGGGCGGCGGAGTACCAGCTCAGCGACTCGGCGCCATAGTAGGTGACACAGCTGCTCAACAGCTGGATTCTGTGCTTCAGCAACTGTCCCCCTCGCAGAACAGCCTCTGGAAATCATTGCTGGCTAACCTGGAAAAATGGGGTGTTGATAAGGTCTATAATGTATCAGAAATGTTTAGGCGGAGAAAGACGTGAAAGCAAAGTTTTAGAAACAATTTGTGTCTGTGGGTTTGTTTGAGTGGTTAAAAAAAAAATGTATTCTCCTGAGTATTTCTAAGATTGACAAAATTTTGGAAAGGTGACTCGAAACAGCTTAGGTTTTAACTAGAGTGATATTTTGTATAGGCTGCAAGATGCTAAATATAAGTCAGGAGGAAACTATAAAAACCTTCTTCCAAACATACCTAGCTGCATTGACAGGTGCCCCCTGGGCCATTCCCACCTCAGCTGAACCAGAGGTGCTCTCCAGCCTGACAGCCCCAGGTCCCTTTCTGAGCCCTGGAGGTACCTGACAGATGAGCAGGGGATTCACCAGGGCTGCTCAACCTCACCCCTGTGCAGGATCACCATCCAGCTGGGGCACATCTCTCACCTCAGATTAATCAGTGACTTCAGACTTTTCAGGAGCCCCTGGCTTGGCCCCAGTCCTGCTTGGCCCCAGTCCTGCTTGGCTGCCTTCTCATCCAGCTCATACACTCCGTGAGGGGAGCTGTCAATGGGTCAGAGTCTTTCCAGAGTGCACAAGTCTGACTCCAGACCTTTGTTCCAGCTGAGGTCCATCTTCTGAGACCCACAGGTGGAGATTTCCCCTCTCCCGGAGCTCCTCCTGCAGGCTGAGGGCACCTGCAGGGTGAAGCCTTCCAAGGTGTGAGGTGTCCCTCCTGCAAGGCAGGAAAAGAGAGTCATCGTTGAATGTTGGACCTCAGGAGGCAACCTGAAGTCATCCATTGTCCAATAATTGTAGATATAGCACAGGGAACATGGAGACAAAATATTAAAGATTCTTCATCTCTTTATATCTTCCAAACAAGAATGAAGATCTTTTGCAAGAGTGTTAAACAAAGAAAATATTGCCTCTGTTGATTTGTTGATTTGACAGCATTTTATAGCAGTGTTGTATTTTTATAAGGATGGTACAGAGCGATTTTTTTCTACAAAACCCTTTCTGACAGGTTCCACTGCCATTCCCACTAAAAGCCTATAACATACTAGTCATAATAAGTAAAAGAAAAATACCTCTTAAATTTAAAACAATATTTCAATCCTGTTTACCAGTGAACACTCTTCTGTGTACCCTCTGCCAGGCAAATAAGGTTTGTTGTCTACAAAGAAGATAGAAGAACATAAATTAATTCCCTTTCAGTGTTAATGTTTGTGTCCTGTTTTAACCTGAAGTAGGTTTCAGTATTTAAGGAGGTTAATATAGGTTGTGTCTGTAGTTATTATTTATTGCTAGACTTTAAATACAGCTACAGTGAGATGTTTTCAATCTGCTTGAACATTTCTGCTAATTTCTTGGAAATCCTGCTTCTCTGGCTTCATCTTTTGGTACCTGATGCTTCTAAAATTCTAGCCTTTGGCTCTGAATCATTATAATCTACTAATGTTTGCCCTTACTGCTGGGCTTCTAATGATCAGTTCAAAGTCAGCTACAATCAACCATCTAACGTTGCAGTTCAATGTCTTTTAAACCCCAAACCCTGTTTCTCAGTGCCTCTGAACCAGCTCCTACATAGAATCTTGATTAATACTGAGTAAACTCTGACTTTCTGAGGTTATGTCCTCTGAGATTTCTCATTATTAATTCATGCTAATGAAGTTTGATCACTGCTTTTCCTTTGTGTGTTTTAATTGAAAAAAAAAAATTACTTCTTCTGAAAAATAGAAAAACTCCCTCTTTGTCAAATTTGGCTGGAATTTCTCCCTTAGACTCACCTGGAACTATTTCTGTTTTAAAATGGAATGATGGGCATGGAAGGGGCAAGATTGGGATTATAAATTGTGACTTTACGTGTCATTGTACAGCTACCAGCAGTACGTGGTGCATCTCGCTAGCTCAGTTATTTTCCTCTCAGGGTAGGAGTCCTGTCACCTCACCCAAGCCAAGGAAAATCAGCATTTACTGACCCACCAGCTTCCATTCCCTCCTTGCCCAGTGAGGAGATGATCTGCAGTCTCCCCTTGGAGCTGCCCAAGGCTCCAGGAGGAGCCTGAAATTGCCTCCTGCTCCTTTAACTGCATAATTGACTTGGTCTAATTCTTTATGCAATTACAATTGGCTGTGTTGAATTAGATTTAGGCATCTGTGGCTAAGAACTGTCAGAACTTTATTTTATATTCAAGTGTTTATTTTAGTGCTTACATGTTTTATAAATAACAAAATGCCTTTTGTTTCTGCCTTTCACAAAAATGAGCTGAGTTTGCCTCAGGCCCTACTCAGAGAAACAGAGCTATATTGCTTTTTTTTCCTTTCCCCAACAGATTGTTTCCTGGCCTCAAATAATGGGAAAACATTGAATTACTTAGATCAGGTTCAACACCCCTTGCAGACTAGATACAGTTTATTGAACTTAAAATAAGAAAATCCCATTTCCAAACATTACTTGGTAATATCCTAATGAAAGATTACAGCATTTTAAATTTGTATTTTATTTAATTTCATTTTATTCTTCTTCTTTTTTTTTAAATTACAGATCTATTAAATATTGTACACAAGGATGATGATCTGTGAGGTTCTTTTGGAAGATTCTGGTTAAACTGAGCAGCAAAACTTCCTTCTGGGTTCAGTGTAGAGACTGTGGACTCAGTGTAGAGAAGAAAAAAGAAAGCATGGAACCTAACAGCCATTAGAGACACAGTGTTTGTTTGTCAGAGAAAGGAGGCTACAATTAGGAGGGTGCCAAGTGGACACTGAAAATGCTTCAGCTATTCTGTGGCTTCTTGCTTTTGGCTTTGTTCTTTATTTGAACATTGGTAGCTAAAATGCAGGAAGTTACTCAGGCATCACCTTTTTCTTTTCCTTTTGCCAGCTCATAACCCCTCTGCACATATTCCCAGAGCAGACAGTAGGATTCAGAGGCTCTGCCCAGCCATTCAAAGAAGGGTGTCTGCCCCTATAAGAGACAGGAGAAGTGTTGGACAAAAACATGCCCCAAAGATCTGGTTTGGGTTCTCATATAATGTAAATTTTATCTGTGTATACCAGAAATAAAAGCAGATAATCCACAGCTTTTCAAGGGCTCTTCAGAAGGGAATTCTCAGCTTCATTGAAGCTTTTGGTTTTAACAAAAAAAAAATATTTTTTAAAACCACCATGTACCTTCTTGTTGTAAATTGAGAGGTCTACAGAGAATACAGCCCTTTAAAGTGAATTCCTCAAAAATTTTATGCCCTCCTTTTCACTTAGGAAGGAAAATACTGTTGCAACCAGTCTGACAACTGAGACGATACCTTGTGCATCTGCTGCTGCAGGATATTTGTGGTTCTTGCCCTGAGGTAGCAATTCCCACTTGCTGAGAGAAAATGGCCAAAACCCCTTTGCTGACAAGGTGGTTTTCAACCATCCCTAGGGAAAATAAGGATTTTCCTTCTCTGCAAATCTAAGAAAGATGCTTATTACGCTCAATTGAATTCCACTTCTATATAGAAGGAAAAAAAAAAAAGCCTCTGAATTGTGCAACTCACAGTTGTATAAAACCAACTGTGCTGTATTTAAATATGTATATTGTATAACATATTTTAAAGGGGCTCGATATGGAGGGATTATGCAAAGGACATTTCACTTTTTGAGTTCACCAACCACCATTTCTGCCTCACTCTCCCCAGTTACCTCAATGACTTGGACAGGTTGGCAATGCCAGACTATGTCCCCACAGACCAAGACGTCCTGCACTCCCGAGTGCAGACAACTGGGATCATAGAGACTCAGTTTTCTTTCAAGGATTTAGACTTCAGGTATGACAGCCATATTTTACTGTTTTCTTGGGTTTTATTTTTCTTAAGCATTTTCTTTAATAGGTGTTGACTTATTATAACACAGGTGATGTCATTGTGATATCATTGAATCCAGTCTTATATAACATTTTTACACAGCTGAAAAAGCAAGATATTTTATTATCAGTACTCTAACTCTGAGCATATAATGGACCATTACAAACAGGTCACAGAATACCAGGTTCTAAAAGGGCATTTTTACGTATGCAAATGTCTAAAAAGCTTTAGTTATATCCTGCCATTTGAATAATTGTGCCATTTATAAAATTTGCCTACTTAAATGTCCTTAAGAGCATGCAAAAACCATTTGATTTCTACCAATTTGCACATACTCTCGACCTTTCACTCTTCTTTTGAGAATGGAAATAACTGCTTTTAGCACAGGAATGCACTACAGTTGGCCAAAAAAAAAAAAAAGAAAAAAATCTGTCCCATGGGGAATTTCAGCATTATCAAACATATCTTCATGCTCATTTAAGAGGAAAACCAAAATGCTCAGAAAAAATTTTGAAAATAATGCCTCTGAGAAATTTGACTGAAATGTTTTTACACTTTCAGATATTCAAGATCTAGTTATGCTTGGTGAACCAATTAAAAACATCTAATTGCACATGAAGATGGATTTGAATGAATTATTATCATTTCAGAGTTCTATAATCCTTTTCTCTGTGGACTCAAATCCATTTAATTCTCAATTTAAAAGCTAGGGCACATATTGAGGAATGCAGTCTAGACAAGAAACTGCCTGTAGAGATAGACAGATTCATAAAGCATGAGGATTAAAACTTTTACATTTTTCATTTGGCTTCTTTCTTTCTCCTCATGTGCCAATTAAGCATTCCCCAAACCGTCTATGCCACCACACAGATGCTTTAACACAACAGAGATTGCACATACAAAATGAGATCCTGAAGTAGATGTCTTACAAATAAATTATTATAATCTATCAATATTCTGGTCACTCATGAAAATTCATGATTTGCCCAAAAATGCTACAGTGCAATGTCATGGACATCATCTTTTTTTTTCTGATTAATGTATTTCCAGCTTTGTTCATTGGAAATTCGAATGCCACCAGTTACAGTCATAGTTCATGTATGAAATCAATTCAGGGTGGAGAAAGAAACCACCAGAGGGAAATCCTCATTGATATGGATGCTGTCAGCCCTGATATGAGAATATCAGCATTAGTGTTTGGGTCTAGCTGAAATGCAGCACAACTGGGAATTGAGTTTGCAAAATTTAGTTTACAAAATTTATTCTGCAGAATAGAGGAGGGCTCTTAAAGCCACCACAAACACAAACCCCACTGTTTTTACCCTCTGCTGTGCATCACAGTAGTGTTACGTGAGTAAATTCATTGGTGGTTTCAGGGAGTTGAGTAATATTAGGTAATATTAGGTGAAATCACTACAAAGGAGTCTGAGGGGTTTGAGCTGCTAAAGGGGTGCAGAGCAGTTATAAATCCATGTTAACCAGCCAGGTACTGCTACTTTGCATTGCCATAGCAATGCAAAACAGCTGGAGGATCCTGATGTCTCTACACTAAGTTTGATAAGTACCATGGAAACATCTATAGAGAGAGAAACACTTGCACATTCAGAGTGAGTTTTGGCTGATGTGCTGTTGGGGCTTCAGGTCACAAGCCATGCATGGAAACAAAAAACCCATGAACAGATGCCTCATTTACCAAACACTTGTCCCTTTACTGAACTGAAGGAGACAGAAAACATTTTGTAACTGTGCAGTAAAAGTCTAAATCCCAGCACTGCTCCCAGGAACTGAATTACAGTTACTCAGAAAACATTGATTTTTATTTGCTCCTTGCTTAGCAGTTACTTTGCTGGTTTAGTGCAATTTAGCTTCCATGTGCTCTTCAATTTATTTCACTAATGTTGACTTAAAGCTCAGAACATAATTAAATGTTTTTCAAAGGAGATCTGATCTTCATAGTTCTTCTTCTAGTGTCCTTTCTATTGGTGTGCTAGGAAGAGTTTGAAATCAGGCAAGATTTATTTTAATCTTCAGACCTTTCTCTGTGTACCACTGGAAGAGTATGTAATTCCATATCTGCAGCTAAGCTTTTCAAGAGCAGTTCCGGGAAAATATAGAGATTTCTAGACTAACTTTGACTATCTTGGTAAAACAAGATCATCTCATTTTCTACCATTTATGGAGGGACTTTGGTTTTACATGTGGGTGTGCTAAGTTCTGGGCTGAGAAAAGAGACACAAACTAAGGTTAGTACAACCAAAACTGCCTTGAGCATTGCCTCTGGCCTTGGTCTTGTCCTTTTTAACTGGCTTCTCTTTAATATTCAAAAACCATATGCTACAAGTTCACAGGAAGTGAATACTGATTCACAGGATTATCAAAACTTTCTTGAAGAATAAATTTTATAGCTTTTATTATTTGTTTTCCTGCCATAACCCTGATTTCAGTTATACACCACAAATCAAGAAAGGCATGTAATTATAGGTGACTTTTGAGTACTAATCAGAGACAAAAGTAAAGATATTTTATTTGTGCTGATTCCACGCTTCAGTAGACCTTCTGAACTGAGTGAAGACATGTTTGGAAGAATGTCATTGCTATTATCAAAATCTTGCTCCACAACAACTTCCTGATTTCCAAAATAATTCACTTTTATTGACACCCAATAAAAAAAAAAAAGATGAAATGCCCCAGAAAAAAAAATTGATTACCCCTCAGCTGCAGAAACATTTCATAATGAGCACTGAAAGAGTTTTATTTTTTTCCCTAAGAAGGAAGAAAAATTACGAAAAATAACCTTTTTTAACATCAACTGCACTGCTGATGGTGAAGGAAAAAAAGATTAAGATTCTGCAAAAAACAGTGTTTCAGTAACAAATTATTTTTGCTCTGTTTACTATTGACATGATTGTTTCTCACTGAATTCCATTATATTCATTGCTATAAGAATTGTTTAATTTTCAGATACTGCAGGATCCAGAGATCTATTGCATATTCTTGAAGCAAGGAGTTATCCAAGGTGGGGATTAGGCTTTACGGTATTAAGTTCAACAACAGGAGGCACAGGGAAAAGTCATCATGCACACTAGGAAACAGAAAACCTAAGGGCAGGATAAATTTGATTTTTTATGTTTTCCCTGTTTTCTAACGCACTTGAAAAATCTTCAGGTTTTGCACCTTTTGTTTCAGAAAAACAGTGAAAAGAAAGTCCTGGCCCTTATCACTGAAAAACTGCAAGTGTGGGTGGGAATTTCGGAAGTTAAGGGCTAAGGGCCCTAAGGCCCAGCCAGATGTGCCCAGATGTCTTTGGATCCCACAGAGAGCCCATATAAAGTTCATATGATTCTATCCAAAGGTAGTAGCAATTCCTGGCAAAGGTGGAAAGAAATCATTGCATGGAAGGACAGCCCTAAAATTCCCTCTGTACAAAGGAAAGGGTTCCTGCTCTCCAGGAATTGCTGCTTCAGAGCAGCCAGTGAAGGTGGAGAGACCCTCCAAAGTGGGATGCAGGTTATGCAGTGAGCTCAGGGACCACTCCAGGGCAGGGAGCAGATGGCAACATCTATTCATGCACAGCCAGGGGGCAAAGTGTGACTGGCCTTCAGTCCTGTGTCTTGTTGGTCAATATGTCAGTTCACTGCAAGTTAAGCACGAAGTAATAAATGATACTGCATTTGAGGGTCTTCTATCAATGACTCAGAACTCTGCCCTAAATAACTAAGCCTGCAGGTCTTAGTCCTGCACTGAGCCCCATTTCCTCAACATTTCCTTTTCTGGGCCCCTCAGTTTGGGAAGGATGTTGAGATGCTGGAGAACATCCAGAGGGGGCAACGAGGCTGGAGAGGGGCTGGGAACACAAACCCTGTGAGGAACCACTGAGGGAGCTGGGGGTGTTCAGCCTGGAGGAAAGAAGACTCAGAGGTGACCTTATCACCATCTACACTCCCTGAAAGGTGGCTGTAGTCAGGTGAGGTTGGTCTCTTTCTCCAGGCAACACTGACAGAACCAGAAGACAGAGTCTGAAGCTGCATCAAGGGAAATATATGTTGTATATTAGGAAAACGTTTTTACAGAAAGAGTGAAAAGTTTCTGGAATGGTCTGCCCAGGGAGGTGGTGGAGTCACCATCCCTGGATGTGTTTAAAAAGCCTGGATGTGGCACTCAGTGCCATGGTTTAGTGTTGGGACATGGCTTGGACTCGATGATCTTTAAGGTCTCTTCCAACCTGGTGATTCTGTGAATTCTGTGAACACAAAGTGCCACACGTTAGTGTTGACTATTAATCCTACATGCAGGTATTTAAACCTTTTTATTTCATTTCATACCCGCTACAAAACCATGAGTAACAACATATAGCACTCCTTGACCTTTTGGGGTAGAAACAGACCAATATTTGAAAAAGCTGGGTATTTGTCATTCATCTCCATTTGAACTCTGTGCATTAAAAGCATGGCTACATCCTTATGAGTGCTTTACATTGTATATACAATATTTTCTCTGCAAAGGATGTTTGATGTGGGTGGACAACGATCAGAGAGGAAAAAGTGGATTCACTGCTTTGAAGGAGTCACTTGCATCATATTCTGTGCTGCACTCAGTGCCTATGACATGGTTCTGGTGGAAGATAAAGAAGTGGTGAGTCAGAACAGAAAAACAACCCTTTTTGCTTCTAAGTTTTAATGTACTCTCTGATGGTACATTCCCATTCTCTGATAACAATTCAAAGGCTATTACACTGTATTGGTTCTTTCCAGTAAAGAACATCTCAGTAAAAATGATGTATGGAGATGAGATTTTTTCAGTCTCATGTTTTCCTTTTGCACCTCAACAGAACAGAATGCATGAAAGCCTTCATCTGTTCAACAGCATCTGCAACCATAAGTGCTTTGCAGCCACTTCTATTGTGCTGTTCCTAAACAAAAAAGACCTCTTTCAAGAGAAAATAACAAAGGTTCACCTGAATATCTGCTTTCCTGAGTATGATGGTAAGTTTGGAGTGTTCAGGAGAAAACACATTCAGATGTTTTGTGTAGGCCATGAATGAAACACTGACTTTGACTCATGTCTCCTACATATAAGCATTTAAATACTAAACCTCTTACCCAAGAATCTTCTCATGAAAGAATAGTATGAGACAGACACAGCTAGAATTCAACTCATCTCACCTCCCCACCATGTTTATCCTAGGGTGGGTTCATTTATCTCCATGGAATTGTTTATTTCTGTCCATTGGTGGTATAAGAAGCTGAGAATTTAAAATTTTCGGGTGCTGAAGGGTGCTGTGATGGACTCAGCCAATATTTCAGTACAAGTCAGTATTTTATCACTCACACACACGTCACAACTGAATCCAAATTTTTTGTTCCTGTTTTATGAATTCATTCCATAAGGGAAGTCTGTCTCTTTTTGTATGTCACAGTAGTGTCTACTGGAAATTAAAAAAACACCAGATGTTCCCAGCTGATGCAAGAGAATATATAAGGCTCTGTCAGAAATTTCCAGAGAAAAAACAGTATAGATACAGAATTTTCAAACCTAAAGTATGAAGTTAATTCAAATAGAAAGAAAAGGAGAAAAAACACAGAAAACATTATTTCTTCTCTTTTTGCAGTTGTGAGGAAGTACCAGTTGAAATGTGTCTTTTTTGTTTTTACTTTTGTTTCCATTAGGACAAAATACATTTGAAGATGCTGCAAACTACATCAAGAAACAATTTCTAGACTTGAACATAAGGAAAGAAGATAAGGAGGTATATTGTCACTTGACCTGTGCCACAGACACTCAGAATGTCAAATTTGTTTTTGATGCAGTCACAGACATAATAATCAAAGAAAATCTGAAAGACTGTGGGCTTTTCTAACCATTCATCCCCTTGCTCAGAGCTTCAGTCCTCTTTCCTCTCTTCATCTGATGTGATGAGTGAAATAGAACAATAAATCCTCTAGGTAAGAAGCAATATCAGTTAGGCACCAGTTAGTATCAGTGCAGTGTTGGGCACAGCCTAAGCACTGCAGACCAACACTGACCTTCCAGATACCATAAGGAGATTAAAAAAAAATGTTCCTGTTTTTCAAAGATGACAGCTGCTGATAAACCCTGCTGGAATCAAAGTCACATTCCAATTTAAATCAATATCATAGAACAATCATAGAATTCTTTGGTTTGGAAGAGACCTTAAAGATCATCTTGTTCCAACCCCTGTGCCATAAGCAGTAACATCTTCCACTAGACCAGGAATCAGCACTTCTTAGCAAACTGGGGACTCCTCAATATCCTGTGTCTTCTAGTGATATAGGATGAAAACGAATTTATAATTGAGGCCTAAAGAAAACTATAGCTTTAAACAGTACCAATACATAATTTACGTTCTGTTTGGTATTCATATTACATAAACAACTGAAAGTGACCTGCCATTTATTCAGCAAAAGCAAACCCTCCCCCAGACTTAGATGGTGTACGATGAAGAGCAATGCAAATCTGAACATTTAATTATACTGTTTTGTTAGAAGAGCTGAGGGACATATGCATAAAACTGCTCCCATAAAAAATTGACAAAATTCCCAGTTTTAGAAAAATTAAAATTAAAATTAAACACAGTAAGAAGGAGGCAAATTTTGTAAATCCCTAAGGAGAAAAAAAAATTATAATGACTGTCAGTTTCTGCATAAGGCACAAAGGCAAGTTGAAACATTTTTGGTTTACAATTAAATAAGAGACTTTCTTAAAGAGCAATTAATAATCCTGCTACTCAACAGGAATGGCAGCAGTAACTTCTACCACTGCAGAGCAGATGTAAACCCACCAGTTCTCATGGCAGAAGCACATCCTTGGGACTTTGGCACAGAGCACCTTTCTCTACACAAAGATCTTGCTAATGCAGAACTAATCTCCCTTAAGTCCTGTTGATTTATTGTGACTACCTATAGGAAATATTTGACTATTTTAAATAGAATGAGACTTTTCCCTGGTTAGGGTTAATTTTCTTCCTAGTGGCTGTCCCAGTGCTGAGTCTTGCATTTAGTGTAAGAATAATGACAGCACGTTGATGGTTTAGCTGTTGCTCAGTGGTGCTGATCCTACATCAAGGACTCTGCAGCACCTCATGCTCTGCCAGTCAGAGATGCCATAAGATGTTTGTGTGGCAAGGACAGCTGGCCTGAACTGGCCCAAGGGATATTCCATAACATGGAACATCATGCCCAGTAAGAAACTGGGGGAGATTGGCCAGGAGGGTTTGATCAGGGATGGACTGGGAATGGGTCCCTGGCAGGAGTGAGCAGCTGCATTGAGCATCCCTTGGTTTTCCTAGGTTGTATTCCTCTCTCTCTTTTTAATTCTCCTCACTATTATTATTGTTACCATTGTTGTTATTATTATTATTATATTTTACTTTTTTCTGTTATTAAACTGTTCTAATATCAAGACATGGACTTTACCTTTTCCTCATTCACTGCAGGTTTTGGGGTGTGTGTGAGCAAGTGGTTGTGTGGTAATTATTTGCCAGCTGGTTAGAGCATGACAGAGTTCTAAAAATATTCAACTGAAATTTGAAATTTGGCTTTGAAACAACACTTACTTTTAAATAGAATCATTGATGAAGGGTTTCTTTCTGCCTTTGTCTTTTTTTTTTTAAAATACATTTCAACTTAATGTTCACCACAGACTCCCTGTGATCTGGTTAATCTAATTAGAACAGGGAACCTGGCCACAGAACAGCAGCATCCTGCAAGCTGTCCACATGAGCAAGGCCATCAGGAGGTGTAGGTCTCCAAAAGAAGTGGGAAGTGAGGAGCCAAAATACATTTTGCATTGCCTGTATTCCTTCTGCTGCCTCATTTGTAGTGCTTCACTTGATTAATTTCTTGTTTGTGTTGAAAGTAATGGATTTCCAGTGGTAAGGATCCTGGATTCATTTCCAGCAATAAATCTAATTTGAAATGAATAATTTGAACTATGGTGACATCAACATCAATTCCTAACCAATATCTGGAAAAGCTGGGTGTTTCTCATTCATCTCCATTTGAATTCTGTGCATTAAAAGCATGGCTACATTTTTATGAGTGCTTTACATAATAAAAGCCAAGGTCTTTAAGAAAAAAATCCATGAATAAACATGTCTCAAACATATTCTTCACGCAAATGCCTGAGAAGTCAAACAGCCTTGACACCATAGCCTCAAAGCTCATACTGGTAAGACTGCTGGGATTGGGTTTCTGTGGGAACCAGGACATCCCTCTGGCTCTCCTGGATTGCCAGGGCCCCTGCCAGGGGGCTCAGAAGCCCTGGCACAGAGCCCAAAA